>BSBK01003794.1:0-332500 GCA_027943335.1 Chamaecyparis obtusa | reverse complement strand
CAATTTAAGCAAAAATTGACCAAGTTTTAGGATTACCTTTAATTGATGCTAGCTAAGGCTAGGGGCATTTTTGATGAATTTTTCATTTTTATGCTCACCTAGTGGCGATCGTTCCTTTCCACTCGCTTCTCCTCCAACAAGTTAGTCAACACAACCAGCCAAAATGAAGAAAACAAAGATAAAATTGAATCTAAGCCTTATTTATCAAATTTTAGCAAAACTTGATTAAGGTGAGTAAATCTAATTTAATGATATGAACTTTTCTTTATATGCTTCTACAACTTTCAAATATTGTTCATATACCTTTCTTTCTTGCTAAGAATCTTCCAAAATCAGCTTGATGTGTGCAATATTCTCCTCCTTAATCCTTTTTGTCAAAGCTTTTCCCTCATTGTTGAATTTGGTCTCTGGTTTTTTTATTCTTTTATGACCAGTAATCCTGCAGACATAGAGAAAACATTTTTCGACAGTTAGATTCTGCTAATTTTCAATTTAATCAAAAGCGCTACAAAATTTATTGAAAGCACTATTTAAATGCGTAAAAGCATTGCAGATCGGATTAAATGCATTGGAGAAATATTTAAAAGCGTTGAACATAAATTAAAAGCGTTGTTAAACTTAGCAAAGGCATCAAGAAAAGATTAAAAGCGCTGGAGAATTATGCAAATGCATTGGCTAGTCAGGGCAAAAGCACTGAAAGAAATTTAGATAGAAGCCAGAAGGAATCAAAAGTGCTGAAACTCTGTGTAAATGCACAAAACTTTGTCATGCACACATTGTTTCAGGTCTCAGAAGCACTGAAGAAACTGGTAAACGTGCTGCAGAAAGGATCGAACGCGCTACTTCACCTATAAAATAGAGAGTTAAACAAGAAAAAATCTAGAAACATGCAATTTTTTGGATTTTTAAAAGAATGAGGCCTAATGCCCCACGGTGGGTGCCATTTTTTGTACTAGAAAAAGTACCTTCATAAGGTTAGTATCATCAATAATTCAAAATAAACACTAAATTACCACAAATAGCAATCTATTTAAGAAAATAATTGACAATTAAGCACTCTATGGATCTCTATTTAGGGATGCTAATGATAAAGCTCTCAGCAAGCCTCCATTAGTGATAGTCCTAAAATGAGAATGATAAGCAAAGCTAATAACAATGTTAATTCAAAATTGAAATTATCTAAAATTAGCTTCTATATTTTCCTTTCTAGCTCTAATTTGTAAGAGGTTTGATGCTATTCTCATATTTGTGGATGATTTATGAGTGAATTATGCCTTTCTTTTATAGATTTTGGCAAGGGTAGGGGGTGTAGTTGAGTTGATCAAGGTTAGGTGAGAGTTGAGTCATGGTTCCACCTTTGGAGACAATTTAAATGTTTTATCCTCAAAGCTTGGGATAAGAGGACAAAATGAGTGGACTAGATGCTCTTTCCAAATGAGTGATTGAGATTCAATTTAGGCTTGATCCATGTGAGCTTGGTTCTCAATTCCTATTGGTTGATTGATTTTCCTCCCATTTGGTGGTTGAGAGAAAATAGGAATTAATTAATTGAATTGATTTAATTTGTTTATCCATGTGTACCCCTTGAATGGGTTGATTTGATTTAAATTGAACTATGTAATTAATTAGATTAATTACATAATTTATTGATTTATCATGATTTATTCGATTTAAATTGATTTGATAGCCTTTGATTTTCAATTATTATTGGATTAAGGTTTAATTGCAATTTATCTTTGATTTGATTTGATTGCATTTAATTGTATTGATTCTTGCCTTGATTGTTCACTTAAATGATCTTGTCCAATTTCAAGTGATTACAGTACCTTTTAATGTTTTTAATTCATATGGGATGCTTATGGTTTTTAATGTACTTACTATGTATTTTTTAGTATATGTATCATGAATTTTTTAGCTAACATAAGATAATTAAATTACATATGTAGGTACCTAAACCCCTTTCACGAGCATCCCACACAGTCTCATGGATCGATAGGTACAAATCAATACACCCTATAGAGATTAATGTATTTCACAATTTGCAAAATATCTCACATTACTTGCTATCTCTCTCATTTGATGGAGTGCAAGTAGCAGCAAATAGGTATTTTTCAGATGTGTCTTCCTCGAGTGAAGGAAATATAGGAATGGAAGAAGAAAGTGAGTCATGTAGTATGTCTGAATTAGGAAGATCAACTAGAGGTCAAAAGACTAGAAGGAAATTCAATAAAAGCATGAAATTTTTCCTTGCTCAAGGGGGGTCATGTTCTTATGATGATGAGAGAAAAGGCGACATCGAAGTGCCCTCTAGGTACCAATATCTATAGAAACAATGGGTCCCCAAGGAACTTCCTCCAATAAACACTGATTTTAGTGTTAAAGGCAAGATATATCGCATTGCGCCATTGTTAATACATGGTTTGGGCCTATTTTAGATGGATGACATAAATGTCTCTTACAAGAAAGTTGTTGAATTGATGGAGTATGTTGGACCTTGTTACGATTACAAAAGTTGGATGTGAATTTTTCAATATAAAAAAAGTATGCGTAGGTATGCACTCTCGGCAAATTATATTCAACAAAAAGACAATGAGAAAAGTAAAAGAGTGGCTATATACATTGATGAAAGGCCAAAAGAATCAGGGAATATTGTAGGTTTTATAAATAACACGCGACCTCTATCAACTATTAAGCAACCTAATTGCATATTTGAGGCACACGAGGTAAATCATGTATTTGTATGTGCGATAAAATCAATAAGTGCAGGGGAAGAGTTGCTTATTGATTACAATTTGAATTGCATAGATACAAACAATGTCACTATCATGGAGGTGTAGGTACATACTATGTACCATTAAATAATTGAGTTTTTTTGCTAGCCACATTTAGAGAGTCTCCTCACCATCCACCTCATCTCCATCGTCATCTTCTAATGAAATTTATTAATATAGTCCTTTTTAATTATTAGTTAACTTTAAATGATAACACAGGGCCATATACAATATGGAGCAACCACGTAGAGGGGACAATGATGATCCTGCATGCACTTCTTCCCAGAAGGTAAACATCTTTGTTATTGTACTACAAATTAGATAGAATAAAAATGTTAAATAATTTTTTTTATTATATTCTTTTCATCACTATTTCAGATTAATTCTAATAGTGTTAGTAATATTGTTGTCACAAATAGGTGATCAACAGAGAAAGGGAAAGGAACCTGCAGTCCCTAAAGAGGATCCCTTTGATGAGGACCTAGCTGTTGATTTCACTACTTGTGATGACCCAACCTTTGCAATTAAAAAATGCCTCCACAAAATTGGAAAAAGAGTGGCTAAATTAGCATCTATATTCCCTCTGACTCTTGAGTCACAAAAGAGGGCAACTAAATTGATGCACCTATCTCAAAATTACAGAGTAAGTATTAATGTAATTTTTAATTATAATAGTTTTTATGGTATACTAGTCTTTTATGTCATTAAAAAATAAGCAGATGTGTTGCTTTTACAGCTTTTTTTTCATAATTTTGATCCTCACAACCATGATGAGGGCACTGCATTTGGTTCAGGTAGATCGCATGTTGGACTATATTTTTTTTTACTCTAACAATATTGTCCATGTTAATCACTACTTGTATTATGCTCTAACAATCTTATTCTTTAGCACGTGTCAATGATCATTTACTACCTCCACCTCATACGATGGAACACTTAGATGTACTGCATCCTGCAATGTCGGCAACGCGTAGCATGGTCATAGACACCATGGAACCACCTACTCGTACACAGATTTTATTTTCTTTGTCATTATATATATGTTTATTTCCCTTGAAGTGTTCTTTCTTAGGGGCATTTTGTAATGGATTCAATTTATGCAACAGGAGATGCATCACTTGATGGTGAATTTCTTGGATGTACTATTATTCCTAGTACGAGAATGGTGAAGGATTGCATATTGCTTGTGAGCGACGAAGAAGGAGTTCCCTTGAAAATAGAAAAACTCCCAGGTACTTTAAAGATTGGACCTTCTTTTACTATATAATCGTATGTTAATTACACCTTGCATTCAATATGAGAAGCTTACATCTATTATATTCTTATTTTATACTATTATATCCTTCAACTAATGATCCCATGATTATTTTGCAGGGAATGATGTTTTTTATGGTAAACTTAGTGATGAGTGTTTGTAGATATTTGGGCCCACCATCTGTACAAGGTGGAACATCATATCTAAACTAAAATCCCAATCCACTATTTTGATTGCATATCATTGCTAGGATAGTTATCATTACATCCATTTCTTAAACTATATTAAAGGTAATTTCACTTCATTTTTGAATCTAACACTATTTTTTTCTTAAAAGGTGGAAAAACCAAAATATAAAGTTAAAGGATGCTCTCATAGAGAGTATGACAAACTTATTTGGACCTCATGCATTTGAGAAGGGTAAGCTCCTTCAAAAAGTTGGCTTATGTTTGAGGTATATTAGGGACCAGTACATGTGTACATTATCCAAAAACTCGAAGTACCAGCGCCCCCCTTGCATTCCTGATTTAGAGTGGCAATCTCTTATTCTGGATGCGAATGAGAAAACTAAAATAAAAAAAGGAAATACACCACCAGACAACAGAAGAAGGTATGTGATACTGTTAAGAATGTAATTGTGTACTAAATACTCTTCATATTTATATGAACTAACATATTTCAATCTCTTCATAGATTACCTAACACATCAAAGGCAACAAAGGAAAGACTACAAAAGCACGGGCAACACAAGCTAGGCTCTAGCGGTTATTCCAAACTTGTTGCATGAGTTGTAAGTGTTAATATTGTTAGAATTAAATGAGGAAAAATACAATCTATAGATGGCTTTTAACACTAAAAATAATACTTTGATCTTTATAATATTTATTTATAATTTACAATCTTTTTTGTTTTGATGAAACAATGAAATAAAATTTGACGATACCAAGCAAAAATGTAGGGCGTGGAGTTCAATATAAGTCTCATAGAAGAAGACAAGAGAATTGGCTTCCAATAAGGCTAGAAATTCATGGTAGAAAAAATAAGAAGTGCACAAGGTTCTACTAATGGATCCATCGCGGTAAGTAAGCTAAATAGATGATATTTCAAATTTAATTATTTACCAATTAGTTTATTTGATGTTAAGTTCCAACATAAAGTGAGTAAATTTGTTTTAAGTAAGAAAATAATGATAACATGAATGCATATGAAATTGAAATGCAGCTTGTCGATTCTGGCCATACATATACACATATACATACATATATATATACATATACATACATATATATACATACATATATATACATACAAAAGTAGAACCGAAACCCGGCCTCAAACAAAGAACTAGATAACTTAGCTTTTTTCTAATTCAAGTTTATTTATGAATTCTTCTCCAATTCCAAACTTATTATTCCATATTTTGTTTTCCAATTTTCCTTCTTCCTCACTCCAAATAAAATGTCTTTCCTTCTATGCCTCTATATCCAAATGAAGTGATGCATCCCTTTGAACAAAGATCCCTTTTCTTAGAGACGTGGCTTTCTATTTAAACTATAAGCATTGCTTTATACATATTAATAAAGGTAATGATTATTAGTTATGTTGTTATTTCCTTTTACTAATTATGCTATTTCAAGGACCGCCACTCATAACTTGGTTAAGATGATGAATGTCGTCAATGCCTTTATTACCAAGGAATCACCACCCACCATTAATGAATATTAATGATCATTGTTTCCTAAAGGTAATCATTGTTTGTGTATGTTGATCACCCAAGTCTTTGGCTATGATTTGCATGTTGTGAGGTTTTTTAGAAGTGGGGGTATGACATGTTGGTTGGATTATAACATATTGACACTTACACCATGAAGAACAAAAATGATTAAATAGAAAGAGAGGACCAACTGAACCATCTTGTGGTTAGTTTATATCACATTGAGAAACAACGTCAAGACTCGAGAATCAAAACAAGCAAAGAATGAATGTGAAGCTTACATAGGTAAACAAAAATTTAACTCTGGAAATTATTCAGTCTGGCCAATTCACCTATACTAGAACTCAATGAATTTAGGATACATCAAATAGAAGAAAAGTTTCTTCAAGACCATGAATGATCAACAACATTCCATGATTATATTGAAAATATTTTACATCAGAAAACAAAACACTAATCAATATTATCATTAAGCCATAAAATATGTCTTTAAAGTTTAGAAGCATCACAAAAACTTTCAAGAAACATAGTACTATCCAAAAAAAATACCCTCCTAATGGTTCGTATTTGCTAACAATAATTCTACCAAAAATTTCACAAATTTTCAATATTCCCTATCCTATTCTTGACTGTGAACAGTTCTCCTTAAGAAACTTCTCCTATACACCTAGAACACAAGAAACTAATATGCTCTAATAAGCCTCTCCAACTAGTTTACAACCTCCCTATAACCGGTAACAGTTAGTTATTAACTATTTGGCTTAGTTTGGAATTGACCTTCTCTCGTTGGTGCTTTACAATGCTTCTAATGATTACGATGATGTTGATGTTGATGTTGATGTCTATAATTTATTTCACTTACTGATGCTTGTCTAGATTGAATTTTGAATTGCCAGGTTGTAGAACGCTTTCAAAGTTTAGGGTTTGTTCTACATGATACTCTTAGTTACAGCTCAAATGCAACTCAACATATTTTTTATGCTAGGTAACCCACTGCAGAAACTCATCCGCAGGTGAAAATTTAATGTTGTGAATCTTGGCATTATTAATGTTATTACTTTTCCTCATGTTTCATATTTGTGAAAAAATTTCTTGGCACTATCTTCTTTTTCAATTCCTATATTTGCAACTTTTTAGATCATTAACATAAGCATTACATGTCTTTGTTCAAAGTGTATTCTAACACTATATTATATCTTATTCTAATTGAGATTTTTAATTGGGAAAAATTATGTTTAATAAAATGGAAGTGGTCTCAATAGCATGGAGATATAAAAAGAAAATAAATTTAGAGTTTAGCCCAAGAATTGTGGAATATAGTTTTTGTCATTTCTATACACATTGTTGATTTCATTGCGTTGCACAATGCATATTGCATGGTGCATGAATAATGACTAGATGCAAATAGTTTTTAAATTTTCAATTAAAATCTACTTTGTACAAAGTCAACCTACAAACTAAGTACAAACTTATGAGAAATTTGACGTATCCAATTACTCTTGTTGCTACGAAGATAGCTACAAGAGGTTGTAGAGCTTGATGATGAAGCTCTTGGGTCAAAGTCTCTCTTAAGTCTTTCAGCCAGATCACTATCCTTTGAGTGCAAGTTCTAGTATTAAATAGGTTGATTCTTTCATTTTATAGAAAGCTTATTTTCTTTAGAAATGAGTTAGAATGCTTCTATGCTCTTGTCACTATGATTAAAAGGTCTTATTACAATGTTCTTTTTTGTGGGGCAGGAGATCAATCTTCATTGTCTTCATTGTGGGGGACAATGAAGATTTGTCTGACAAATAGCAGGTCTTCTTTAGTATCTTATAATAACGTGCTAAACTGATAAAGGTGTTATCTGCATTTAATATGCCAATTACTAATAGATTAAGCATATTATTACTATGCTTAATGTTCCATTTAAATGCATTTAACACAAACAAAAAAAATTTACAAAACTAAACCAATGGCATGTTTACAACAAAGGTCTAATAGAACTCCCAAAAATTCTTAAACATACTTTATCTGATATGATGAATTCTTAAACAATTAAGGTTGGAGTAGACATAGTTATCACACAGTTTTTTGTGTGGTACAAGGAAGATTTGGCTAGGTCAAATATTCCTTCGTGCTAGCAGTCTATAGAATTAGACCTTTATTAACAATTCATCATATCAGATAAAGTATGTTTAAGAATTGTTGGGATTGGTCCTTTAGCGTGTATTAAATAGAATAGAATTTTCAGCATATTATTATCATTCTATTTCTTTTTTGTAAACATGCCATTGGTTCAATTTTGTAAAAAAAAATTTGTGTTAAATGCATTTTTCCAAACCAATTGTTAAACAAGAAAGTAGTAGCAGTGAGGAGGGGTCTTCTTCTGAGTAGATTGATGAAGATCATGCACCTCAAAAACCAATTCATAAGGTACCAATCATGTTTTCTATTCGCTTATATTTTTGGATTGGTAAATCTCCTTAGTTTCATTTCCTTTCTTTTGATTACTATGGATGAGATATATATCTTACATTTAACATTCAACTTCTTTACATTTTAGAACATGTAGTGTGTTTCCTAAGGATTTTACCAAATCAACTTTTAACATAAACCAAAAACACCAAACTGATTTCTTGCCCTTTCAACTTGACAAAATATTGGCATTTGACCAATAACTGCAAGCAACTGAATGATAAATCCACATACTTGTATCTTTGTAAAATACCTGGAACATCAAAAAGATGGCTAAGTGGCTGCCGCCATGATTTTTATCTACTGAATATGGGAAAAAAAAAGCACCAAAAAGAATCATGTTCTGTTGTAGCTCAATATACTGAAAACCCTAGTGAAAACCCAACTAAAATTCTATCAAAGTTGCACTCAAAATAAAAATCATGGTGGCAGCCACTTATGGATCAAAATAGAGAAAATAAATCAAAATCATTCTTTGTCTTATTTCCTTTTAACAAAGCCTCAACTATCAATAATACAATACATTTGATGCCCTAAGCTATCAATACAAATGGCACCTAGCTAGAAGCTCATGGGTTGTCCATTTGATAACCACAGTCAACATTTCAAAATAGTGAATTGATATCCTTGAGCACAAGCACCAATAACATTAAATAATGGAGATAAAGCACGGGCTAGGGCATGACACCAATAAAATGCAGTCATTTCAGAGAGCATCGCAGCAATATACAATGGTCATGTCAGTAATATCAACAAACGTTAACCCAAACATTTCAAAATAGTGAATCGATACAGGTATGTGGATTTATCATTCAGTTGCTTGCAGTTATTGGTCAAATGTTCTCATCCATAGTAATCAAAATAAAGGACATGAAACTAAGGAGATTTACCAATCCAAAAATATAAGTGAATAGAAAACATGATTGGTACCTTATGAATTGGTTTTTGAGGTGCATGATCTTCATCAATCTCCTCAGAAGAAGAACCCTCCTCACTGCTAATGCTTTCTTGTTTAACAATTGGTTTGGAAAAATGCATTTAACACAAAAAAAAATTACAAAACTGAACCAATGGCATGTTTACAACAAAGATCTAATAGAACTTTCAACAATTCTTAAACATACTTTATCTCATATGATGAATTCTTAAACAATTAAGGTTGGAGTAGACATAGTTATCACACAGTTTTTTGTGTGGTACAAGGAAGATTTGGCTAGGTCAAATCTTCCTTCATGCTAGCAGTCTATAGAATTAGACCTTTATTAACAATTCATCGTATCAGATAAAGTATGTTTAAGAATTGTTGGGACTGGTCCTTTGGCGTGTATTAAACAAAATAGAATTTTCAGCATATTATTATCATTCTATTTCTTTGTTGTAAACATGCCATTGGTTCAATTTTGTAATTATTATTTTTTGTGTTAAATGCATTTTTCCAAACCAATTGTTAAACAAGAAAGCAATAGCAATGAGGAGGGGTCTTCTTCTGAGGAGATTGATGAAGATCGTGTACCTCAAAAACCAATTCATAAGGTATCAATCATGTTTTCTATTCGCTTATATTTTTGGATTGGTAAATCTCCTTAGTTTCATGTCCTTTCTTTTCATTTCTATGGATGAGATATATATCTTACATTTAACATTCAACTTATTTACATTTTAGAACATGTAGTGTGTTTTTTGAGGATTTTACCAAATCAACTTTTAACATAAACTGAAAACACCAAACTAATTTCTTGCCCTTTCAACTTGACAAAATATTTGCATTTAACCAATAACTGCAAGCAACTGAATGATAAATCCACATACCTATATCTTTGTAAAATACCTGGAACATCAAAAGGATGGCTAAGTGGCTGCCGCCATGATTTTTATCTACTAAATATGGGAAAAAAAAGCACCAAAAAGAATCGTGTTCTGTTGTAGCTCAATATAAGCGAATAGAAAACATGATTGGTCATTTTAGAGAGCATTCATGATTAAATAAAATGCAATGCATTTGAAATTTGTGGTCGAATATGATGCCATAGGCTCGAAAGATGTTGCCCGTCAAAGATACCTATCAAAGATGAAGAAATCACATACCTTCTCTCGCGCTCAACTTTCACCTACTCCTTTTCTCTGCAATCGAAATAAAAATGATTTGGTCATTTCAAAATAGTGAATCGATATCCTTAAGCACAAGCACCAATAACATCAACTATTTTGATCTGTGGGTACCCTAATGTTGGAAAGAGTTCTTTTATTAATAAGATTACTCTACAAGCTTGAAGCAGTAGTATATTTTGTCAAATGAAGAGTGGAAAGATGATGATTTCCTAAGATCATGGATGGACATAATGTTGCAGACTTTATTGATCCAGATATCTTGTAGAGGCTTGAAGAACTGGAGAGGGAAGAAGGGCTTAGGATGGTAGCTAAGGGTGATGAGGATGATGAGATGGGGGAAGTGGAGTTGAATCCTGATGAAAAGGAAGTTCTAGCTACAATTAGGAAGAAGAATAAGATGCTTATCATAGAACACAGATTGAAGAAGAGTACTGCAGAGAGAAGGCCTATCGTACCAAGGAAGTTTGACAAGAACAAGGAATATGGCTTAAACATTATGGGAAGACATCTTTCTAGCCTAGGCCTAGATCCTTTGACAATTGGGGTAGGATCCAGGCCCAGACTAGAAAGATGTCTTCCCATTCTATTATGGATAGGTGTTTCATAAAACATACAAACCTTTCTAGTGATCATATTGTGTTGAAGGTGGCACCTGATGCTCTACTGCTGCAACAACTACATACTACAATGTAGATATCACAACAACTAAGAAACATAAATGTAGGCATCATGGTCACAATTTTTTGGAGACACAACATAATTGAGTGGTATACCCAGATGATGCAAAGCAACCACTACTCCTCTGATTCCAAGTTGACATTGGGGGATCTAAAAACCATAGATAAGGAATGAATTTAGAGAGCAAAGGAGGGCCATAATGACCAAAATAATACAGGGTCCTATATTATTTTGGTCGTTATGGCCCTATATTATTTTGGTCATTATGGCCCTCCTTCACTCTCTAAATTTATTCCTTATCTATGGTTTCTGGATCCTGTAGTGTCAACTTGGAACCAGAGGAGTAGTGGTTGCTTTGCATCATCTGGGTATGCCACTCAATTATGTTGTGTCTCCAAAAAATTGTGACCATGATGCCTACATTTATGTTTCTCAGTTGTTGTATCCCATGACCCCTTATGACCCTTTACAACCCTTTATGATCCCTAAGAATACATCTTAGAGGTCGTAAAATGTCATAAAGGGTCATAAGAGGCTCCTAGGAGGGGCCAGATGAGCCTCCACCTTCATGTGGTTGGCCCTGTTAAGTAGAGAATGTTAAACTATTATTGAAACAAAGAGAAGCTCAATAATTTAAGGTCTTAGTCCATGGAGATGCTGAAAAAATGACAGGAATCAATGATGGAGAGTTTTTAGATTTTGAGAAGATGTATATGCAGTGGAGGCCAGAAGGGATTTTTGTGGAGATTTGCTAGATGTGGAGATTTTCTAGAGTGGCTATATACATACGAGGGTTTCCAAATTGAGTAGTAGTGTAGAGATGATGATTCAGTAACCTATGTCTATAAAACCTTCACAAATATCCCTTCTTTGGCCTCCACTCATACCTCTTCTCAAAGTCTAGAAACTTAGGATACTATTTCTCATCCATGCACGAAATGTGCTAGTGATCGTATCAAATTACTTTAGGCCTCCAGTATTGATGAGTTGCACAAGTGTAAATTTTTTTTGTGAGATTGGGATCAATTATATTGGATATTGTGGAGTGTACATAAAGGCAAGGCGGTGATTATTCTCGACAATCGACATGTATAAGTCTTCCAGGGCTTACCCAGTAGCTAGGACTAAAGATAACAGAGCTCAAGAGACCATCATAGTTGGTCTCTTTCTTCAGTCTATATTATTGACAAAACATTTTACCTTTTATTAGCTCATCAAATGTGGGGATTTGAAAGAATTTAATAGAATATTTTCATGTATAATATACATTATTTTAGTTTGACGATGAACGAATTTATATACTTCCCGCACTTGTAGACTACGAGGATGGCCATAAAGAAGCATCCCCTCTTGTGGCTTGAGTAATGTATGGGAGGAGATGCTTCTTTATTACCATCCTCATAGTCTACAAGTGCACGAAGTAGATAAATTCGTGCAACATCAACTTAAATAATATACGATATCATGAAAATATTCTATTAAATTCTTTCAAATCCCTGAATTTGATGAGCTAATGAAAGGTAAAACATTTTGTCAATAATATAGACCAAAGAAAGAGACAACCTATGATGGTCTCTTAAGCTTTGTTATCTTTAATATGCATATCTATCACTTTTTTTACACGAGTGAAAACTCTTTCAACGGTGGTGCTATACCTCCGACGGGGTTTCCTATCGGACATTTACTACCAACCATCGCTATGCTGATAGCTTTATTATTGGAAAGAACTCCTTTTCGACAAATCACTATGATAGGAATGCTATACCACTAATGGGTTTACCTATTGAACAATCATTGCAGATTCATCGCTCTTCTGACAAGAACAATGTCAGAGAGAACTCATTTGCGACAAATAGGTGCGATAGGAATTCTATACCACCAATGGGTTTTCCTGTCAGACATTCACTATTGATATGTCATTATTCCAACAGGTATAATGTTGGAGAGAACTCCTTTTCAATAGATAATTGCGACAGGCATGCTATATCTCCGATGGGTTTTCCTGTCGGATAATTATTGCTTATGTGTCGCTATTCTGATTGTACATTTCGACTATTTGTCAGAGTTCCGATAGGTCTACCGTAAGAAATTCCATAAAAAAATTGGTATTCATGTGCTAGATTCCAATGGAATATTATGTCGTAAGACCGACGAGGATCACTTCCATCACAATTTGCAATGCAAAAATGCCGACGGACACATATGTCGAAATGTCGACAAATAGGCGTTGCAAATTTGACAAATGGCAGTCAAAATTTGGCCTCAAATGTACTAGTGTTTAGCCATTTTTGGCCCAACCCTCAAGAACCCCATGAATGGATATCAAAATCATGGCTCCCTTTAATGGAAGAAAAATTGGAAATATACACAAGCAACAAGAGGTTTTTTCACTGTTATTCTTTATAGTAAGAAAGACAAAATTACCATTATGGTATGTCTAGATTTGGGGACAAATTATTTGATGTTAAAATATAGACACATACAATTTAATCTATCCACATAAACCTTTTCATTCATGTTGGCCTAGGTTCGTATCCCACATTTCTCCCTTCACTACTGTTTTGAATCTTGCTTTATAATTGCAGTATGTTGCCCTGTTTCACTCTTTACCTTCAAAGAATTTTTTGAAATAGTTTGCAAGCATGAAATATGTTTTATGATTTCAAGTCTAATGTTGTTGCAGTAGAATGTTGTCACATACCTTCATTTACATATTACATGTAAATATATTAGTACGTTGATTCTCATTCCAAGGGTCAGCGACAAACTCATTAAATTATTGACATTTTTAGCAATCTACTATAACTTCAACATAATATTCTAGACATAATTCCTTGTATTAAAGATTAATGTCCTATCCAAGATTCAAAATTGAAAATGATCTTGTATAAACTTGAAATGGAAAGGCAAATCATATTATTCAAATATAGACCAATCCATAATTAACTATAGAAATAAAAAATTTGATAATGATTGTTTCTAACCTCAATAATCTCAATTCTGTTATGCATTTGGGGAAGTCTTTCTCATATACTTGCCATCATGACACCTCAAAATGGATCTTTTGAATCTATTGAAGCTGAAAAAGTGTGCATACACTGCTCCCATGGACCATGTACTTCAACAAATACAAATAATTCAATACAACAATTTCATATTCTCTTGTAAGAAGACATGCATGGAATATTACAATGTACTTTTAGGAACAAGATTCATATTTGGTATTCATTCTAAACATTTCAGTACTCATATGAAAATGGCCTCTGCATAATGACTATTTGAATGATGAATAACAAGACCATACTTTGGTAATAGATGAGACTAATGAGTATCTTCTAATCAACCTTCCAATTACAGAAAATACACTTCCCCAAAAAGATCCAAAAATGATCATACAACCAAGTATAAGCACCCAACATTGTTGTTAATAACCATATATTATCTATGCCCATTACATAACACATGATTAGGGGTTAAAACTACCACACTCTATAAAGCATGTAAATAGTTAAACTATGAATAGAAATCTATCCACATTGCCCATAATTGTACACAAAGTTTCACTTACTAGTGAGACAAACTACATAACAACTTGGCTCTAACGACATTCATTTTTCTTCAAGACATAATAGCACTTGGCTTCTAATATTTTTCTCCTCCCTTGTATTGCTTTCAAAAAACAAACCCAACAAGATGCTAGTTCGATATACTATAATATGTAAGGCTTATGGATGGTGACTCTTCAAATGATATCATTTCCTCTGGATATGATTCTTGTTGTTAATGACTTCCTACAAATATTGAATAGTAGTGTCACCATGAAATACTAATGATAGCATTCCAATAGCTAGCTAATAGAAACAACTTCAACATTTATGGGGGTTACTTATTAACAGTCTTCATAACTAAAGTTTACATACTTGACCATTGGCCCACATAATTATAATTATTTTACAACACATAGTCTTGTTTAAAAATGGTTCTAGGCATCAAAATATTCACTGATTTAAGAGTATGAATATCATTTGAATAATATGTGAATTAAACTCCTCCTCAGATATTGTGATCTCCTCCAAGTTCACCTTAAATAAGAATATGCCCACGAAAATCACCAAGATTTCTTTGGAAGTCACATATTATTTTACTAGATTTCTCTTCAGAAAAGATAAATAAGACTAACTAAACTTCCACACCCGATAATAATGTTCCCTTGTAGTTTCCCCAATCAATATTTTATTATTTCCTTTATATTTTTGTTAAATTATACCATTCAGGCTCATCATTTGATTTAACAAACCCCATAATATATTGCATATTGTTGAGATGAAGGGGTCTCCAATTATTGAAATATTAGTTGCATTCAAATAAATGAGAATATATTTTTCCTCATATACATCTTAATCAACATACAAAAACATTACTCATAAAATATATAGTCTAAATTTATAAAATAAATATAGATATTAAATAGTGTGTATGCAAGATTTGACTTCACAAGAAGACTCACAAATTTACCCCAATTGTGAATTTCATCATGAATCCACCCAAGAAATGAATTGGGTTTCTATCCAATCCACTAAGGAATTCTAAGGTTTTATGTCCTCAAATTTCAGAAATAAAGCAAGAAGATTTAAAAGCTCTTCCAAATAAATTCATAGACCAAGCATAATCATATTGAGCCTCTCATTCTTCTTTTAAAACTCATTTTAGTGACTCTTTATTTTCCTCTACCCGTCTTTTAATTTTCCTTTCTTTTTTGTCTTTTTATTTTCCCTTTTTAATTTGTTTTGAACTTAGGAAAATAATAATAAAATGAATTTATTAGTTTTTCTAACTCACCATTAATGCCATTTTAAAACTTTGTTAAATAATTAAATGAAAATGTCATTAAAATTATTATGTTTAGACAACTTAAATTTAATTATTTAATTATTTTTTGAAATCCAAATAAAGGGGACATTACAGTCCTCCCTTCCCAAAGATTGCTTGTCCTCAAGCAATAAGATTTTGTATGCCAATACCAAGATCCCATGTCAACCTCAAAAACATTGCTCTACTACTATGTTGCACCACTCTGAAAATAACAACATTGTGCCCTAAGTTGTGAAACATCTCATCATGATCCATAAGAAATAGTGCACTATTCCTATCAACACTTGGATCCCAAAACAATCTATCCATCTAACCATGGGATTATAAATAGATGTCTATCATAATAAATCTTCATGCATAGTCCATTTGAATAAGTAGTCTAATCAAAAGATGCAAAAATAACTTCATTATGCACATAGATCAACTCATTAGGCCACCAAATGTTGCTGCTATAACTTTGGATAGCAATAAGAATGATGTCCAAGGTGTCACTATACCCATGTATAGGGAAGATATCCAACTCATGTACAATATCTAACAACTAGTCATGCCTCCACAAACTCTCATGTAATTCACTAGTTGTTGCAGGCCATGCCTAAATTAAAAGTGCAATAGAAGCCCAAGTAAGACAACCACTAACAATTGAAGTATCTATGAAGATAAAATCATCGACCAATAAATTAATAGCTTTCATATCATATGAAATTAAGGAAAAATCTAAAAAAATGAATTGTAGATGCTTTCATCACTTGTAGAAAACAACTCTTGATTGTCTAATTCAGTATAAGTGGCATCAAAAAAATCAACTTCTTGAATGAATTGATCACCACCAAGTGAAATTTCAAAACTATTAAAACTTTTCTTATCCTCATCCTCATGTGAAAAATTTGATAGCTCGTGATAATTTAAAGAAAAATTATAGTTGTATCATATTTTCAACCCTTTCAAAAACCTCTTCACTAAAAATATAATTTCCAATACATACACTTTGGGTACAAACACTTGTAGATCCTCTTCATTAGTTTTTCCATGTGTAAAGGTTGCTAACTCACTTGAATGCGAAGATAAACTTTTGATGCCCCAAATTAGAAATTTAGGTTCCTTTATACTTTCCTTGGATTCATAAAAAATCATCATGTATTGACTTGTCACTGTTAAGCATCAATGTTGAATGTGTCCTATGGGGGAGTATTCTAGTATTTCTATAGCAGTTCCATGTTGCATTCATGACTATTTTTGTCATTGATGTCAACACGCTAATGATACTAGAGATTACCAGAGAAGTAGATAATGTTTGAATTAGCGCACATAGAGAATTTCAGATTAAGTTATGCGGCATTAAGGACATGTTCCTTACGGTTTCCTAATATCATGGTTAAGAGAACATACAAAAATTCTATTATTTATGTCAGTTATGAGTAATCTAGTGGAAATTATATTTCTGTCAACGTTCTTGAGAAGTGGCTTGTAATAATTGGATTATATCTCCTAACAAGGATAAAATCTAGTCATGCAAAGTTATAAAGAGGTTGAAGACATTGTAGAGGTGACCTGGATAAGACAACATAGTTAGAGGTCGCACGTGTGAAGATTTATTATGTTTGTGAGCTGATAATTTTATGTAATTATGGAAATATTATGTAACGTGTAATGTTTTGTATTTTGTAATTGGTTAAGCTTAATTGGCCAACTCAATTATGAAATATTGTGCACGGTCTAAAGGAAGGATTGTTTTCCTTAATTGATATGAGACAATATATATGAATTAAGAAGTATATGATGCGAAGGTGAAACAGTGATTGATGCAAAGTGAGCAGATCTAGTGAAGCATTTGGTGTGGTTTTGGCACAGGCATAGGAGAGAAGATAAGTTGCAGAGATCAGTAATTATTGGTATTATTTTGTTCAGCTAATACAAAGATCAAATGGAAAGTGTGTTCAATGATCTTGCCCCTGAAGCTGTTTGGACAGTGGGTCCTTCTACCTTCCTTAACTCCTAATAGGGTTAGAATCTTTTCATAGGGATTCAAAGTCTCCTAACAGGGACTAATATGTACTAAATGTAATTCATAAGACTCTTACAGAGTCCATCCTCTTACAAGGAATTTTAATATTAGTACATCTTTTGTGGGTACCATCCCCACCGGGGTTTACTCTCTGATCAAGAGGTTCCCTAGTTAACAAACTTGGTGTCATTGTGTATGATTATCTTTTTATGGTTGTTGTTTATTTTGATTACACTTAATAAAGATAATATAAGTTGTTTTTATCAGATAACTGATTCACCCCTCCCCCCCCCCCTCTCAGTTATCTTGGTGGACTTTAATTTCTAACAGTCACATGTCCTTCCCTAGTGATCAAAGGTGGTGGTATATCAAATGAATCTTTTGCAAATGATGTCACAAGGTTGTAAGGTGTTTCCTAATGGATCTCTTTAATCCTTTCATCCATATTTTGAGTCTCCTTAGTATGTAAAATGCTAGATTCATTATGCTCCATTTCCTCCTTAAGGATTCTATCAATTCTTTCTTCTATTTGTTTGATTTCCATCTCCCTTATATCAACTTCTTGTTCCTTGGTTGTAGTTATAACATACATTTGATTTTTTTATTTGTAAACAAAAAATGAGCTATACTTTACTGATAATAGAGATCATCAACCTTATTTTCCTTGTCTTCCATAAATTTTATGGTAAGGTCCCTATCCCTGAATGGTTACAAGTAATTTGATTTCATCTCTTCAAATACTTTTTTGATTGTGTGCAATTGAGTACTAATGATTCCACTTGAAAATCCCTTATGTCTTTCCTCAATTTGAGATTTCCAAAAAATATCTTCAATGCATTTGTGAGATTCATCTACCCTTGTTAATATTTGCACAACCATCTCCTTTATGACCACCTGTCCTTCAAAGCTTGCAATGTTAAAGGCCTTTGTTCAAATTCATCTAAAGAAAAGGGGTTGTCACACATTGAATTTTTTGATTTGTTTTCAATTGTGGGGACAGTTTCACAATCACTCTTGATTATCTCTCTAGTTTTAATGTCATGCAATCTTCTTCTAGCATTAATGGAATATCATTAGGATCATTTATGGATTCATCAAATAAGTTTTTATCTTCACATTTTCTATTAATATGGATTTGCAAATCACCAATAAAGTGTTTTGAGTACTCATTGCCTATAGTAATTGATTATATCTCCATAGTATCCACCTTTGCTGATTGGAAGCCATTATCCCTTCTTTTGTCACCATGTACAATAATTTGTCTATTCATAGCTATAGTTTTAGCTTTCTCCTCACGAGTCATCTCATCTACATCTTTTCCCTCATTACCTCTTGGTAGCAATATATCTTTTTCCTTATAAATTCAACAAATATGATCAAGTGTCCAAGCCCGCTGACATGTGAAACACATATGCTCTTTCCTCATCTAGTTCTTACTCTTTTTGGGAGATTCTACAGCCTATAATTTTAATAAAATTAGTCTTCTTTAGCCTATTATTTTTTTAATTTCTCAATGTTTTGCTCACATTGTTTGAGCACTTTGTTGACCAACGCATAAGAATATTTTGAATCATATTATTCTTGTCTTGTAATTGCTAAAAACCATATGCATAAGTGACTGGAAATGAGCATCACTCTCATTAATTTTCATAATCATAATGCCCTTCATGGCTGCAATAACATCTTCATTGTATTCTTTCTTGATTGTAACCAAGAAATGTTGAAACACGGTATGCATTAAATCATATAATCCCAAGTCAAGCATAAGATTACTCAACTTATTTCTACAAATTCTTTTAGTGTGGTAACTCTTTTAGAGAAATAATGATTTATGATGTCCTTGAGATTTTGAAAGCTATCACCAATTAGCTGAAGTACCTCCTTCATCATGTTATCTTCATAAGGTTCTTAAGGTTCCGAGATTCTTATGATCTCCATCAAACAAGTAGTACCTAATAGTCTTATCTCAACATTTGGGTGCCTTAACCACATGTTTTGATTAAAGTAGTCACTATAGGATCAATATTAATCTATAACAAAACAATAGGTGATTTCTCTACAATAGTCAAACATCCCTCTAACTAGTTCAAAATGATGAGAACACTTTTCCTTGTTTGCATTTCCAAGTTGAGTTTGCTAAAAAAATCACAAAGTACCTTGGCCAAACTACCATTTGATGTCATTTTAAATCTAATAATCATGCTCAAAAATTTTATGGTAGGCAGGCAAGTAAAATTTATTCAATGATTCCATTGTAGTATGCTACCATGTTTCACTCTTTACCCTCAAAGAATTTTGTCAAATAGTTTTCAATCATGAAATATGTTTTTTGATTTCAATTCCAATGTCATTGCAGTAGAATGCTTTCACATACCTTCATTTACATATAACATGTAATTACATCAGCACATTGATTCTCATTCCATGGGTCAAATAAAAATGCATTATACTATTGACATTTTTAGCAATCTACTATATAACTTCGACAAAGTAATCTAAACAAAATTCCTTGTATTAAATATTAATGCCTACGATCCAAGTTTCAAAATTTAAAATGATCTTCTATAAACTTGAAATGGAAAGGCAAACCATATTACTCAAAGATAAACCAATCCACAATTAACTATATAAATAAACAGTCTAAATTTGATTGTTTCTAACCTCAATAATCTCACTTCCACTATGCATCTGGGGAAGTCTTGCTCAAATACTTGTCATCATGAAACCTCAAAATGAATCCTTTGAAGCTATTGAAGTTGACAAAGTGTGCATATACTACTCCCACAAACCATGTACTTCAACAAATACACATAATTCAATACAATGGTTCCATATTCACTTCTAAGAAAACATGCACATAATACTATAATGTACTTAGAGCCTCTACATAATGATAGTTTTAATGATGAATAACATGACCATGCTTTGGTAATATATGAGGTTAATGAGTATCTTCCAATCTACCTTCCAATTACAAAAAATTACACTTCCCTGGAAAGATCCAAAAATGATCATCCAACCCAGTATATGCACCTACCACTATTGTTAATAACCATATGTTATCTATGTCCATTAGGTCATACAAGATTTGGGGTTTAATCCATCACACTCTACAAAGCATGTAAATAGTTAAACTATGAATAGGAAGCTCTCCACGTTGTCCAAAATTCTACACAAAGTTTCACTTGTTGCTAAGATAAACTACACGACAACTTGGCTCCAACAACATCCATTTTTCTTAAAGACATAATAGCACTTGGCTTACGATATTTATCTCCTCCCTTGTGTTTCTTTCTAGAAACAAACCCAACAAGATGCTAGTTCAGTATACTCTAATGTGTAAGGCTTATGGATGGTGATTCTTTGAATGATATCATTTCCTCTAGATACAATTCTTGTTGTTAATGACTTACTATGGATATTGAACAACAATGTCACCATGAACTACTAATGATATCCAATATCTAGCTAAAAGAATTGACTTCAACATTTATAGGAGTTACTTGTTAACACTCTTCATAAGAGAAGTTTGCATGCCCAACTATTGGTTTGCATAATTAAAAAAAATTCACGACACATAGTCATGTTTAAAAATTGTAGTAGGAATCAAAATCTTCATAGATTTAAGAGAATGGATATCATTCAAATAACATGTGAAATTAACTCCCCCTCATACATTGTCATCTCCTCTAGGTTTATCTTAAAGAAGGATATGCCCATGAAAATCACCAAGACTTCTTTAGAAGTCACGCAAGAAGAATGAAATCATCTGTAGTATTTTACTAGGCTTCTCTTCAGAAAGGCAAATAAAAATGACTAAAATTCCACTCTCGATAATAATGTTCCCTTGTAGTTTCCCCAATTAATATTTTATTGTTTCCTTTATATTGTCATTAAAGTGTACCCTTCAGGCTCATCATTTGATTTAATAAACCCCATAATATATTGCATACTATTTAGCTAAAGGGGTCCCTAATTATTGAAATATTAGTCACATTCAAATAAATGAGAATACATTTTTGCTTATATACATATTTAACAAACGACATTACTCAAAAAAAATATATAGTCTAAATTTCTGAAATAAATATAGATATGAAATAACTTATCTCCAAGATTTGACTTCACAAGGAGACTCATGAATTTATCTCAATTGTGAATTTCATCATGAATCCACCCAAGAAATGAATTGGGTTTCCATAAAATCCACTGAAAAATTTAGTGGGTTTTAGTTTCCAAATTTTAGAACTAAAACAAGAATCTTTGAAAGCTCTTCCAAATAAATTCATAGACCAAACATAATCAGAATGAGCCTCCCCTTCTTTTGAATCTCATTGCAGTGACTCTTTGTTTTCCTCTGTCTATCTATTCATTTTCTTTTCTTTTTTGTCTTTTTATTTCCCCTTTTTAATTGGTTTTGAACTTGGGGAAATAATAATAAAATGACTTTATTAATTTTTCTAACTCACCATTAAAGTCATTTAAATAATTTGTTAAATAATTTAATTAAGTCTTCATTAAATTTAGTATGTTTGACAGCTTAAATTTAATTATTTAATTAATTTCTAATATCCACATAAATCAAACATTACAATAGTAATTGGAAACACCATTATTAACTTTATGATCACGTATGAAAACTCTATTGATTTCATTTACATAATCTTTTCTTAGATTTTGGTGAAATCGAACACCGCTAAAGACATCCCAGCATAAATATTTTTGAATGTAAATGACCAGAGCTAGACACAACCTCTAGACTATGAATTTTTAACATTCAAATGTAGGAGCTATAAGACTAGGCACAATGCAACAAAATATCCAAATGTTAAACCCCAGCTTAAGTAGGAAGCATTCTGGTGGAAAAATGATTCCCGAAACATTATATTGTTGCAACTTACTCCTATACCATCATAAATTGTAAGCACCTAAGGGGTTTATAAGTTCACAATTGTTTAGCACTTACCTTGGTGTGTTTTAATTGTAGCATATATAATAGAACTTCATAATTGTTACCCATTTTTCACTTCTAGCTCAAATAGGTAGAGCTGAGACAACATATGCTACTAAGGTGAAAGGTACATTATTTGGTTTCAGAATAAGTACTATTACTGAAAGTAAAATAATGATAAAGAACATCATAACATATTTATGTGAATCTACTACAATATAAAATTATACAATTATTTGCATTAAAAGATATTTCTTTATGCATAAAAGTATAGTAAAAATCTCATACAAACCATGGGAGTAACAGGAAAGGTACATTGAAAAAGAAAGACATGTATAAAAAGATTAAGTATAAACACAGGAAAAGGATCCTTCATTTCTTGTAATGAATAATCTTGATTGAAGGAAGTGTCTTCAATCTTCATCCTTAGTTCCAGTTACCCAAGAATCCATAGAGAGAGAGAGAGAGAGAGAGAGAGATTATACTCTCATAATGTATCTAAATAGCTATGAATCAGAAAGAGAAGGGAAGAAAAAAATATTATTTTATTAGTTCTATCTAATAAGTTTGTTTCATATGTAGGAACATGTACATATTCATCAATTAAAAGTATGTGGGATGAAGTGGTCTCTCACAAGTGTTTACCCCAACATGTCGTTAAAGGATGAATAAACAAATGTCGTACTATTTTATACAAGGAGTGGCCACGAAGCTAGAAGATTATAAAAAACAATAAGAGGACTCTTATAGGACATATCAAAATGAATGTAAATAATCATTGACCAGATGTTCCAAGGAAGATAGATAATACATGAAAAGAGCAATAAAGTTATCCTCTAAAAAGTGCCAAAAGACAACTAAGAAGTGCTAATATGCAGAGGTTATGACAATGACCATGAAATGTATAATCTTATCCAAACAGATCAACCTAAACAATATAATGAGAGGAGGGAATTTGACGTAGGGAAGGAATGGAGGATCCAATAATGGCTGGTCCAAACCAACAACTGCCAATTATAACAACAACAATTGCAGCGAAATACAACAAGATAATGATTCAAAATAGAATTTCATTCAACATGCCCGGCTATAAGGCCTTTCGGGTTTCATCCTATTACAATGAAATAAAAAATTATCTCAATAATATCCCAGCTAGTCTAGCTCTAAAACAAATCAGCAAACAATGGAAACACTAAGGCGGATCTAAACTTGAGCTCGCAAGCCTCCAAGCAATCTCCTTGTCTCCAAGTATGCAAACCACTAGCTCTGTTGTTACAATATCAGATAAAACATCTGATCTACAAGATCTCCAGGATCCAATTATGCTTCTAATCTCATACACCACCCATCTACTACCATCTCTCCTAAACATCTACCCAAACTCTCAATATATAGCCAGCTAAGCCACAAGTCGGCCAGTCAGGCATTTAATTACATTATAGGTCGAGTCTGGAAGATTTAAACCAAACTAATGAAAGAGTGATAAAAAATTAATGAGCCTTTGGATTTAGGTCCACACATGACCCAAGAACATTAACTTAATTATGCTAGGCCCCATCTCATCACATGAAACCGCGCAAGAAGAAACACTCCACGTTTCGTGTGAAAACTACCAGAAAATAGGTCCCCGAAAAAAATAGGCATAACTTTTTACTCATAATGAATTAGGACTTTCACTCATGGGAAATGATATTAATTTAGGTCCTCTTAAATTCCTTAAGAGAACAAATTCTGATTCATTAAGAATCAATGTCTCTACAACACACAATCAGCACCAAAACTGCAGGCAAATACGGCTCCGACGGCAAGTAAAACAACTATAACTTTGAAACAGTCCATCCAATCCTTATGAGATCTTAGGGGAAGGTTCCAAAATAGGTACTCAAAATAATTTAAGATTCACACACCATGAAACCAACAAATGAAAGGATTACAAAGAAAACAACAAAAAATAGGAAATGTTTTTGGTTGATGCAAGATTGCTCTAAGCCCGAGATGCTCCTGCATCAGACACCCTAGGTAAATAAAAAGAATGTTCTCATGAACTTTTTAAGGGAATTAGAATAGGTATCCCATATTTTTTCTTAACCTATATCTCCTCTTGTTCTTCATTCCATGTTGTCTTTACTTTATCCACTATCACACTCAGCAAATCAGCTTGTCCTGCACCTTTCTCAGCTTTCCTTTCTACTACTGACAGATTCTGATTATGATTACCTTTTCGACTTTTGATTACACCAGCACTTTGATGAATCAAATCTTCTCTAAAATTACTAATCAACTCAGCATCATCTATAGTCCTCTCTGTCACTAGTCCCATCATTTGCTGCACTATCTTTTTCAGAAATTCCATCTGCCTCTTAATCTCTATAAATTCCTCAACTATATCATTCTCTTTTGCTTTCAAATTCAGCTTCCTTTTATCCACAGGAATAGGTTCATCAACTCTCTACTCCTAATGTTTTTCATAAGGACAACACCTGATAACTCCACATCCCTTAGCCCCAACTTCCTCCAAAGGTAATAACTTATGCCTAGATCCACCATACATTACCACATATGTATTTGCATGACCATCAAACATAACATGTCTATCAAATTTCCAAGGTCTCCCAAGAAATAGATGACAAGCATCCATAGGTAATATATCACACAATATTTCATCATGATAGGATCCAGTCTGAAAATTAACCAAGCATTTCTCTTCAATCCTAACCTTAGACACATCTTGTATCCAACTAATTTGATAAGGATTAGGATGTTTCCTTCTTTCCAAATTCAACTTACTAACCATCTCTTCTAAAACAAAGTTCTCAGAAATGCCACTATCAACTATGAAATTGCATACCTTATTCTTGCACTTACATCTGGTTTTGAACAAATTCCTTGTTTGCACTGGTTCCTAGATACATGTATCCAACCTCCTAGTGAGAAGAAATTGACCTTGTTCTATAGCATTCTCAATGTTTTCTTCAACAGTTAATGCAACTCTTTTCTTAGGACATTCAAAAATTCTATGACCTTGTTCACCACATTGATAACAAGTAAAAGTGAACTCATTTCTCCTTCTCCTTCTCTATCCAACATTGTAGTTATTAGCAACTTAACCAATGCTAGAAACTTCATCAATCTTCTTAGGATTGCCTCTAGAAATTGTTTCATCAGTCCTTCCACTTTTGTTCCTATTATTTTGTCTTCCTTCAAACCTCTTGTTCAACTTCTCCTCAATCTTCAATGCCATCTAATAAGCAACTCCTATAGTTGTCATATGAACAGTAAGTAACTCTTCTTGAATACTAGGTCTCAAGCCATAAACATACCTAGCAACCTTCTCTTTATCAGCTTCAGAATGACCAGTCCTAATCAGGAGTTTGTAAAACTCTTCAGTATACTCTTGCACTGATTTATTTGTCTACTTCAAAACTTGCATCTTCTTAAACATCTCCAATTCACAATCCACCGAAATGAATTGCTTTTTCAACTTTGTCAACCATTCTGTTCCACTTAGTGATCTTTTCCTTTCCTCTTCTACCTCTTTCCAATTGAACTTCCCTCCACCAAATATTTGCATGACCCTTCAACTTAGTCTTTGCAAATCAAACTCCATCAGGATATTCTATTTCTTCATACTCAAAGTATTCATCTATCTCATTAATCCAATCAATCAACTCTTCAGACCTAAGGCTTCCAACAAATGTAGAAACTTCAATCTCAGGTCTCTTCCCAATTTTAGACATAGCTTTTAGGATTCTACTTTCTTCTGGATCTCTGACTTCTTCTATAGCTTCTTAAAATTGATCTTCCTCAGATTCATCACTATCATCCTTCAAGGTAGTCTTCTTTTTCAATTCCTCTTGCAAATCTTGCACTTGTTTCTACAAAGCCCTGAAATCATCAAGACTGAATTCTCCAGTAGGTTCTTCCTGTGAGGTCTCATGAGCTCTCCTCATAGGCATCTTCAATCCAAGGTCCTGGTGCAAATAGCCTCAACTAGTTTACACACTCAAGATCTTCAAGCTTTGATACCTCTTGACGCAGGGCAGGGATGGAGGATCCAATAATGGATGGTCCAAACCTACAACTGCCAATTATAACAATAACAATTGCAACGGAATACAACAAGATAATGATTCAAAAAAGAATTTCATTAAACATGTCTGGCTATAAGGCCTTCTAGGTTTTGGCCTATTACTATGAAATAACAAAGTATATCAAAAATATCCTAGCTAATCTAGCTCTAAAACACATCAGCAACTGATGGAAACACTAAGGCAGATCTAAACTTGAGCTCGCAAGCCTCCAAGCAATCTCCTTGTCTCCAAGTATGCAAACCACTAGGTCTACTATTACAATATAAGATAAAACATCTAATCTAAAAAATCTCTAGGATAAAATTATGCTTCAACTCTCATACACCACCCATCTACTACCATCTCTCCTAAACATCTACCCAAACTCTCAATATATAGCTAGCTAAGCCACAAGTCGGTTAGTCAGGCATTTAATTACATTATAGGTCCAGTCTAAAAGATTTAAACCAAACTAATGAAAGAGTGATAAAAAATTAATGTGCATTTGAATTTAGTTCCACACATGACCCAAGAACATTCCCTTAACTACAAAAGGCCCCTTCTCATCACATGGAACAGCGCAAGAAGAAACACTCCACGTTTCATGTGAAAACTGCCAAGAAATAGGTCCCTGAGAAAAATAGGCATAACTTTTTACTCATAATGAATTAGGACTTGCACTCTTGGTAAATTATATTACTTTAGGTCTTGTTAAATTCCTTAAGAGAGAAAAGGATGATTCCTTAAGAATCAATGTCTCCACTACGCGCAATCAGCACCAAAACTGCAGGAAAATACAACTCCGACAGCAAGTAAAACAATTGTAACTTTGAAACAGTCCATCCAATCCTTATGAGATCTTAGGGGAAGGTTCCAAAATAGGTCCTCAACATCATGTAAGCTTCTCACACCATGAAAACAACAAATTAAATGATTACAAAGAAAACAACAACAAAAAATAGGAAATGTTTTTGGTTGATGCAAGATTGCTCTAAGCCCGAGATGCTCCTACATCAGACACCCCAGGTAAATAAAAAGAAAGTTCTCATGAATTTTTGAAGGGAATTAGAATAGGTATCCAATATCTATTCTTAACCCATATATCCTCTTGTTCTTCATTCCATGTTGTCTTTACTTTATCCACTGTCACACTCAACAAATCAGCTTGTCCTGCACCTTTCTCAGCTTTCCTTTCTACTACTGACAAATTCTGATTTTGATTACCTTTTCCACTTTTTATTACACCAGCACTTCAATGAATGACATCTTCTCCTAACTTACTAATCAACTTGGCATCATCTATAGTCCTATCTGTCACTAGTTCCATCATTTGCTGCATTATCTTTTTTAGAAAGTCCATCTGCCTCTTAATCTCTATAAATTCATCAACTATATCATTCTCTTTTCCTCTCAAATTCAACTTCCTTTTATCCACAGGAATAGGTTCATCAACTCTCTACTCCTAATGTTTGTCATAAGGACAACACTTGATAACTCCACATCCCTTAGCCCCAACTTCCTCCAAAGGTAATAACTTATGCCTAGATCCACCATGCATTACCACATATGTATTTGCATGACCATCAAACATAACATGTCTATCAAATTGCCAAGGTCTCCCAAGCAATAGATGACAAGCATCCATAGGCAATATATCACACAATATTTCATCATGATAGGATCCAATCTGAAAATTAACCAAGCATTGCTCTTCAATCCTAACCTCAGACACATCTTGTATCCAACTCATCTGATAAGGATTAAGATGTTTCCTTCTTTCCAAATTCAACTTACTAACCATCTCTTCTGAAACAAAGTTCTCAAAACTTCCACCATCAACTATGACATTGCATACCTTATCCTTGCACTTACATCTAGTTCTAAACAAATTCCTTGTTTGCACTGGTTCCTGGACACATGTAGCCAACCTCCTAGTGAGAAGAAATTCACCTTGTTCTGCAACATTCTGAATGTTTTCTTTAGCAGTTAATGCAACTCTTTTCTTTGGACATTCAAAACTTCTATGACCTTGTTCACCGCATTGATAACAAGTAAAAGTGAACTCATTTCTCCTTCTCCCTCTCTATCCAAAATTGTAGTTATTAGTAGCTAGACCACTACTAGATCCTTCATCAATCTTCTTAGGATTGCCTCCAGCAACTATTTCATCATTCTTTCCACTTTTGTTCCTATTATTTTGTCTTCTTTCAACCCTCTGGTTCAGATTCTCCTCAATCTTCAATGCCATCTGATAAGCATGTTCTATAGTTGTCATCCAAATATTAAGTAACTCTTCTTGAATACTAGGTCTCAAGCCATAAACATACCTAGCAACCTTCTCTTTATCAGCTTCAGAATGACCAGTCCTAATCAGGAATCTGTAAAACTCTTGAATATACTCTTGCACTGATTTGTTTGTTTGCTTCAAAGCTTGCATATTCTTAAACATCTCCAATTATGCTTCTAATCTCATACACCACCCATCTACTACCATCTCTCCTAAACATCTACCCAAACTCTCAATATATAGCCAGCTAAGCCACAAGTCGGCCAGTCAGCCATTTAATTACATTATAGGTCCAGTCTGGAAGATTTAAACCAAACTAATGAAAGAGTGATAAAAAATTAATGCACCTTTGGATTTAGGTCCACACATGACCCAAGAACATTCCCTTAACGATGCAAGGCCCCATCTCATCACACGGAACCGCGCAAGAAGAAACACTACATGTTTCATGTGAAAACTGCCAGAAAATAGGTCCCCAAGCAAAAAAGGCATAACTTTTTACTCATAATGAATTAGGACTTGTTCTATTGGGAAATTATATTACTTTAGGTCCTCTTAAATTCCTTAAGAGCACAAAGACTGATTCCTTAAGAACCAACGTCTCCACTACGCACAATCAGCACCAAAACTGCAGGAAAATATAGCTCTTACGACAAGTAAAACAACTGTAACTTTGAAACAGTCCATCCAATCCTTATGAGATATTAGGGGAAGGTTCCAAAATATGTCCTCGACATCATGTAAGATTCATACACCATGAAACCAAAAAATGAATTGATTACAAAGAAAAACATAAAATAGGAAATGTTTTTGGTTGATGCAAGATTGCTCTAAGCCTGAGATGCTCTTGCATTAGACACCCCATGTAAATAAAAAGAAAGTTTTCATGAACTTTTTAAGGGAATTAGAATAGGTATCCAATATTTTTTCTTAACCCATATATCCTCTTGTTCTTCATTCCATGTTGTCTTTAGTTTATCCACTGTCACACTCAGCAAATCAGCTTGTCTTGCACCTTTCTCAGCTTTCCTTTCTACTACTAATAGATTCTGATTCTAATTACCTTTTCCACTTTTGATTACACCAGCAATTTGGTGAATCGCATCTTCTCCAGACTTACTAATCAACTTGACATCATCTAAAGTCCTTTTTGTCACTAGTGCCATCATTTTCTGCACTATCTTTTTCAGAAAGTCCATCTGCCTCTTAATCTCTATAAATTCCTCGACTATATCATTCTCTTTTCCTTTCAAATTCAGATTCCTTTTATCCACAGGAATAGGTTCATCAACTCTCTACTCCTAATGTTTGTCATAAGTACAACACTTGATAACTCCACATCCCTTAGCCCCAACTTCCTCCAAAGGTAATAACTTATGCCTATATCCACCATGTATTACCACATATGTATTTGCACGACCATCAAACATAACATGTCTATCAAATTCCTAAGGTCTCCCAAGCAATAGATGATAAGCATCCATAGGTAATATATCACACAATATTTCATCATGATAGGATCCAATCTGAAAATTAACCAAGCATTGCTCTTCAATCCTAACCTTAGACACATCTTGTATCCAACTAATCTGATAAGGATTAGGATGTTTCCTTCTTTCCAAATTCAACTTACTAACCATCTCTTCTAAAACAAACTTCTCAGAAATGCCACCATCAACTATGACATTGCATACCTTATCCTTCTACTTACATCTAGTTCTAAACAAATTCCTTCATTGCACTGGTTCCTAGACACGTGTAGCCAACCTCCTAGTGAGAAGAAATTCACCTTGTTCTGCAACATTCTCAATGTTTTCTTCAACAGTTAATGCAACTCTTTTCTTAGGACATTCAAAACTTCTATGACCTTGTTCACCACATTGATAACAAGTAAAAGTGAACTCATTTCTCCTTCTCCCTCTCTATCCAACATTGTAGTTATTAGCAGCTGGACGACTGCTAGATCCTTCATCAGTCTTCTTAGGATTGCCTCCAATAACTATTTCATCAGTCTTTCCACTTTTGTTCCTATTATTTTGTCTTCCTTCAAACCTCTTGTTCAGCTTCTCCTCAATCTTCAATGCCATCTGATAAGCATCTCCTATAGTTTTCATCCAAATAGTAAGTAACTCTTCTTGAATACTAGGTCTCAAGCCATAAACATACCTAGCAACCTTCTCTTTATCAGCTTCAGAATGACCAGTCCTAATTAGGAGTCTGTTAAACTCTTTAGTATACTCTTGCACTGATTTGTTTGTCTGCTTCAAAGCTTGCATCTTCTAAAACATCTCAAATTCATAATCCACTAGAATGAATTGCTTTTTCAACTTTTCAACCATTCGATTCCACTTAATGATCTTTTCCTTTCCTCCTCTACCTCTTTCCAATTGAACTTCCCTCCACCAAATATTTGCATGACCCTTCAACTTAGTCTTTGCAAATTGAAATCTATCAAGATATTCTATTTCTTCATACTCAAAGTATTCATCTATCTCATTAATCCAATCAATCAACTCTTTGGGCCTAAGGAATCCAACAAATGTAGAAACTTCAATCTTAGGTCTCTTCCAAATTTTAGACATAGCTTTCAGGATTCTACTTTCTTCTAGATCTCTGACTTCTTCTATAGCTTCTTCAAATTGATCTTCCTCAAATTCATCACTGTCATCCTTCAAGGTAGTCTTCTTTTTCAATTCCTCTTGTAGATCTTGCTCTTGTTTCTGCAAAGCCCTGAAATCATCAAGACTAAATTCTCCAGTGGGTTCTTCCTCTAAGGTCTCACGAGCTCTCCTCAGAGGCATCTTCAATCCAAGGTCCTGGTGCAAACAACCTCAACTGGTTTACACACTCAAGATCTTCAAGCTCTAATACCACTTGATGCAGGGCAAGAATGGAGGATCCAATAATGGATGGTCCAAACCTACAACTACCAATTATAACAACAACAATTGTAGCGGAATACAACAAGATAATGATTCAAAATAGAATTTCATTCAACATGCCCGGCTATAGGGCCTTCTAGGTTTCGGCCTACTACAATGAAATAAAAAATCATCTCAACAATATCCCAGCTAGTCCATCTCTAAAACACATCAAAAACTAATGGAAACACTAAGGCAGATCTAAACTTGAGCTCACAAGCCTCCAAGCAATCTCCTTGTCTCCAAGTATGCAAACCACTAGCTCTGTTGTTACAATATCAGATAAAATATCTAATCTAAAAGATATCAAGGATAAAATTATGCTTCTACTCTCATACACCACCCACCTACTACCATCTCTCCTAGACATTTACCAAAACTCTCAATATATAGCCAGCTAAGCCACAAGTCGGCCAATCAGCCATTTAATTACATTATAGGTCGAGTCTGGAAGATTTAAACCAAACTAATGAAAGAGTGATCAAAATTTAATGCAACTTTTCATTTAGGTCCATACATGACCCAAGAACATTCCCTTAACTATGCAAGGCCCCATCTCATCACACGGAACTGTGCAAGAAGAAACACTCCACGTTTCGTGTGAAAACTACCAGAAAATAGGTCCCCGAGAAAAATAGGCATAACTTTTTACTCATAATGAATTAGGAATTTTTCTCTTGGGAAATGATAGTGCTTTAGGTCCTTAAGAGCACAAAGGCTGATTCCTTAAGAATCAACATCTCCACTATGCGCAATCAGCACCAAAATTGCAGGAAAATACGACTCTGATGGCAAGTAAAACAACAGTAACTTTGAAACAGGCCATACAATCCTTATGAGATCTTAAGGGAAGGTTCCAAAATAGGTCCTCAACATCATGTAAGATTCACACACCATGAAACCAACAAATGAAATGATTACAAAGAAAACAATAGAAAATAGTAAATGTTTTTGGTTGATGCAAGATTGCTCTAAGCCCGAGATGCTCCTGCATCAAACACCCCATGTAAATAAAAAGAAAGTTCTCATGAACTTTTGAAGGGAATTAGAACAGGTATCCCATATCTATTCTTAACCCATATCTCCTCTTGTTCTTCATTCCATGTTGTCTTTACTTTATCCACTGTCACACTCAGCAAATCAGCTTGTCCTGCACCTTTCTCAGTTTTCCTTTCTACTACTGACAGATTCTGATTCTGATTACCTTTTCCACTTTTGATTACACTAGCACTTTAGTGAATCACATCTTCTCTAGACTTAATAATCAACTTGGCATCATCTACAGTCCTCTCTATCACTAGTGCCATCATTTGCTGCATTATCTTTTTCAGAAAGTCCATCTACCTCTTAATCTCTATAAATTCCTCAACTATATCATTCTCTTTTCCTTTTAAATTCAACTTCCTTTTATTCACAGGAATAGGTTCATCAACTCTCTTCTCCTGATGTTTTTTAGAAGGACAACACTTGATAACTCCACATCCCTTAGCCCCAACTTCCTCCAAAGGCAATAACTTATACCTGGATCCACCATGCATTACCACATATGTATTTGCATGACCATCAAACATAACATGTCTATCAAATTACCAAGGTCTCCCAAGCAATAGATGACAAGCATCCATAGGCAATATATCACACAATATTTCATCATGATAGGATCCAATCTGATAATTAACCAAGCATTTCTCTTCAATTCTAACCTTAGACACATCTTGTATCCAACTAATCTGATAAGAATTAGGATGTTTCCTTCTTTCCAAATTCAACTTACTAACCATCTCTTCTGAAACAAACTTCTCAGAAATGCCACCATCAACTATGACATTGCATACCTTATCCTTGCACTTACATCTGGTTCTGAACAAATTCCTTGTTTGCACTAGTTCCTGGACACATGTAGCCAACCTCCTAGTGAGAAGAAATTCACCTTGTTCTACAACATTCTCAATGTTTTCTTCAACAGTTAATGCAACTCTTTTCTTAGGACATTCAAAACTTCTATGACTTTGTTCACCACATTGATAACAATTAAAAGTGAACTCATTTCTCCTTCTCCCTCTCTGTCCAACATTGTAGTTATTTGCAGCTGGACCACTGCTAGATCCTTCATCAGTCTTCTTAGGATTGCCTCCAGCAACTGTTTCATTAGTCTTTCCATTTTTGTTCCTATTATTTTATCTTCGTTCAAACCTCTTGTTCAGCTTCTCCTCAATCTTCAATGCCATCTGATAAGCATCTCCTATAGTTGTCATCTGAACAGTAAGTAACTCCTCTTGAATACTAGGTCTCAAGCCATAAACATACCTAGAAACCTTCTCTTTATCAGCTTCAGAATGACCAGTCCTAATCAGGAGTCTGTAAAACTCTTCAGTATACTCTTGCACTGATTTGTTTGTCTACTTCAAAGCTTGCATGTTGTTAAACATCTCCAATTCATAATCCACTGGAATGCATTTCTTTTTCAACTTGTCAACCATTCGGTTCCACTTAGTGATCTTTTCCTTTCCTCTTCTACCTCTTTCCAATTGAACTTCCTTCCACCAAATATTTGCGTGACCCTTCAACTTAGTCTTTGCAAATCAAACTCTATCAGGATCTTCTATTTATTTAAACTCAAAGTATTCATCTATCTCATTAATCCAATCAATCAACTCTTTAGGCCTAAGGCTTCCAGCAAATGTAGAAACTTCAATCGTAGGTCTCTTCCAAATTTTAGACATAGCTTTCAGGATTCTACTTTCTTCTGGATCTCTGACTTCTTCTATAGCTTCTTCAAATTGATCTTCCTTAGATTCATCACTGTCATCCTTCAAGGTAGTCTTCTTTTTCAATTCCTCTTGTAGATCTTGCACTTGTTTCTGCAAAGCCCTAAAATCATCAAGACTGAATTCTCTAGCAGGTTCTTTCTCTGAGGTCTCATGAGCTCTCCTCATAGGCATCTTCAATCCAAGGTCCTGGTGCAAACAACCTCAACTAGTTTACACACTCAAGATCTTCAAGCTTTGATACCACTTGAAGTAGGGTAGGGATGGAGGATCCAATAATGGATGGTCCAAACCTACAACTACCAATTATAACAACAACAATTGCAGCGGAATACAATAAGATAATGATTCAAAACAAAATTTCATTCAACATGCCTGGCTGTAAGGCCTTCCGGGTTTCAGCCTATTATAATGAAATAACAAAGTGTCTCAACAATATCCTAGATATTCTAGCTCTGAAACACATGATTAACTAATGGAAACACTAAGGTAGATCTAAACTTGAGCTCGTAAGGCTCCAAGCAATTTCCTTGTCTCCAAGTATGCAAACCACTAGCTTTGCTATTACAATATCAGATAAAACATCTAATCTACAAGATCTCTAGGATCCAATTATGCTTCTACTCTCATACACCACCCATCTAGTACCATCTCTCCTAAACATCTACCCAAACTCTCAATATTTAGCCAGCTAAGCCACAAGTCGGCCAGTCAGGCATTTAATTACATTATAGGTCCAATCTGGAAGATTTAAACCAAACCAATGAAAGAGTGATAAAAACCTAATGTGCCTTTGGATTTGTGTCCACACATGACCTAAGAACATTCCATTAATTATGAAGGCCCCATCTCATCACACGGAACGACGCAAGAAGAAACACTCCATATTTCGCATGAAAACTGCTAGAAAATAGGTCCCCGAGAAAAATGGGCATAACTTTTTACTCATAATGAATTAGGACTTGTGCTCTTGGGAAATGATATTAATTTAAGTCCTCTTAAATTCCTTAAGAGCTCAAAGGCTGATTCCTTAAGAATCAACATCGCCACTACACGCAATCAGCACCAAAACTTCAGGAAAATACGGCTTCGACGACAATTAAAACAATAGTAACTTTGAAATAGTCCATCCAATCCTTATGAGATCTTAGGGGAAGGTTCAAAAATAGGTCATCAACATAATGTAAGCTTCACACACCATGAAACCAACAAATGAAATGATTACAAAGAAAACAACAGAAAATAGGAAATGTTTTTGGTTGATGCAAGATTGCTCTAAGCCTGAGATGCTCCTGCATCAGAATTCATATAGATGTTCAAGGTAATGCTCAAGGCCATTAAAGTTTATTTCATGGAGGACTAAATTTATCTTCAATAAAGGCAATTCATAGTATCATCAACATGCAAAGGTAGTGTTTAGAATAGTAACATCTAAGGACAACAATGATACAAAGCAATATGGTTTGCAGAGAACATATTTTTAAAAGCTTTGGGAGAAACAAATCAATATAGAAGTTTAGGCATAGCATGATCCTCAATAGAAAAGTCATCAACACTATTATGAAAGTAAATGAAATCACTACTTCAAAGCAATTAATGAAAGAACAACAAGGTATAGACCGACGATACATAATATTCAAAGACCATGGATATATGATGAGGTGGTGAATATTATTTCCATGAAGATATTTATGAACAATGCATAGTAATAAAATACTTTTCATCATAGATGGTGTTGCATAGTTAAAAAAAATGATAACTCATCCAATAATAGTACTAGATAGCTATCATATGAAACATGGTTAACATCTGACCAAATCAAAGATAACATGTAGTGAAATTTATAAATTTTAAAGGTGTTTCTATAGGAGATCATAAGCAATTACATCATGCGTGGTGATAATCAAAGGAAAAGAAATGAGGAAATCAAGACTACACTGAGAGATGATGATATCAAATAGTGAACAATACATGTTATCAAAAAATATTATCTTATTAAGGACAAAGATCTTAGCACCTACTCTAGACACAAATGATAAGGTATTGTATAATGTAATGACAAAGGTACTTATTTAATGATACATGATAAAATAAAAAGTCTGGTAGATCTTGAATGATGATTCAAATACCAAAAGATATTACAATGAAATTAATAAAATACTGAAATTAATAAAGTATTTTAATGTTGAGGTTGGATCAAATATAGTCATACCAGTGCCAAGAAGAGAATTGGAATAGTAATTCTATATGTTTCAAGGACAAACCTCAGGGGTATATGAATTATATCAAAAGAGAGTCAAAGATAGCATGCCAATGTTCAGTTATAGGCTTACATAGAAGGTAGGTAAGGCTAAGAGGATAATGAGCACCAAAAAGGGAAAAAACAATCTTACTATCATAAACTACATATTTTTTACCTCTGAGTGTAGAATCATGGCAGTGGAGACACATAAAGAGACCTCATTCCATAACAACAAATTTATAATAAGAAGGTTTAAAATTTATGTATTATTTCAAGTACCCATATAAGATGATGAAAAGACAAACACGAGGGTATGAAATGATGAATTACAACCTAAATAAATAACATGATCCCAATTCAAAAATGATAGATGATAAGAGAGTGTTTGACATAAAAAGAACACAAAGAAATGTGGAATTATATAGGTTGTGGCCTAAAAAAATTATAGATTCCTCCCTCATTTAATCCTAAGGGTTTGAAAAAGTATGCTCAAGCCTTAAAGGGTTTCGAATCTCAAAAGAAACTCCAAAGATATCTCAGAAATCAATGGTTTATGGAGATGCAATACAAAAAAGCCACATTTTTTCATAGATTCTCAACCAACATGTTGATTCGTAATATTCCATGGTATTTTCAAAAAAATGTGCAAATGAACAAATTAAAGTGCAGAGCTAGAAATATACACACAAAAGAAAAATATTTTCCATAATTCCTTTTCAAATGAACATCGCGAGCTTAAGGCATGAGATACACAAAAATCAGATAGTTTTTTATTATATCTTTGAAGTTGAGCTAAAAAATGACAAATCCTCCTATGATGATGGAAATATACCATGAATACATGTGTGATTAATCAAAGAAACCTTCAGTAGACTCCACATAACAACAATTCAAACCCTAGTGTGCCAACAACCACAAAAGTAGTAAACGACAAAATGAAAAGTGCAAAATGGTTTGGTGTATGTTTCGAGTTAGGGTTTTAACCCTAATGAGTCTGCTTAGTAAGCCTTTGGCATATTTTATTTTATGCTTTTATTTTAGTGTATGAATTTAATTAAAGTGTGATATTTTATCACTTTATTCATACATTAAAAAAAAATATTTTTTTTTTTTTTTTTACTTAAGTGAAATTAATATACCACTTAATTAAATATAATTATTATTTTTATTTATTTAGTCAAGTTAGCTAAATTGAGTGTATAATAAGGGGTTTATGTGTGGTGAATGAAGGATATATTCCTTCTTTCCTTTTTATTTTTGCATGCTATTATATGTAAAATGTTATTCAAATGTGATGGCCTTATAAGTCACTTTGAATAATTGTTATTATGAATGCAAATTATAAAAGGGGAGAGATTATGTGTCAAGTAAAGTTATAACTGGAGGTTAGGGGGTTTGTTTCTTGCACGCTTTTGAAGCAGTTCTCCATCTCTTTTGTGACCCACATGAGTTACACATGAGTAGAGGAGGTATTTTTTGGCAATTAGACTGTAGTTTCTTTCAGTTACACCCATTTTTAAAGGATTTACATTCAAATTTGACCCCTTGAGATATTTTTAGAGTTTATATGTATCATCAATTTCCTAGCCATAAGACTCATGAATGTTATAATTTTAAGTGTAAAATTCAATAATTTATTATTATGCTATGATTCAAATGACACATAACAATGAATGGAACCTTTGACACAATCATTCTAAATAACATCTAAGTTCCTATTATGTTTCTCCTCACCATGGGGCATTGGTATCCTATCTTTTGGGGGGCTCATTGTCATTTATGGTGTTGCAATTTTAGGTGCAATCATACTTTGTAAAAAATTTAATAGTATTCCTTATTCCTTGTCCCCACATTTGGGGGGCAAGGGTGCTATTTCATTCTCCAATCCCAAGGACCCATTTCCTCCCTTTGTTGACATGTGTCTTTTATAATATGATGTCCTTTCTTGCATGGATTTGTTTGTTTATGTAAGGATCTTCTCTTTGTCAAGAGATTTACATCTCGAGTTTACGACCTTTTCTTTGCTTGAATGTGTATGTCTATTGTAAATGACCTTTCACTTGAGGTGCATAACATGTTTTCCTTTTCAAAGTACTCCCTTACCTAGCAATAAAGAATCTATGTATACTTGATCATCCTTCCTCATTTTCTCTTCTTTTAAAAAAAAGATCCAATATCTCTTTATTGACTTGTTCCTTTTATAACATGATATCCTTTCTTACATAAATTTGTTGTTTTACATAAGGATCTTCTCTTTTAAGGAGATTTACATCCCAAGTTACAACCTTATGCTTACTTGAAAGTACATATTATTATAAAAGATGCAGCACTTAGGGTTTATAATGGCTTATCTTTTCCCTTGCCTTCATCCTTGGGGGGTAAGGTTTCCTTTCTCAATCTCTTGATCCTTTCTAAGATTCTCTTTCTCTCAGTTGTGTGGTATTTTTTTTCTTACATGATATCCTTTCTTACATGGAGTTGTTTTATACAAGTGACGCAAGGGCAGGGAAGGTGAAGGCAAAATCAAGGTTAATTGAGACTGCTTAAACCCATAAACAAGCCCTGCGAAGAGTTACACAATGGAAGCAATATAAATACCAAATGAAATCATTCAAAACACAATGGATACGAGACAAGAAAATGGTGCAACAACACTGGTGCAATTATATTAATCTTTCAACATTCCCAGCTATGAGGCCTTCCAGGTTTCGGCCTTATACAATGAGAATTATGAATTTAGAATCACAGCTCGCATATCATCTTCTCACTTACTTTGGCTACTGCTAACTGATACTAACTAAACAACCTTAGCTCCAAATATATAGCCAGCAAAGCCACAAGTCAGCCAATCAGGCATTTAATTACAATATAGGTCCACTTAGGGGGAGAAACCAAAACTAAAGCTAGAAACAACAAAACATGATGCGGAGATAGATTTAGGTCCACAAAAGATCCAAGAATAGATACCCAACTGCGCAAGATCCAATTCCCCCACATGGAACTGTGCAAGATGAAATACCACATGTTTCATGAGCGAAACTAGCGAAAAATTGATGCCCGAGGAGAATTGTGATAACTTCCAGATCCAAATGAATTAGGATGTGTGCCCTTAGGAGAGTGTTCACAATTAGGTCCACATCATTGCATTAACTTTGCAAGGAAAGAAACCAATAGAAACATCAATGTTAAAACAAACATCAGATTGGTACAGGAAACAAGAATTTTTTTTTTTTGGTGATGCAAGTTTTCTCAAGACCCAAGATGCTCCTGCATCAAACACTTGGGGTAAAAAAAGAACCGATGTCCACATTAGGAACTACTTAAACTCTGACCTGAATCATAAAGATCCAACTCATCTTGTGTAATCCATGAATTGTCTTCCACCAGTTTGTCTTTCCACTGAACTAGATATTCCATGTAATCTTTTCCTCTTGCACTCTTGCTTACTCTACTATTCAAGATCTTCTCAATGTTGTCTTTGTTCTTCTTAGGATAATCCAGATCACCTTCAATCTCATAATTTTATTCAAAGTACTCAAAGATATCTGTAATGTTAAATATAGGTGATATATCCATGTCCTTTAATAATTCCACTTCATAAGCATTTCCACTATCAAACTTCTTCAGAATCTTACAAGGTCCAAACTTCCTCATTTTCAGCTTGTTATAGGTAACAACTGGAAACCTAATCTTTTTCAAATGAATCATAGCCTCATCTCCAACTTCAAAAGATTTATGTCTCCTTCTCTTAGCTGCTCTTTGTTTATATTTTAGATTACTGTCCTCCATATTCCTTTTGATTTCATCATGAAAAGTTTTCATGTATACTGCAAAATCCTCAGCTTCAGCACTTCTTCTGGTCTCAATAGGTAAATCTCTTAACTCTATGGTTCCCTTAGGATGAAATCCAGTAACAATCTCAAATGGTGTCCTCTTAGTGCTTCTATTCACATAATTGTTATATGCAAACTTTGCTTGTGCCAAAACCAAATCCCAATTAGCAGGCTTATCTCCAACTAAACATTTCAACAAGTTTCCCAAACTTATGTTCACAACTTCAGTCTGTCCATCTATCTGAGGGTGAAACGTAGAACTAAACTTCAACTCAGTATTCATCTTTTTCCAAAGTGTTCTCCAAAAGTAACCAATAAACTTAGTATCTATGTCTGAAACAATAGACTTAGGCAAACCGTGCAATCTTACCACTTCCTTGAAAAATAATTTAGCTATATGCAATGCATCAGATGTCTTCTTACAATGTATGAAATGAGCCATCTTAGAAAATCTGTCAACCACTACCAAAATAGAACCATTACCTCTCTGAGTTCTAGGTAATCCAAGAACAAAGTCCATACTCACACCTTCCCAAGGTCTATCAGGTACAGACAAAGGTGTATACAATCCCAAATTTTGACTAGTTCCTTTTTCTACTTGACAAATTCTGCAACCTCTAACCATTCTTTGTACATCTCTATAAATTTGTGGCCCAAAGTATCTTTCTAAAATCAATTTCACAGTCTTATCAATCCCAAAATGTCTAGCAAGTCCACCACTATGTTTCTCTTTCATTATGTTCTCCCTCATAGATCCTCTAGGTATGCACAATTGAACTCCTTTAAACAACATGTCTTCTTGAATGAAATAATCAGTCCACTTATCACTCACCGTGTGTTCTTTACAAGCTTTCTAAGGCTCTGCAAAATCAGTGTCAGTTTCATACAAACACTTAAAATCATTAAAACCAAGTACCTCAACTTTCATCTCTATTGGCAAACTTCTTCTTCGGCTTAAGGGATCATCAACCTTATTTGACTATCCACTCTTATGCTTCAATGAAAAGGAAAAATTCTGTAAGAACTCAACCCACTTCATATGTCTCTGTTTCAATTTATTCTGACTTCCCAAATACTGCAAAGCTTTATGATCAGTATACAACACAAAATCTTTAGGCATCAAATAATGTCTCCATTTCTTCAAATCTTGAACAATAGCATAGAATTCTTGGTCATAAAATGAATATTTTCTCTTAGCATCATTCAATTTTTCACTAAAGAAAGCTACGGGTCTTCCTTCTTGACTCAAAACAGCTCCAATTGCACTACCACTAGCATCACATTCAACTTGAAAAACTTTACTAAAATCAGGCAAAGCAAGTGTAGGTAACTCTGCAATTCTTTGTTTCAATATTTCAAAACTCTTTTGTGCTCCATGTGTCCATTTGAAATCCCTTTTATCTCCTCTCATGGTTTCAGTCATAGCATTACAAATAGAACTGAAATTTTAGATGAACTTCCTATAAAAACTTGCCAATCCATGAAATGATTTTACCCCTCCAACATTCTCTGGTGTAGGCCAATCAAGTATAGCTCTTACTTTCTCAGGATCCATCTTCAATCCATCAGCTGGAATTACAAAACTGAGGTACACAATCTCCTCTTTCATAAATGAATATTTGTTCAAATTAATCAGCAACTTTTCTTCCTTCAATCTCTGCAATACTTGTCTGATATGTTCAAGATGTTCTTCCTTGCTCTTACTGAATATCAATATGTCATCAAGATATACAATCACAAACTTACCCAAGAATCTTTTCAGAACTTCATTCATCAGCGTCATGAAAGTACTAGGTGCATTAGTCAAACCAAAAGGCATAACCAACCATTCATACAAACCTTCATTAGTCTTAAAAGCAGTTTTCCATTCACCCCCTTCTCTGATCCTAATTTGATGATATCCACTCTTCAAATCAATCTTTGTGAATACTTTTCTCGACTCAAACTATCCATTATGTCATCCATCCTAGGCAAAGGAAATTTGTACTTTACTGTTATCTTGTTTATGGCTCTAGAATCAATGCACATTCTCCATTCTCCATTCTTTTTAGGCACTAACATAGTAGGTACTGCACAAGGACTCAAACTTTCCCTAATCAAACCTCTTTCAAGCAATTCTTGAACTTGTGTATTCAACTCAGTCTTTTCATCAAGTGTCAACCTATGTGGTGCTTTATTAGGCAAACTAGCTCCCGATATCAAATCCATACAGTGACTTATACTTCTCATAGGTGATAAACCATCAGGTACATTATCAGAAATGATGTCATGAAATTCAGTCAACAAAGGCTTAACCTCAGGTGCATGTTCTAACTCATCTTGTTTCTCAGTCTTCCTTGGAATTAAAGCAAAACAAACATTATGTTCTTTCATTTCTTTTGCAAACTTTTTACCATCAACCAAGCATACTCTAACTGTAGTACAGTGACCTTCATCAGACTTCTCTACTAAAGGCAATAATACTTGTTTCTTTCCATCCATCCAAATAGTATATTGATTCAATCTACCATCATGCAAAGCTTTCCTATCATACTGCCAAGGTCTACCCAAAAGAATATGACAACAATCCATAGGCATAATATCACACAAGACTTCATCATGATCATTCCCAATTTTGAATTTAACAAGGCATTGTTCACTTACAAGTAGTTTATTCTCCTTCTGGATCCAAGCAATATGGTAAGGCTTAGGATGTCTGAATCTCTGTAACTATAATTTTTTAACCACCTCTTTGGATGCCAAATTATCAGAACTTCCACTATCAATGATTACCTTGCAACATTTGTCAACGATCTTACATCTGGTTTTGAACAAACTTTTCCTCAAAACAGGTTCCTCATCAATTCTTCATTCCACAAGATCCTTCTTAGCATCAAGTTCTCACCATGTTTAGGTTCATTAGAGATTTCCTCAACTTCTTCACAAGCCAAATTATTTCTTCCATTACTTCCAATCTTCTTTCCAGAGTTAGTACATTCAAAAGCTCTATGTTCTTCTTCACCACATTTGTAACAAGTACCTTTAAACCAATATTTCTATTCTCTTTTCCCATTATTGTTATTTCTAGAGTAACCAGTATAGCTACCTCTAGATTAATTACCTCTTCTACCAGCAGGTTCATCTTTCCATCCTTTATCTTGTACTGCATTGTCAGATCTGCTACTTTCTCCATAAGATCTAGCTCTACTTCTCTGAAATCTTCCACCTCTTCCTCTTTGTCTTTGTTCATGTCTCTTTGTCAATCTTTCTTCTGCCTTCAATGAAAATTGATATGATTCTTCCACACTTTCTATCTTCACATAACTGATCTCATCTTGAATAGATGTCCTCAAACCATTTAGGTATCTAGCTACTTTCTTAACTTCATCATCCACATATACAGATTTGATATCCAATTTGTAAAATTCCTCAGTATATTCTTTCACACTCATGTCCTTTTGTCTCAAATTTTGTATTTTTCTCATCAAACCAACTTGGTAGTCAGTTGGAAGAAACTTCTTCATCTTTCCAAGCATCTTCATCCATGTCTTGATCTTTTCTTTTCCTCTCTTTTGTCTCCCAGTTTGCAAATGATCCCACCAAAGAGGTGCATGCCCTTTCAATTTTGTGACTGCTATCTTAACCTCTTATTATCAGGAGTACCTTCATACTCAAAGTATTTATCCATCTCAAAGATCCAATCCAAAAGTGTATCGGTCTCAAGTCTTCCATCATAGCGAGCAACTTCAACCGCAGGTCTAGAGTTAGCTTTAGACAAAACTCTCAAGAGTCTTTCCACATCTTGTTCAACTTCAAGTTTAGGATTAGGTGTTGCTTCTTCTTCATCACTAACATCTTCAAGATGTGCACCTCTTCTTTGGGCTATCTCTATAGCTTCAAGCCTAGTTGTAATTTGCCTCAACATATCCATGATAGCATTATCATTTCCTCTACCTCAAACCATTTTGACAATCAGGTTCCAGCAAGATCGTAACCTTCTACAAGCTATAGGTCATATCTTAGGTCTGCCACCCTACAACCAATCCAATAAGGTTCTCCATGATCCAATCCACAAGAAAGAACTTCTCTTTGATGCCACTTGATGCAAGGGCATGGAAGGTGAAGGCATAATCAAGGTTAATTGAGACTGCTTAAACCCACAAACAAGCCTTGCGAAGAGTTACACAATGGAAGTAATGTAAATACCACATGAAATCATTCAAAACATAATGGATATGAGACAAGCAAATGTCACAACAACACTGGTGCAATTATATTAATCTTTCAACATGCCTGACTGTGAGGCCTTCCGGGTTTCGGCCTTATACAATGAGAATTATGAATTTAGAATCACAACTCGCATATCATCTTCTCACTTACTTGTTCTACCACCAAATAATACTAACTAAACAACCTAAGCTCCAAATATATAGGCAACAAAGTCATAAGTCGGCCAGTCAGGCATTTAATTACAATATAGGTCCACTTAGGGGGAGAAACCAAAACTAAAGCTAGAAATAACAAAACACAATGCGGAGATAGATTTAGGTCCACACAAGATCCAAGAACATATACCCAACTACACAAGATCCAATTCCCCACACATAACCGCGCAAGATGAAATACCACACGTTTCATGAGCAAAAATGGTGAAAAATTGATGCCCGAGGAGAATTGTGATAACTTCCAGATCCAAATGAATTAGGAAGTACACCCTTAGGAGAGTGTTCAAAATTAGGTCCACATCACTGCATTAACTTCACAAGGCAAGAAACCAATAGAAACATCGGCGCTAAAACAACATCAGACTGGTACAGGAAACATGAATTTTTTTTTGGGTGATGCAAGATTGCTCAAGACCCAAGATGCTCTTTCATCAACAAGGATCTTCTCCTTTATGGAGATTTACATCTTGAATTACAACAATTTCCTTTCTTGTGAATTGTATATCTATCCTCAACAAATACCCTTCCTTGGGGGCTAAGAGAATTTTATCCTCCATCAAGAATATCTCTTCACCTAGAAATAGGGGGCTAAAAGGGTATATTATTGTTCTCTTCCCCCCTTTGTCTTGAAGATGTTGTCTTTGTTCTAGAACACCTCTTGAAGGTCGACATCTTGTAACCAAGATCTCTTCCTTTCAAGGGTCTCTACCCACTTGAAAATATCCTTTCATGATTATCTATTCCTTGGTTAATAAGGGTTTTCACTTGTTGCTAAGGTTATAGCATACATTGTTGTTTTAAGGATATCTCATTATTGTTGGAAGTATCTATCCTTGTTATCTTTTCCTTATGATGCCACCATAGTCCTATGTTTCCATCATAAGGAGGGGAGCATATATGTAACCCTTATACATTATGCAACCTTATTGATTCCTAAGGAAATAATGTTTTCCTTAGGATTGATCATTATTAATAATCCCTAAGGAGATAATGCTTTTCTTAGGACTGATCATCCTTATTTATCCCTAAAGAGACAATGATTTCCTTGGGACTTATTGTCCTTATTGATCCCTAAGGAGACAATTATTTCCTTAGGACTAATCATCCTTATCGATCCCTAAGGAGACAATGTTTTTCTTGGGACTAATCATTTTTATAGATCCACACATAGACAATGCTTTCCATAAGATTGATCCTATAAGCCTCCCCTAAGCGCAAAGTTTCAAAGCTGGCCTTGAGCGCAAAATTTCTCAAGTAGCCCTATGTACAAATGTTTAAAGGTAGAATTGATTAGCACAATGCAGTTTGGTAGACCATCAACTCTCTTTCCCTTTTCTTTAGGATGAGTAGAACTAGCATAACACAACTTTATATAATGTTAGATTCATGGTATCTCTCTTCCTTCCATGATCTCATAGCTTTGCTAGTGGGTTAGATAATGGAGTTTGTTTCATCCTTGGTGTATGTTTCACTTAGTCACTCATATCTTGAGCTACAGAGCTATGATTCTCACACCTTTTGTTGTATTGAGATCGTGATTTAGTTTCCTGTCAATATAAATAATATATAGAGCATTTTGAGTCCATCTTGAAACCTATTAACAATATTTTTTGAAAAACATACTTTCATAATTAATTGTGGTAACATGAAACCCTGCTTCACCTTCCTAATTAGCAAGCCAAAAAGGGGGTATATAGCTACACGTGGATTTCATCATTCTTTTAGTAAGCCTCAGGTGGTTTATAGTTTTCAATTGACAAAGTGGCTTCATAGAATGCGGTTCCTAATATTTTATTAAACAAATTGCACATTGGGGGCTTCTCATTCAACAACTTGGGAATATCCCTTTTATTTATTAACTCTTTTACTTTAGCTTGCATATGCATGTAGTGTCATATACCTCCTAAAGTGGGGGATAAATGTACCATCACAAATTGTAAGCACCTAAGTGGTGTACAATTTCACAAATTTTTAACACTTACCTTGCTATATTTTCTTTAAACCATGCATACTAGGACTTCATTATTACACTTAATAAACCCCCAAACTCAAATATGGGTCCTCTATCAATTCAATTTCTCTTAAAATTTAGGTATGCCCTTATTTCTAAGTGTTCCCCTCTATTTTTACTCCAATCAAATAATTTATCTCACTACCTAGGCCCTATGTTACCATTTGCAACCTTTGTGTTTTGTCTCGAACTTGAAACTAGCTGTCTGTTGTAATCTTGCATCTTCTCATTACCTGAGACCCATTGTACTGATTTGGGTTCTTATTGGGTGGTACATAATGTTTCAAATGTTATGTGCCTAGGTACATAATGTTTCAAATATTATGTACCTAGGTACATAACAGTTCAAATATTATGTACCCCAAAGATTGAGCCCAAATTTAAACTAGGTCCCCGTCTTGGTGATTTAGTAGAGGATTAGGATTTACAATTGACTCTCTCAATTATACCTCATACTTTAGTATAAAAGAAAGCCTTACACTTCATTTTGGAATGATGAAACCAATTGCCAAGTTGGAGCCCCAATTGAAGATTTTTCATGAAGTGAGGACTCTTGAATCAAGGCTTCATCAATCTTCTATCAAGCATTCAAGCATTTCAACATTAGCATGAAGCTTCAAAAGGATTTTGATAATGACTATGAGATCACCAAATGATGATTGACTTGCACTCTTCCTCCTTAGGATTGGGTATAGATTTTTGTTATCTTCAGATCTACAAATTTGTGCTTTAGATCTATATTTGTTACATGCTTTCAATCACACATTGATTACATTATTAATGTAGTGTTTACTCTATCACATTAGGGTAGATCTTAACATTGCATTTATGCACTTTAGCTCATAGCAATTTAGACACACTCTAGATTCACAAGCACTTCATACCTTATCTTTGTTATAGTGGCTATCCGTAGAGGTGGGAATCACCAAAATGGGGGGTTGACCAAAGCAAACCCCTGTATTTCCACCCACATACACAATTCTTAGATTTGAAGGTGCAAAAGACCTTGAAACCAATTGTCAAAACTTTTATTTACTCTTTTCCTTGAGACAACCATTCTGCAACTTCTTTGGTTGAAAACCCCAGGTATAAAATCTTTCAAATATTTTGTACCTAGGTACAAAACATATCAGACATTTTATTTCTAATAGAATCAAGTGAAATTGAATGTAGAGGTAGATACCAATCTCAATATCTTATATTATCATATACATGTGTTTTCAAGATATTGTCAATCAAAAATTCAAATCTAAGTCTTCATATCTCTTATTATGATTCCAAGTGCACACAAATACTCTTTGATATCCCTCTACATCTACTTTTAAGCTTGATTAGATCATTTATTATCTTGATTAATCATTTGCATAATTGTCTTTATCTATCCCTTTCTCGATTCTAAGAAGAAAAGGAATAGAAACTCCAAAAACCAAAATCTTGCATTAGTATCCTGTTAGCTTGTGGTGACTAATCAGGAAAGTACTATCCAGGAAAGTACTGTACATTTTTCCTCCCGACCTCGTCGGGGTTCGGGGCTGGGCCGGGCCCCGAGCGGGGGTTTGGGGGCGGCAGCCCCCAAGAGCAGGGGTTCGGGGGCGCAGCCCCCGAGGAAATTTTTTTTGAGGCCGACTACTTTTTCGGTTATTTGGGCCGACTACTTATAACTCATTCTAACCCTAAAGTGGGAAAATATTGTATAATATGGCTTAGGGTTAGGGATTTTCATTATGTATAATTTTAGTACTTGCGGCAGAATTGGGCTGTAAGGGATTACAGATTGTAATCAGGTTGTAATCACTGGATAATAATAATATTGGACTCGCTGTTGGTGGATGTAGCCCAGGGATTGGGTGAACCACGTTAAATTTGTGTGTCTTGTGTTCTATTCTGTGTGGTTTATTATTTTCTGATATTAGTTATATTTGCACATAATTGTTATTTCTGCCTTGTTAATCCTAACAAGTGGTATCAAAGCGAGGTTATTTCATTCGCTCTTTCATCTATTCTCTGAAGTAGGTCTCACGAGTTAGTGGGAGAGTCTCTCGGTTAAGTGGGAGAAATGGCAGACGAGGGTAGGCTGAAGGTTGATAAGTTTAATGGGCAGAACTTCCAGTTATGGAAGATGCAAATGGAGGATTATCTCTATCAGAAGGATCTATGGCGGCCATTAGAGGGAGTAGCCAAGAAAGAGCAATCAATGTCTCAGGAAGATTGGGATATTTTGGATAGGAAGGCACTGGGGAGTATTCGTCTATGCCTAGCACAATTGGTGGCATTCAATATTACTGAAGCAAAGACAGCTAAAGATCTGATGGAAACCCTAGCGAAGTTGTATGAAAAGCCTTCAGCTTCAAACAAGGTATTTCTTATGAGCGTTTATTTAATATGAAAATGGTAGAAGGTGGATCAGTTACTGATCATTTGAATGAGTTTAACACAGTTACAAGTCAATTAACCTCAGTTAAAATTACTTTCGATGAAGAGGTTAGGGCTCTCTTGATTTTGTGTTCTTTGCCAGAAAGCTGGAATGGCTTGGTAATGGCTGTTAGTAATTCTGTTTCTGGTTCTAATACCCTAAAGTATGATGATGTTATTGGTGTTATATTGAGTGAGGAAATTCGTAGGAAAAGCTCAGGGGCATCCACATCGGGTAGTGTATTAAACACAGAAAGCAGAGGCAGAACAAGAGATAGAGGAAACAACTCTGGAAATCATGGGAAATCAAGAGGAAAATCAAAGGGAAAGAGGTCCGAATCTAAAGGGCCAAATGATTGCTGGTACTGTGGAAAACTAGGTCATAAGAAGAAAGATTGTTGGTCTCGGAAGAAAGATCAAGGAGACAAAAATGATGGAAACAAGGAGGCAAATGTGGTAAGTAACAAATCCGAGGAGGATTCTTTGCTCTTGTCCTTAGAAAGCATTGATGATTCATGGGTTTTAGATTTTGGGGCTTCATTTCATGCTACACCCCATAGAAGTTATTTTGTTGATTATGTCCAAGGGGATTTTGGGCTAGTTTATTTGGGAGATAATGAACCCTGTCAGATTGTTGGAAAGGGAAAAATTAAGATTAAGTTGCAGAATGGGAATCATTGGCTACTACAAGAGGTAAGACATGTTCCAAGGCTGAGTAGGAATTTAATTTCAGCAGGGCAACTGGGTGATGAGGGTTGCACAGTTACTTTTAATGATAAAAATTGGAAGGTTTCAAAAGGTTCCTTAGTAGTAGCAAAAGGTGTGAAAGTAGGCACCTTATATCTTTGTACAGGTCATATTGTTCCTTCTACTTTAATTGTTTCAGAAGATAATGAATGTTCAGGAACAGTGGCTGCAGTTGAGCAGGAAGAACATCAAACTGTTGCTGTAGATTCTGACACAGCACTGTGGCACAACAGACTCGGGCACATGAGTGAAAAAGGTATGAAATTACTTCATTCAAAGAAAGTTTTACCTGGTCTGAAATGTGTCAATATGGATTTCTGTGAAAGTTGTGTTTATGGAAAACAAAAGAGAGTTAGTTTTGTGAAGAGTGGGAAGGAAAAGAAAAATGAGAGATTAGAGCTTGTTCATACAGATGTATGGGGACCAGTTCAGGTATCTTCCCTTGGTGGCTCTCTGTATTATGTTACATTTATAGATGATGCAACAAGAAAAGTATGGATTTATTTCCTTAGACAGAAATCTGATGTATTTCAAACTTTTAAGAAATGGAAATGCTTGGTTGAGAATGAGACTGGTAAAAAGTTAAAATGTCTCAGATCTGATAATGGTGGTGAGTATTGCAGCACAGAATTTGAAGAATATTGTTCCTCTAATGGTATTCGTAGGCAGAAAACTGTACCAAGGACTCCACAAGAAAATGGAGTGGCTGAACGCATGAATAGGACAATAATGGAGCGTGCAAGGAGTATGAGGTTGCATGCTAGGCTGCCCAAAAATATGTGGGCAGAGGCAGTGAACACCGCTGTTTATTTAATCAATAGAGGCCCCTCTACTCCTTTGGACTGTGGTATTCCAGAGGAAACATGGAGTGGTAAGAAGGTGAGTTATTCTTTTCTCAAAACCTTTGGTTGTGAAGCTTTTGCACTTATAGACTCTGAAAATAGAACCAAGCTGGAAGCTAAGTCAAAGAAATGTGTATTTGTTGGGTATGGCATTGATGAATTTGGTTATAGGCTTTGGGATTTTGAAAATCATAAAATTGTAAGAAGCAGGGATGTCATATTCAATGAGAAAGTATTGTACAAAGATCTGTTGCTGCAGCATGAGAAGAAAGAAAATGACTATGTAGTACTGGATGATACTCCACAAATTCATGTTCCAGTAGTTCCTTATGCTCCGCAACAATAGCAACAACAAATACCACACACCCCAGTGAGTGTTAGACAGTCAACAAGGCTAAGTAGACCTCCAGAAAGATTTTCTCCATCTTTGTATTCTATTCTGTTAACAGATGCTGGTGAACCTGAATGTTATAATGAAGCTGTGCAGGTGGATACAAAGCTTCAGTGGGAGTCTGCAATGACAGATGAAATGGACTCTTTGCTAAAAAATCAGACATGGGATTTATGTAAGTTACCTGCAGGTAAAAGGGTTTTACAGAATAAATGGGTTTATAGGATCAAAGAAGAGGATGGAGGTACGAAAAGATTTAAAGCCAGATTAGTCGTAAAAGGATTTGCACAGAAACATGGTATTGATTTTGATGAGATATTTTCTCCAGTTGTTAAAATGACTTCTATTCGTACTGTTTTAAGTATTGTGGCTACTGAAGATTTGCATTTAGAGCAGCTTGATGTTAAAACAACCTTTCTTCATGGTGATTTGGATGAAGAAATATATATGGTTCAGCCACAAGGATTTGAGGTCAAGGGTAAGGAGAATTTGGTGTGCAGATTGCAGAAAAGTTTATATGGCTTGAAGCAAGCACCTCGGCAATGGTATATTAAATTTGACACTTTTATGAATGAGCATGGATATAGTCGGTGTCATTCTGACCATTGTGTTTATTTTAAGAGGTTGGATGATGACAGCTACATTATTTTATGTTTATATGTTGATGATATGCTTGTAGCTGGGTCTAACATGGATCACATTAAGGGGTTGAAACAACAGTTAGCAAAATCTTTTGCTATGAAGGATTTGGGGGCAGCAAAATAAATCCTTGGTATGAAAATTTGTAGAGATAGGAAAAATAGGAAATTGTCTCTATCTCAGGCTGATTATATTGAGAAGGTGTTGCAACGTTTCTCTATGGAAAATGCCAAAGCTGTCAGCACACCTTTGCCTGGTCATTTGAAATTGACTAAGGATATGTGTCCCAAAACACCAGAAGAAGAGACTAAAATGTCTAAGGTACCTTATGCTTCAGCTGTAGGGAGCTTAATGTATGCTATGGTATGTACTAGGCCAGATATTGCACACGCAGTGGGAGTCGTTAGCCGTTATATGAGTAACCCTGGTATTGAGCATTGGAATGCAGTCAAATGGATTCTCAGATATTTGAGAGGCACATCTAGTAAGTGTTTACACTTTGGGGGTTCTACTACTACTGTACAAGGCTATGTTGACTCAGATTTGGCAGGAGATCTAGATAGCAGGCGGAGTACTACAGGTTATATATTTACTGTTGGTGGGACAGTAGTGAGTTGGATTTCTCGACTACAAAAGGTGGTTGCTTTATCCACTACAGAGGCAGAGTATGTTGCTGCTACAGAGGCAGCCAAGGAGATGATATGGCTTCAATTCTTCATGGAAGAATTGGGACATCCACAAAAGGATAATTTTCTACATATAGATAGCCAAAGTGCCATTCATCTTGCAAAGAATTCTGCTTTGCACTCAAAGATAAAACACATCCAGTTGCGGTACCATTTCATTCGATCAGTTTTGGATGATGGACAGTTAAGGCTGGAAAAGATTCATACTGATGATAATCCAGCAGATATGTTTACAAAGGTAGTAACAAGGGAGAAGTTGAACTCATGTTCAGCTTCGGTTGGTCTTCTAGACTGAACAAAATAAAGGAACAACTGAGTCCAAGGTGGTTCAATCCAGTGGGAGCCTCATGTGGGTAGCGGTATTGCTACAGGATCAGTCTCCAAGTGGGAGGTTTTTTAGTATAGTGTGGATACTGATCAGTCACCAAGTGGGAGATTGTTAGCTTGTGGTGACTAATCAGGAAAGTACTATCCAGGAAAGTACTATCCAGGAAAGTACTGTACATTTTTCCTCCCGACCTCGTCGGGGTTCGGGGGCGCAGCCCCCGAGGAAATTTTTTTTGAGGCCGACTACTTTTTCGGTTATTTGGGCCGACTACTTATAACTCATTCTAACCCTAAAGCGGGAAAATATTGTATAATATGGCTTAGGGTTAGGGATTTTCATTATGTATAATTTTAGTACTTGCGGCAGAATTGGGCTGTAAGGGATTACGGATTGTAATCAGGTTGTAATCACTGGATAATAATAATATTGGACTCGCTGTTGGTGGATGTAGCCCAGGGATTGGGTGAACCACGTTAAATTTGTGTGTCTTGTGTTCTATTCTGTGTGGTTTATTATTTTCTGATATTAGTTATATTTGCACATAATTGTTATTTCTGCCTTGTTAATCCTAACATATCCCTCTTGTTAGGTGGTGTTGATCAAATTTGTCTTGAGGTGGTTTTGTATTCCAATGTGCCATATGAATTGGGGAAAACTAGGTTTTTAGGTGATCCCCTTTTACCTATTACACACTTCCAAAAGGAGTTTCTCTACAATAAATGATACAAGGAGTGAAAATGAGGGACAAACATATGTTCCATAGACCAAAACCAAAGGGAGAGCAAAAATTGTGTTAGCATATCAAATCTGACAACTTGGATCAAACAAACTCCTATTATTCTTCTCCTTAAGAATACTCTTTTATATGCACCATTAATCCAATGGCTAAACATTATTCAACTTCTCCAACAAACATTGAGGGAATCCATCTTTCTAAGGAAGGTTTAGCTTTGAGAACACTCCTTCTCAAGATGCTCCTTAATCTCTAATAGATCTCAATGACGACTTGATGGAGGCAATGTATGACATGCAATGCAGAAAAAGGAAAAGGGTTTCAACATCTTTGATCTCGTGCCAAAGCTAGTGTTACACGTTCAAAATTTAATTTTGTGTCCCATTATTGATGGTTTTACAATTGTATGTAGTCTTGTTATCTTCATTATAGTGGATTTTGTTTTTTATTTTGGCATCAAAAACCAACAGGTAGTAGTTTGGTTTGGCCTTAGTGGGCCAATGAAGTTTAAACAATTGAGATTACTGTATGATGGATATTTAGGCCCGCTTGTACCACTTTATTTTATTTTAATATAAATCTTTACAACTTTAGTTGCAGATTATAGATAAATAATAACAATAAATATAGTCAAGATATTAATATTATATATAAGCGATGCAAATAAATATTAAATTTATAAAATATATCTAATAGAAATAAAGTATAATATTTAATTAAAAATAAATCATGTAGACGATCCACTAATTACCATGTTTGACTACAATGTAATTTTTTAATTTGTCCCAAGTTGCATGTTTGTTTTGAAAAGAAGCTAGGTGCAAAATCAACCCCTCACATATAGAAAAGCGAACATGTAATGATGTCTCTCTCTATTATGCTTTGATAGATGTCAATCATGTTTTCCATCCATTTTGGTGGATGAAAATGGACAGTTGTCAAGGTGAAAAAAGCATTTTGTCTTTTGTTGAAATGATCACCTCTCTCTCTCTCTCTCTCTCTCTCTCTATATATATATATATATATATATATATATATATATATAGACACACACACACACACACACACCTTCTTATCTTTCCCTCTCCCTCTTTCTCTCTATATCTTCCTCTTTAATGTCTATATATTTATTTCTCCCATCTCTATCTATCCACTTCTCCTCTCTCTATTTATATTTCCTCCTTATCCTCCCCATATCAATCTCCTTCTCCATCTCCATCTCCCTCTCTATCTCTATCTCTATATTCCTCTCTATCTAAATCCACTATCTCCATATCATTACCCCCCTCTCTCTCTCACTCCCCCCTTATATCTCCCTCTTTCTATCCCCATCTCTTATTCTCTCCCTATTACAAACATAACACAAGCCTATTACTAATGGAGATTGTTTACCTTCCTGATTCAAAGTTTTTGTTTTAGTTGTGTTTGGAAGGATGCATAATGGATTTGAAGCTATCAGTTCTATATTGAGACCTTTGCTACACAAACATCATCATTTTCTAAATCACTTACCAGTTGACCTCATGTATTGCACAATGTATGCAACTAATAGACCAATTTTTTTCCTAATTGACCTTTAATACCTCTTCGATGTATCCATTGCACATCATGGCGTGAATACTAATTTTATTCCAAATCTTGTTTATGAAATTCTCACGTGTTTTTTTGTTCACAACAACTACCTTTGCAAACTGCTTCTGGATTCAATTGTGCAAGATTTTTTTTGCATCAACATTTCAATCACACTCCATGATCCATCATCAGAATGAATAATGAAAAGCCAAAAGAAAAAAATATCCATTAAAATAATGACACTTTTTATAATTTTTTCATTTAAAAAAAAACCTTTCTTAGAGTGTCCATTAAAGTAAAATTTATATCTTTGAAACTTTATTCTCAAACCATTACCTCAACTAAAATATGCCACAAAATAATTTGTTGGGGGCACAATCCATCACTACAAATAACTTGTTCACCCATTTTATTTAATATTTATATTTTTTAGCTTTATGGTCTCTGCTTTTGCCCACCCAAACCATAAAAAGTTCTTCTGAATATAAGTACCGTCTGCTATGCAAATTAGTGAAATGTCTTTGAACGGTGGAAGAATTTCTTAAAGGTGGAGAATTCTCGCACAACATATATTTGTAGTGTAGGCGGGATTTTCACTTTAAAAGATTCTTTGCGAAAAACTTATAGCCTAGTTAATGAATTCTGGGTGTTTGCAGCGATTTTAAGAGCTGCAGTAAGAGTTGTGAAGATATAATTCAACTCTTCTTGCCATCTACAGGTATTTTTAAAAACCCTTGTAATATTAGTCTTTATCATTATCTCTCTAGTTCATCACATGTTTATTGCTTAGGGCTTCTGCATTGATATTGTGGATTAGCTTTTTTTCTTTTCTTTCGTTTTCTTTGTTATTTAAGTGTTTTGGGCAAAGTTTGGGTGAGGTTATTGGTTGCCTCGTATAATTAAAAATCTATAAATAATGTTCAGTACGTTTGATTGTACCGGATATTCTGTTAATCTACAACCTTGCCACTTCTTGGCTGGAGTTATGAGCCACTTATTACGGTAGAGAGATTTGAACCTTGGCTACGCTTGTACTTTTTTTTTGTCTGTTATTCTAGCAGTACAAGCATTTGAGCTACTTAAGTATATTTGCTTTGATGGGGGAAATTATTGCTCGACTTTTTTAAGGTTTCTTTTGTCGACAATGAGTAACAAAAGGCTTCTGGAAAAAATGCAATGACCTGTGATCAAATTTTAATTTATGCTACATAATTCAAAAGCTTTTAACTACTATATTGTTGGGTTGGTTGCAATTCGCTATAATCATAAGAGTGAAAGGTAGCCGTTTGAGGTCAACACCAATTGGTAGCGAAACAGAAGAAAAGACTTATATAACCTATGATAAAAGTTTAAATTCTTACGAATTTTACTATTGCATCATTCACCTGATCGTAGATCACTGTAATTACAAAGACCAAATCATTTTGTTTGCTGCCAAAGGAGACACCAATTCGTTAAATGAGGCCTACTTTGTGAAATCTTAACTTGGGATTGTTTATCATAAACTTAGATTGCTCAAAGATATGTTCAACCCTACCTTTATCTGGTTTTAAGCCTGTGAATTCCATTATGGAGTACATGTGCTTTTAATGTTATAAATTCTTTTGTATTCATTTGGGAAGAGAATCAGCTTCAAACACATTTCACGGACATTGAAAAACAAACTAAGATTTATTAACGTAATGCATATGGGCAGATATGGCCAAAGAATGCAATTCAAGCTGTCTAAGAAATTTATGTTCTGTGATGTTTCCTGCATTTGCTTATTGTGTTTAGCAGAAGGAAATAATGGGAAAGAAATGGAATTCAGTATTTAAGGTCAATTAGAAATGAAATATATATGTATGAGTTGATTGAGAGCCGTTGGACTGTTCTTCGACCATATATTCAACCAATAACACAAAATAAACATATAGTAACACAATGCAATGAGCCCTTACCCTTAGACACCGTCTAGCAGTCAGAATTTACCTAAGCAGAATTGGTAACTCAATAAAATAAAATTGCTTCTGTCTGAAAATTGAGCATGTAGCTAGTGTAATTAAATGATGATAAAGAGTTAGTGACATGTTGAGCAAGGCAAACTGCTAGAAGTAAGGCTAAAGAAATTAGTTTCCGGTTGTCTTATTGCTGACAAATAATCTGTCTCTTTCTAGCTACATGGTCTACAATATGTCGAAAGTTACAGCATAAAAGAAATAGAATATGTATAATAGAAAGCCGAGTTTGAGTGTTTGTAATGCTCCAGAGAGTCTCCTAGGGTCATCAAAGGTCAAAACAACCAAAAACAATAGAATTTGAATCGAGGATTCTAAGCTCCTATAAATAAGTGGTCACTTCTTATATCTGATAAACATTGCCTAGCTTCTCTAGTAGATGTTTTCTTTTTAGAAAATTTGACATGATGGAGTCACGGATAGCCAATCTATGTGCCACCTTTCAACCCTACCAACTTAGTAATCCTTAACATAATCTATACCCATAGAGCCTTTTGAGCCAATTTCATTGAGGTTCCTTTCTATAAATTATTAATCAGGTAGCTAATATGTGAGATAAATCTACTAAGTACTACCTATAGAAGTTTTACGGTTCTTGTACTAAACAAACCTTTGTCGCTGGATTTTGGCCAGCTAAGGATGCTGGCCAAGAAAAACTTGCTATGAAAAGATGTATCATCTTCAATGTCCATAAACTTGGATATAAATAACTTCAGTAAAAGGCATGATCAATAGTTAGTTGTTTTTTTCATGATTGTCTATTCATGATTGTTGGTTAACAGATTGGGCTTTTCTTTAATTTGACTCTTACCCTCAAAACCCCTCTGGTACACAACAGTTGAGTAAACCGTAAACAGTTTCCTCTCTGAATTGTAAGGTACAGATCCCTTTGAAAAATATGCAATGAATTTCTGTATTTATTTCATTAACTAAATGGGGTATGCTTATTACCAGAAAGCAGGAAAGGCTTTAACGAACATTCATACCATGAAATATCCACAAATAACAAATTTAGATCTTTCAAATATATGTGCAAGCAAGATCAATATCGACTGCGCTTATTCTCATACAAAGATGAAAATCAGGTGTTAAGTTCAGATTATGGAATTAAAATTTCTGTTAACAGCAAGGAACAACACAGACTCTAATCAATCCAAAACAAAGTTTGATATCCACAATTTATCTACTCCAACATCCATTCATTCATTGCCATCAAAACAGAAAAAAGTAAATTTTTATGAACAACAGTAACTCACAAAATCTGAGACACTCAGTTATCAAAGTAACAGGGGAGATTTTGAGAATTAAAACTGCCTATCCTTGTGTTGTCATTCATTTTGAAATAAATAATCTCCTCGACTTCCACCAGAGACGGTTATAAAAAGAAACTGTTTTAAAAGTCTTCTTTAAAATAGCATAAATAAAAGTCTTTTTAACACATTTGCCAGACAATCAAGAAAATGAAAAACTAAAGATAGCATGGAGTACAATTGTCATGTGTTGAAGTTTGGTAGTTGCAGGAGCTATCTGCATACAGGTTGCGATCTTTTCTATATAAATGCGATGCCTTTTCTCTGCTCCTGTAAAAGCTAAATCCTTTCTTATGGTCGAGTAACTCAAGCCTGCGAAGAGTCTTATTCCTTGATCAGTTTACCTATTTGAAGAGTCATTGCTGCCTTTGTAGAGTCACGATGCTCCAGCTCATCTCTATGCGTTCAAGATGATGACCTTTCATTTATTCTTGCGTAGCATATGATTGAAGACTATGAAGAGTCTTCGAATTCCTAAATTGAAAGATCGCCTCCTTTTGTAACAGCAGCTGTTCATTTGGTCACGGAAGACAAAGCATACAATGATTGTTCTTCCGTAAGAGGAAGCATTATTGTTCTTTCTGTGAAAAGCGTCGATTGGGAGATTATTGTTTCCTGCAGGTGTTTGCTGCAAGACTGTATTGAGACTTTCAGTGTTGTTGAAACATTCCGTGTCTACAACAAATGATTCTTAGTGTCTGAGTATTCTGTAGGTGATTTTTGTGTGATATATTGTGAGTATTTGTGTTTCAGTTTACCTTCATTATTCTGGGTGATCAGCCTTGTGTGAATACATTCATTCTTCAGTGTGCTAAGGATATCATCATTATTCTATTTGAGTCTATATTATTGTAAAGAGGAATATAGTGCAGTGTTCTTTGAGGTGAGCAGTCTAAGTATTTTGTGAGAATTGTATTCAAAGCCTTTTTTCGTTAAATAAAGTGATATTTCTTGGTGTGGCTGGGTTTTCCCTCGAGGAGTTTTCCTAGGGTATCTCTGGTGTTATTGTGTATTTAAGATATTTGACATTTGTTTTATGCTATTTTGGTTCAAAATTTAACATGGTGTCAGAGCCAGGTTTAAGTAAAGATCCAGAACCAGAATTATTCAAGCAACAAAATATTCTTTTCTTCTCTTCTAGTTTGATTCTTTCAGCTTTCAAAAATGGTGAATGGACTCAAGGTTGAAGATAGGCTGGATGGGGCATCGAATTTCACATCATGGAAATTCAAAGTCCTTATTGCACTAGAAGAAAATGATCATCTAAACTATGTGAAGAGTAATGTGACTGAGCCAACCGACATTATTGAGAAAGCTCAATGGAGGAAGAATAACATTATGGCAAGAAAGATATTGATTGATTCTGTAAAGGATCATCTTGTGCCTATTATATCCAAGTTGAATTCAGCTAAAGAAATGTTTGATAATCTTCAAAGCTTGTATGAATTCAACAATACCAGCAGATCGTTGGCCTTGAGATGTCTGCTCCTCCATATAAAAATGGCTAGAGGAGAATCAGTTATATCCTTCATGAAGATTACAGAATTGAAAGATCAGCTTAGTGCCATTGGAGATTCAATTGAAGATAAAGACTTGGTTATGTTGGCCATGAATGGTCTCCCTCATAGTTCAAAATATCGTTATCAACAACATATCGCCAAGGGCAAAAAAAAAGATATTAGGAAATATTGGAGATAAGTCGAAAACTTATCAGGAAAGTATTGGGAATTGAAAAAATTGCTTAAATTTAATTAGTAATGCATTTTTTTTTGCAAAATTCAGTAAGGAGATGCATCTAATGAGTCAGTAAATGAGTAAACAAATCAAACAAGCTGATCTAGATATCTATAAATGCAAATAGGGTACAAAATTGCATCCTCATGTTGAATGCTGATGACTGGTAGCCATAGTCTGATAGTCTGAACTCTGAAGCAAACTAAAAATAAGTATAGTTTGTTTTATTAGATTTCATCCAATCTTCCTTCAACAACCGTAGATGTCCTCTCAGCGTCCCCGAAATGGGTTTTGGGGCAGGGGATGCATCCCCATGTATCCTTGAAATACTCCTTTTGTATTTTACTCAAGCAGTATGCCATCTAGCATTGAGTGCTCACCTTTAAAAATTTGTGTAGAGATGGGAATAGATTCACGAGGCATTGCTCATCCTTGCAATCTGCTACAGCTTTGGCTCTTCAATACCACAGTTCTCACTCCCCTTCTTGATTTCAGGGATCCTCTCACAACCCTCTTTCATTATATAAATATCAAGTGAAATTTCATATCACCATTCAATCCCCATTTACTAGCAATTCATCACCTTTGAATATTTTGAGAGGTTCTATGCATAATCAGTTGCCTCCCAGCCCAGTTAGTCCTAGACTTTCATTGATGAGTATTCTCAAATTCACAATAATAGTCAACAGTGATCAATGATAATACCATCAGCTCCTCCAACATGTTTCTAGGCACAAACACCTAAGGATTTTGGTACCCCAACTAGGTGAACTTCATTTGTTTCTGTCATAGCTGCAAAGAACTGCAATTACCCACGAGTCAAGTGAGTAAATGTGAGCTGAATCCAGCGGCAAGTTACACACAGTATTACTTAGCCACAAGTAATAGGTAAAGCTTGCCACAATTTTTTCACAATGACTTGCTAAACACACTAGCAAAATAGTTGAAACTTGTACCTTGGCACAAAATCCGAGCCAGTAGGTAAAAAGCAGAGTTTGTGACAACTTTTTAAAATTTTATCGGCTAATTTTTGTTGATAGCAGTGATAGATTGTTGAAAGAAATTTCCAGGGCATTGAACAAAGTTTATCAATGCTGACTTGCTGCAGCTTTGCTCAACAGTAGCAAGTTGCAACAAAATATGAAGGGTCACAAACCTAAATAACATGTATGTATAATATCACTTATACTATGTGGTTGTGCATTACTATATGTTATTGACATTCATTTCAGGGATGTCTGTTTAATCAACATAAAAAAATTGAAATCAATTTTTTTACCCTTATTCAATCAAAAAAATTATGTTTTGACCTTTGCTGGGCTGTGACTGTCTATATGCGTCTACGACCGACAAGTTGAAGACTTATCGCGATATTTTAACAATTTATCAGCAATATTTTTGCATTTTATTTGCGATAAATTTTGAAAATATCGCGCCGCAGAACTTCTCGCGATAAGTGAACTTATAGGAGAGGTATTTGCGATATTTCAATCTATGGTCTCCCTCATTCTTGGGAGTCTTTTATTCAAGGCATTAGTGGACCTATGTTTGTTGCATCTGTATTGATGATTTTTCTTGTAAGACTTGGATTTATTTCTTGAAATCTAAGGAGTTTGATGAAGTGCTTTCTAGATTTAAAGAGTTCAAAGCTCAAGTTGAGAACATGTCTGAAAAAATGATTAAAATTCTAAGATTAGATAACGGAGAGGAATATACTTCTGGAGTTTTTTAAAATTTCCATATTAAGGCAGGGATCAAGAGGAATTTTTGTGTTCCATATAACCTGGAACAAAATGGAGTTGCAGAAAGAAAGAATATATCCATTGTTGAGGCAGCAAAAGATATGATTTATGATCAAAGTCTGCAAACTTTTCTTTGGGCAGAAGCTTGCAAAACAATTATTTATGTTTAGAATTGAAGTCTGCACCAAATTTTGGATAATATGACTCCTGAAGAGGCATTCTTAGGTATTAAACCTGAAGTTAGTTAGTTCAGAATATTTGGGCATCCTATTTAGTTAGTTGAGGAGAGGGACCCGCCCCCATAGGTGCCAATGGAGTCATCTGAAAATGCCATGTGAGCCAAGTACAAACAGCCTCGGTAGAAGGTGTAACACATGGTGGGGCTTCCAAGATGGCTACATCAAAAGTGACAAATGCGATACTGGGAGTGATTGGGGTGAGCACAGCCTCTACTTGCATCCCACTACTTTGCACCTCTCGGACTTCCGCACTATCGAACTGCTCCCTACACTTCAATCCACTAGTCAACCCCTCAGGTCTAGACTCTGCCACCACCTCTAGCACTTCCACCTCCCCTACCTCCTCTATAGGCGCCATAGGTTGAGCCACTACCTCCGCAACTCCTACGGGTCTCATCTCCACTGGCGGCCTCAACTGCCCAAACGCTAAAATATTTGCTTTGGTTACCAACTTTGCTGCTGGTGTAGTGAGTTGCACTGCTCGTAGTCGTGGTGGAGTAAATAATACCTGGGTGGGTGCCACCGTACTACCTCGCGGATTACTGAATCAGCCTCGCTACTGTCCTCCGAATTGCTAGAAGTTGTTGTCGGCTCCTGTCCACTGTCAATGTTTCCAAACTCCTCCAAAACAACTTGGTGCTTCCTCTTTTATCCTGGTGGTGTGGTTCCTGTGTCCAAATGCCTCCATAGAAGAATGGGTGGCTCCTTAGGTGCCAACATGCTTGTTGGCTTAACTTCCAACAACTCCTCGGGTATTTGGGTCCGTGTAGCTTCCAAGAAGAGCCCAATGGTGTAGTGCGGCATGTAGAATGTCCTGTATTGTAATGTCAAAAACTCGTATATGTGCTTTGCCAGTAATGACGCCTAGTCGTACACCCTCCCATTTAGTATGCCATTCATCAACTTACCTGTGGGATGGAAATATCGGATGCACAGCTGGAGCCTGTTAGCCTACTCTTTATGATGTCCATTATGCAGTGCCAATGTCCCTCCGTGACAAATGATTTCTTGATACCTTGCCCTTTTGATGCCTTGGCAATTGAAGCCAACTCTGCGGGTGTGAGCTCGCGAGAAACCATCCGAACCCAATACTCTTTTGGCTCCTTTGTCATTTTCTGCTGCTTGGTATCAATCTTTCTGCCCTTTGAGCTTGGAGTGCCAAACACGTGTGAAGTTTGCAGGCTTAAAGGAGATTGTGATGGTATGCCCTAGGTAGGGAAAGCTGCTCGTCTGTGAAAACGATCAAATGTTTCGATCATGGTTCTCAACGGACCTTCGAAGTCATGAATGCAAAATAAGGGCATCATCACAGCCCAATTTACCTCTACCTTCCGCAGGCTCTGCGTCACCTCATCTGTGTCAGGAGTTTCTTGCCACCATTTCTGATAGCCCCATCCATTCAAACCCTCGAATGTAATTGTCTGTGCAGTCACTGTTTCCCTCTGGTCTGCCATTTGCATCTTATCCCTCAATTTCTTCTTTGTACTTGTGCTAGCATCTGTCTTGCCTACAATTTTCACTCCTGACGGTAGTACCTTTGCTCTCCTGTCACCTGCTTGTAGCTGCATTCTTGAGTTCGCTTTCTTTTTCCCTGTATCCTTTAACGGTTTTGCTCTTGTCGCTTTGTGCAAACAGTTATAATTGATCCCTTTCTACCTGGTGAAACGGTTAGGTCTTCAATATTTTTTCCTTCCTCTCCCTTGCGTGATTTCTTCTCTTGGTACAAACTTCCAATATTTTATTGTAATACTTTGCCCCCTTCTTACTTCTGTACGAAAATGTACGGACTTCTTACCCAACACTTAGTCGTTTTAATTTGCAAAAAAAACACTGTACGATTTGGCTTGATGTCTCTTGCTCTGCATGTCCTTATGGCCGTACAGATGTCTCCTCACGTGATTGTACGAAATTGTACGTGCTTTGCTGTTTTCTTCCCTCCAGGCACCGTATGACTCCCAAGGCCATATGGTCTTTTTTTCCCACGCGTGCTCTAGAACTGTATGGTCTTGTTTCCAGTTTCGTACGATCAATGGTTTGATTGTGTGTCATGTGTTTTTTTTCTTGGCAACTTAGCATGTCGTACGGATGTGGCTGTATGACCTTTAAATGTTGTACGACTTCAAATTGCATTTTTCAAGTACCGTACAGTCGTACAATCTTCTCTCGTTTAAAAAAAATTATTTATTTATTTCTTGTCTGGCTGGGCCCACTTGCATGAACTAGGTTGTCCCCTGTCGCCTTTCATGATACAGCTTCAATTTGGACCTGTTTACTGTCTCAAAGACTTCCTTGCTGTCGAGTGTCCATAATTTGATTGCCTCGTTATTGTCGACTTGTTGTACTCGATACAAACCTAGCCACTTCACTTTAAACTTCCCAGGCTTGATTTCATTCTTTCCGTTGTACTTGAGCATCAGTTGGCTAGGAGTGAACTGAACTCACTTAAGGTGTTTATCATGCCATGCTTTACGTCTTGTCTGCGACCTTCATGGCCCATTGCACCATCATGCGTCGTTCATCCAATTTGTTCAAGTTGTAGAGTCTCTCACGCAGACTTTCCGAATCCTCGAGCCTATTTTCTATTGCAATTCTCAGGCTTGGAACCATAAACTCCGTCGGCACCATGGCTTCCTGTCCGTACATCAATTAAAAGGGCGTTTGTTTGGTTGTCACCTTGTACGTTGTTCGGTATGCCCACAACACAGAAGGCAATTTCTATTCCTAGTCCTTGTGCTCCACCCCGCAAGACTTGTAAATGACTGACACTAGAATCTTATTTGTTGCCTCCACTTGGTCATTGGCTAGAGGGTAATATGTGTGCTACATGTGGACAATCAAGGCATAGAGCTACTGAGTGTCGTTCACCCATGGACAAAGGAAAAAGAGTAAATCCATGGAGAGGAACTAGGATGACTTGTTACAATTGTAACAAGATTGGGCATCTGGCTAGAGAATGTAGGAACCGGTCAATGAACAAAGGTAAAGGACAAGTAAAACCGGTCAAGAGGAATGAGACTCCCAAACAAAAGGGAAACATAGTTGAAGAGACCAAGAAATAAATGAAGAAGATATTGTCCAAAAAGGGAGAAAAGAGCTCTGAAGGAGAAAGATTAGAGACTAAGTCATCATCTACCAATGATGATATTTCTTCAACAAATTAAGCCATTAGGGCTTAAGGGGGAACATGTAGAAATGCTATTGTCCCCGAATTGACTAGTGAGATTTATTCTCACTAAGTGGAAGTTATTACTGAGAAGCACTCAACGATCTAAGACAAAAGAACCGGTCAAAAGACTATGTAGTATGCTTTGGTTAATTACCTTCTCAGTGATAGGCTAATGTAACACAATTGAAGTATCAACTGAGGTTGTTGCAGTAAAACAGGTAAAGCAGGATTAATGATGAATCGGTTGACAAAGGTCAAGTTGGGTGAAAACCGGAAAGGCTCATTAATGCGATAACTGTTAACAAAATGTTACCATTTTCTAATTACCATTGGAGCCCAAGGATATAAAAAGGAAAGTGCATTACTCATTTCCTTTTACTTTACTTTTTGTGTGAAATTTTTTTAAGGCTTGAGTAATCTATCTATCTTTGTTCGCGATCTCTATTTGCAAATCCTGCAAATTCAACAGAGTTTTGTTTTTGTTCTCATACCAATAAAATGGCATCATCGGCATCAATTTCAACCCTCATTGATATCGATCAACAAGATTGACCTGAATACGATGTGATGCAAGTGTAGAACAAGACAAATGATCTAGCTAGAGCCCTTTCATCTATTCCAGACGACGTGCTTATGATTGAAGACGTAATTGCCTTCATTCACTGCAAGCAAGAAGAGTTGGGCGAAACATTCATTCAAAGCGAATTTCTAGGGCTCTGCAAGGACATGAAGCTGAAGGGAAATTACACACGACTGAAAGCCGTTGGATTGACAAATGGGGTTAAATACCCTATCGTGTTTCAACCCGACTGGATTCGAATGGTACTCAGTCAAGTACACGATCTAGGTATGTGGTTGGCAAAGGGTGTCGTCACACCAATCACAAAGGAAGACCTGAGTAGAGTGACAGGGTTCAGTGCCACAGGGGAAGCCCTAACCCTGAGGACCATATCCAACAATGAAGTCACCTGACTCACAAAGTTGAGGTATGACAGTTGCATGATGTCTGTCACAAATATTGAAGATGAAGGTGTTCGGTTTGTTGCTGCGGTGATCGGTTATAAAATCTATCAATTGAGCTGTCTCAACAACATACCTGGAGGAGCCATTCATGCAGCTCATAGAATCATGCACGACGGTGCCACATACGACCTATGTGCTATGCTGAGAAGCCAAATTTTTGAGAACATGAAGAAGCTCGGAGTGGTAAAAAAGAAATTCTTGAAGTATGGATCGCTAATGGTATGTCTCTTATATTATCACAAGTTCTTTCTAGGTGTGGGAAATGTTACATGGGTAACAAATAGACCGATCATGGTCCAAATAGGAGAGATGATCAATAACCTAGGAAACCGATTCAATAAGGTTATGACAAATTACTTCAAAGATTTTCAATCTAGAATGCATGAAAGGGAAAGGATCCCATCTTCAATTGTTATCGAATACAAGGATGATGTTTGTTTCCTTGTAAGCACTAATCACTGCATTATCTAGGGCCCAGGTTGTTGAGCCCAGAACAGAATTTGCACCGGAGCTAGGATATGAAATATCAAGAAAGACTGCCAAAGCATATGCCGAGGCACTTCAACAATGTAACCTAGACCTATCAACCAATCGGTTTGGCACACGTGATGAGATAAGTGCAAATTTGAAGAAGAATGAACCTTCTAAGACAACAAAAAAGGTTACTGCAAAAGTCACCAAACGGTCAACTACACCAAGGAAAAGAAAGGTACATGAACCGAAACCTAAAGTACAAAGGAAGAAGGCACAATCGGTCACAACTGAGTAATCTCAATCAGAAGAAGAAGACTCAGATGAAACCGAGACCGAACAAACCGCTACTTATACTAGAAGAAAGAAGACTGACAAACTGGTAAAGCTGGGGGCACCATCATCAAAAAGGCAAACCATTGATGAAATGGTTGAAGGTATAAATACTACATGTGGGATGGCATCGGTTGAGAGAAGATATAATTTGTCTAATGAAGAAGACAAAAGGAAAATCGAAGATGCTGTAATATACAACTTGTACAAATTCAAGAGAACCCCTTACTGAAATTCATTGCATGATTCCTGCAGAATTACATGAGCTTATTGAAGGAAGGTGGAAATCTTCAATGGCAAAAGAGAAAGAGCTCAAAATCAAGACACTACTTGAAGTGCAAAACCATTTAAGCCTTGAAGAAGCAACCAATCAGGAAGATGCTCACAAACACAACTTTCAAATCAGAAAAAGGATTGGTCAAGTATTGATTGGAGAAGTTAAAATCCTTCATGATGAAAGAGTTGTCATCTGGATAGCCATACTTAAGGAGCAACAAAAGGCTAAAGCTGAATGTTAGAAGTTCTCAATCAAATCAGAAGAGGACATCGGAAAGGCAAAGGCATTCTGGGAATAGATACATCGGTCGACCAAAAGCCAACAAACAAATTGGTTATTGTGAACATCACTGAAGACACCAGTGGTGATCTAACTCCAACTATCTTAGCATCTCTAGTAAAAGGTAAGGCAAAAACACTTATTGTTGATGATATAGTTGATGAGATCATAGATTTTGGTAAGGTTAGTAATGTTGCAAAATGGTACAGTGCCTTGGGCGCTAATGATAACACTAAATTAGAACTCGCCTTGTTAGAAAGTTTTCTTGAGTTCAATCGGGGACCCAAGGATTACAGGTCCATTTTCCCAGCAAAACTCAATAAAAGGCTCCTAGCAAAATGGAGAGAACGAGTAGCCAAAGACGAGACAATAATAAGGGAAGTTCTAGTTCAAATAGAACCAGGTCTAGAAGATGAAGAAATCAAAATTCTAATTGAATCAAAGATACTGAACCTGGACTCTCGAGACAGAGTGGCCAAAATCATAAATGGCCAAGAAAAATAAGTTTATGAAGAAACAATGAAATTATGGAAGAATCATGATTTCACCTCTCTAGCAAAGAAGCAAAAGAAATTGATACCAACACAGGTATCTACTAAGACAACTCATTCAACAGGTCCACAAGATAATTCTCAAGTTCCACAAACAAAGGCAATGGTCCTACCAGACATATCAATGGACACCGAGGCATCTAAGAGAAAAGATGACGAGACAAGAGACACAACCGGTGAGCATATTGCACCAATGAGACCGAAAGACCAAGCAATAGGGGCATCATCAACAGAGAAGGTTGAAGGGAAAGATATAGATAACACCCAAAAGGATAGAGTCAACCTACAAGTCGCCGAAGAGATCAATCGAGAAGATTAGGAACCACAAGAAGAAAAAGAGGACAAACAAGGAAGAGAAGAAGAAAAGGTAGAAGAAGAGAAGCAACAACAAGAAGAAAAGGACACTCAACAGGAACAACCAGAAGATATACCAAGCTCTTCTTCACTAAGAAGGAAGCTATCCTTTACAACAGAAACTGATTCCAAGAAGGCAAAATTGGAAACTCCACAAATAGGCGAATCATTGATTGACATCAGCAAAATATCAACTAAGCAACTCAAGTTGCTCACAAAGAGAAAACAAGATATGGTTCTCAATAATGTAAAGACAATACTATACAATCTTGCTCTAGATGCAGATATTGATGAAGAAGAACCGATAATAGATCAGCTAGAAATTTTGGCACAGACAATCGGAGAGGAAGTAATTGATCCTGAAGCAGTAGCTATAGAGCATTATGAAACAAAAAGAACCAATATCCTGCTTGAACAGATTGTTGCCGTTAAAGCTACTGTGTCTTCCAGCACCGGGGAACTGAAGAAATTGGTTCAGGAAGTGGGAAATATAATAACAAAAACATCCAATTTGGAAGTTTTTGTCAAGGATGTCACAGAATGAACTGATTGAACCACAAAAGAGCTGAAAGAGACAACAACTTGCTTTAATCCTCTGACCTCTTCAGCAATAGAGTACAGTCGTGAGCTCACCAGTTTAGCCATCACACTGAGAAAAGCATCTGAGGAGCATACCAAGAGAATTCAAGATCTCATTGGCTTTCAGTTGTTCATCGCTCCCACTTTTGATATGATGCAGAAGGCAGCCAAAGAAGCTGATACACTTCTAAATGAGCCAGATTGCAAAACAATTAAGGACATGGAGAACTTCATTATTTTTCTACAAGCAATGAAGTACACCATTGACCAAGTCATATCTGCATGGAAACCCTTCCTTGTTTCAGCCAAGAAAATCTACAAGGATATTTTCAACCGGTTTCAATTCTAAGCTTTCACACCCTTTGTCCCTTGGAGGCAAAAAGGGGAAAATTGTATTTTGGTCAGTATAGACACAAGGGTAGCTAATGCACAGGGGAAGTATTGACAATATATACCAATTGACAGGGTGATACCTGCCAGGGGAAGTATTATGATAAAAGCTTTATGTGTATATACTCTTTTGCAAGTTTTGATATGTTTTGCCACCAATCCAAAGGGGAAGATTGTTGGCATTATGCATAGTTATCATCATTGGCAAACATCAAACACACCAGTCATAATGTTAGAGAAGCAGTGGTGAATCGATAGTTGTCACAGTTAACAAACATCAAACTTGCTAAGTAACCAGTGTAAATGAACTGGTTACATAAAGGGAACTCGGTCATGACAATACCGATCTTGTCTAAGCGGTCTAGTAGAGAACTAAAGAAGGCAAATGACTCAACCGACAACACACTGGTTTTCGTGCAATAGTATCAGACCTACCGGTCTGTGCTTTTATGATTTCCAACTGTCTCGTATATCCGATCCGGTTTTAACGGGATATGTTTGACAACTAGAGTTTTGTATGCGAGCCTTTTGGCATGCCTTCTAGAACAACGACATTTTGGAGGACTTGTATTGGCATCACAATTTGAATTTGAATTGTGAGGATCATTATATATATGGGTCATCGTGCATAAGTTTAGTGGGTTGGAGCAATTAAGTGCACAGAGATAAAGCAAAATAGCAGAGCAGAAGAGTAGAGTCTTGTGAGAAGGGATACAGTCACCAAGAGTGAACAACAAAGATTGAACAACCAAGTTGAGCGAAGAATAGAACAGGTATGATTTGAATGACAGATTAGGTGTCTACAGAAGATCATCTTTCTTATTGTTTGAAGTTCATGAAAATCTCTTTATCAGGGTGAACCCTAACGGGTTCCTTTGTATAAATCCCTTAACTGGGTGACATCTTGATTGATGTTCTTAAGTCCTCTGGTGAGGCGACTCCTAACAGGGTTAAGATCTTAACCAATCTATGCTAAATCCCTTCACAGGGTTGCACTCTAACAAGTGTTGTTGTAAGCCTTTTAAGAGGGCAACTTTATTACTGCAATAGTGAAGATTGTGGGTTCTGTCCCACCGTGGTTTTCTCCCTCTAACCGAGGGTTTCATTATCACACAATAGCTATATTTTGTTTCATAGGATAAAATATTAAATAAGTTGATTTGACTGATTCATCCCCCCTCTCAGTCACCGGTTAGGATTAACATATAGCTGCTATGAAAAGTATCATAACATGATAAGGGAATAATCTTATAAATTAATTTATAGCTTCCTAGACATATTAGTTTCTTACTCTGAAACATTGAGAGTGTTGCGAGTAGCTGCTATTTTTCCGAATCCACAATTGTCTGCTGTGAAAGTCTTTCCAAGTGCCAGTCTCACCTGCTTGAAGAAACAGTGAATGGTTAATGCAGAATGTGACAAGGTAGGTATAAAAGCCTTGCATTTGGTTCCTCACATCAAAGGGTGGAGGTCATGAGTTCAAGTGAACCCACCTCCTCTTGCCAAGGCCCATTAAACCTCGCCCAAGAATCATAATTTTACATTGATTAGGGTAAGAGGGATGCAAAAGCTACCCCTACCCACAGCCATCTCTTAAAATATTGTTTGAGATGGCTTCGTTTCTCTATTATCTAATAATCTGTTGGTTGCCCTTTCTTTGATTATCAACTCTACCTTTTTATTTTAAAGGCGATCAGCTACATTGTTACCACTATTCTTGCCTTGTCCAAATGGGGAAGTAAATTGGGATTTTTCCAAAATGTCCGTCATAAAAATTCTGAAAAATATATTTTGACCTATTCTTTACTGTTTTACTTAGAAATAGTTAAGCTATCTTCTTAATGCACTTGCAATGGAATAAATCGTATTTATAATAAAATACAAATCTGAAAGTACACTAATTTGATTTAAACATTGAATATGAGAGCATAGAATGAAATTTGGAAATGAAATGATGCTACAAAAAAGAAATTGTGAATTCGAGCAGAAGCTTTTGAATTATGTCAAATTTGAGATTGAAAATGGGATTTGGAGCTTGGTAAATGGATTCCTGTTGATTTTCAGCCAAATAAGAGAAATTCGAATACCCAACCCTATTGCTTGACACACTGGGTGTTGCTGCCTGATAGGAGTGTTGATATCTAAGGGTCTGCTGGCCTTTAAACTTTCAGAAATTGCATGCTAAAAATATCTAATGACTATTCCACTTGCAAATATGAAAAGATGCTCTGATGGAGAGATACTAGTCAACTGAAGTCTAAGAGAGAAAAATGAGGTTTTTGCTTGTAGAATACCTAAGAGAGAAAAATGAGGTTTGTGGTTTAGGATACTGTCTCAGTCAGTATCCTATTTGATCTCTTTCAACTTTAACAAAACATTGGAAAAGATTTGAGTGTGTTTACCCTAATGATAGTGTAAGTGATGACGAGTGTAGAAATAGATGCCTAAAATGCAAACCTAGGGGTTTATCTAATTTATGGCAGTGTGAGTGTGATGGAGGACAAGTGGGTGATTTGGATCACAGTAATAGGTAAAATGGAGAGGAATAGGCAGGTTAAAGGCCCCAAATCAGAAGTGGAGAATAGAAGATCAATGGTTTGAAAGAGGGAAATGGAAGGATCAAAGGAGAGAGGCATGCATGGAGGAGATAGATCATAACAAAACTATGGCATAAGTGGCTCTAGGGGCTCCCAATCTGCAATCTTCAATGTTGTAGCTTGCTGTGTTGCACAAAAATGGAGTTCTCTTGATCACTTGGAAGTGTATGGATGCTTCTGTGAAGCAGTAGTTGTCAAGTTAAAACAGTTGGTGAGAGTCAAAATAAAAAATCTGAACACAAACATAAGTGTTGGCCAATGGTAGTATGAAATAAATGCTCAAACTTCTAGGGCTGAATGAGGAGGGTTTTCTAAGGCCAGAAAACAAGTAAAGTGATGCTTAAACATGACTAGGGGCATGGACAAAAAAAATAATGCAGAGATGAAATGTGAAAGTGTTAATGCACGTAATTCTTGACCTTACATTTTTCTTACACTGTAGCTGACCGATGATACTATTTGAAGAACACTGAAGTACAATAACTGGGTAAAGTAAAACATATCACATAAATTATTGACATTTCTGTAAGGATATAGTAAAAAGGATATGTAAGAGTGTTTTTCTCTTTGTCTTGTCGTTGTTCTTCCTTCATTTCGATGACAACACTTTAATCATGCAAAATAGTAAACACCCAAATATAAAAGTAGGTACTGTAGGATAAAGAAAATTAATACTAACAGAAACCAAAATGCCAATGCTGAAATGAAAAATGCACACATGCACATCTCAAACTAATTCATGTGTATTGTAGCAGCACACAGGAGAGGGAGGAACAAGATGCATAAAAGATCTCTTAAGTGCAAGTAGGAGAATATGAGCTGCAAAGTGGAATAGCTATTTGGCAAAGGCTCAATTATATTGTAAAAGATAGAGATAGGTTGGTGATATTGTTGCCTCTGTATAAATAGGTCAAGCTAGGCGAAAAAGATAAAAAGCAGTGAAGATGATGGCTATGTGTTTGCCACTGGTTATATGTGTTTTCCATGCAAAAGATTAGGTGAGATTCAAAATATGGTAAATTGATAAAAGTAATGACAATGTGGTCACCACCTGCCACTATGGATTCTTCACCGAAATATAAAGGAGACTAGGCTAGATTGAATGGTAGCGCTGGAAATCATTGTATAAATTCCTTCCTTCCTCCCCTTTAATTAACTAACAAAAAGAGGGAAACCATTCAATTTGAAGTGGAGAGATGAAATTCTTCGTCAAGGTGTAGTAGATTGTAGAGACTGAGGGAGTGGAACTTGGGCTCATGATTCATAACCCACTGTTGTTGTTGTTGTATGCCTTTATGTAATTTGCAGCCCTGTTCTGGTCTGATTTTATTTTGTGTTTTGAATTTTTTTTGCAATATAAACAATGACAGTGATAGTGCAAACACAAAGATAATATTGCAGCACTTTTACAAACTCAAAAAATGAACAATACTCAGAAATAACACTGCTGAAAATTCCAGAATTAATTTTTGATCTGATTTTACAAAATGCATCAAATGTAAGAGCAACTCAGATCATAAAATATTGTTACATATCTAAATCCAACATGCGTATTTACTGATTTGGTGAAATAGAAGTCTGCTACAACAATAATCAGCAAATATAATGTCCAAAAACCCTAGGTACTTCACCAAATGACTCCAAAACGGTGTGGCAGAGTGTTGAATTGATTTGTAGCAAGTAGGAAACACCAAGAATGCAGATTTAAACCCTCAGACCAATCTTTTGCCACAAATCCCTCACGTCCAAGCTCTTGAAATGGTGTGACTGGCATGAGGAAGTACAGCCAGCATTAAGGAGGTGTGACCAGCAATAAACAACACCGAAAATCTCCAAATCACCTTCCATCCGACCTCTACTGATCAGATATTCAACGAACTTTGCAAAACTGAAATGTAGACCTTCTCCAATGAGCACAACTGTGATCTTTGAATGAAATCATCAAGAAATTCTCCAGATAGTGTCTTTCAACTATGTAGAGAATGTCGTCTGCGAGGGTTTCCGTCCTCACAAACTAGCAAGAAAAAACAATCTCCTTCAAGAACATAAGCATCAACAATAACAATATTCAACATGCCCAAATGAGAGCCTCAATCCTCTTCTTAGATTTTTAGCTGCTTTTTCGAAAAAGCACCATATTTTGCTTTTTATAGCTTTTTTGGGAATGCTTTTTGTATTTGTAAGCGCTTCCGTCCTCTTTTTATAACTTTTTAGCTGCTTTTTCGAAAAAGCACCATATTTTGTTTTTTCTGGTTTTTCTGGGAATGCATTTTCTATTGGTTTTTTGGGAATGTTTTTTCCTCTTTTTGTTGGAATGCTCATTTTTGCTTTCATTTAATAAGAATTACTCCCCTTTTTAATCTCCCAAAGTAACATTGAATTAAAAAGGCCCATCCATTAAAATAAATCACCTTTGATTTAAAATTTGGCCTCTATAATCCCTTCATTAAATAAATTAAATAACAATAAAGTTAAATCTTTAATTTAACTTTATTAACCCATAACTTTTCACTATTTAATAACTTTCGACTATATCTAATCTCATTATAAACATCAAACCCAACTCCACTAGCATTGGTAAAAATAGTAACCAAATTTGTTGGTGCTCATCATTGACTTATTAAAAATAGTAAGTATAGCAGAAAGGGTTTGAAAAGGCTCCAGAAAAGGGCATTACACTCCTTATACCCATCTGAACAAGAAATTGCTTATGTCAACACCTCCGGGATTCTCTAAACCCACTCATCAACCTACGGGAATCTGATGAATAGGATAACGATCTCTCCATGCCTGATTGGCTTAGGAAGGGGATATTACACTTTCAACTCTATGGAACAAATATATTCATTGGCCCTAAAATCCTCAACTAGAAATATAATTAAGAATTGAATATTTCTAAAATGGTTGTATCTTAAAAATAACAAAGATAAATGCAAGGTTGCATGGGTGTGCATGTACAGGGTATGCAAGGTAGGTGTATGAGGCAACCTATGTAAATCCTAAACTTGGGCCATTAGAAAAAAAAAAGATAGAAACAAGAAGGGAAATTTTAAACACAAGGAACCCATAAAATAAACATCAAAACATGTTTATTTTGATTGAGTGTAGATATATCAACTTTAGAGCTCTCAACATACATATTATTTTATTGTATCTTGAAACTTAAGATCACATGCAATCAACATGACTTTGTCAAACATGCATACCATGATTAATTGAAGAGATAATCTTCCTTTATCAAATCCAAGGCATTAGAAGACTTGAGCAACAGGTCTTTGTGCTAGATCCATCCCACTAAGGCACTAGAGCTCAGGAGTACAATGGGCTTAGGCTCCATAAGGTTGTCTTTAATTCTACTCATTTCTTCAATCATTCCATTTGTTCTCCTTTCAAAAGTAACCTAGCTGCTAGTGGGAGAAGACCTCCATAAATTGTATTGGGAATTGGACACTGCAACTAGACTTTGATGCCTATACTATGCTTTAGTTTGAAAGATATTAGGGGCACTTGTAAATTTGTGATTTATATGTATACTGAACAATGATTATTTATTACAATTATTTTGTAATTAAAGCTTTTAATTATGTTGACAATAGACTGATTGAAATGAATGCTCTTTCTTGCTCTGAACACATGAAAAACCTTGAAATTAATGCTCTTTTGTTTACAGAAGTTGGGCTCCTTAGTTGGTTCTATTGTTCTTTTGCAGGATTTTTAAGAATTTGTTGAGCTCAATTATTAAGGGAAGATGAGTGGAGGTGGTGGCTCTTTAAAGACCCCTGCAGATTTCCTCAAGTCTATTCGGGGGCGGCCGGTGGTTGTTAAACTCAATTCGGGTGTAGATTACAGAGGTTAGTGTAACTTGTACATTTTGATGCTTCATAAAACATTTTGGAGTTTGTTTATCCTTTGAAATCTTAGAATATTGTTATTGGTTCTCATTATGTGCTTTGGTTGCTGCAAAGCCCTTTAAGAACTCTACATTTTCAGCTATTTAAGACATTTTGTAATCGGGGCTACACTTTTAATGAATAGAAATTGATCCGAGGGGGTTGATTTGAGAAATCAATGGTCAAATTTTAGAAGAAAAGTTGAAATTTCACTTCTCTAGTTGTCTTAAGTAGTTTTTTCAACTTAACTATTTCTTTTTGACATGCATACCTGCCAAGCATTGCAATTTTATGGATTAACTCATCTTATTTATACTGATCAGCTTTTTTTATGTTGTTGGAAAGGTCATTGTGTTGGATGGTAAAAACCAGTTGATAAGTTCTTCCATGAAGTTTCAACCAGCTTCCTTTTTACACTTGCTCCTCTTGCATTCAACTATTTTAAGATTTCTATCTTGGATGTAGGGTAACTTTTTACTAGCAGATACATCTAGGTAATTCGTAATCTTTTGACACATAATTTGGACCCATGCATTGTAATATTATGAAATTTTAGTGAATAGCAAGGTGATCAGACATTTAGTGGGTTAAAAAAGGCAACCTTATAGTTCGTTCCGCAAAGTTGGGAGTTTCCCTTATCAACATATGATGGTTTGAACTTGAGATTGTTTGCAGATCTATTACAACTACAAGGAAATGTATTTGTAATTGTGTTAATGTTTGGAGGTTTTTTTACGATTGTTTACTCCCGAAGGGAACTAGCTTGATTACGCAGAGTAAACAATGTTCTAGAACATGCCATACAACAATACTGACTATTAAGTTATAATCATAAGAACATGACAGAAAGTTATGATCTTCATTTTCAAATGTAATGTTTACAATCCAGACCATGGTATCTTCTGAAAGAACATAAGTACATATATAGTGTTTGGTGGTTGGTTAAGAGTACCCAAAACTAATCGGAAGTAAATGACATTACATTGCCAACTAATTACTCTTTGACTAATATGTTTATTTCTAGACTTAGCAAGACTGCCGATTACATTAGTCCCCCAAAAAAGAAATCACCTTCTAGACGAGGAAACCGAAATGAGGACCGTGTATATTACAAAAATCACTGGGAAGAAGGGTGAGAAGACATCCCTAGGTTAGTAGAGGACATCAGGAGAGATGTGGCCCCAACCTCTATTAGAGACGTTGCACCTATTTTATGTGGATCCTCAAATCTCTTTATGCTACCAATTCCTGTTCACAAGACCTCTTCACCATTTGCAAAACGTCCATCAAGTCCTTCCTAGTATTCTCCAACTCAACCTTTTGTTGTTCCTCCTTCGTTCTAGGGTAGCCTTGAGAGCTAGGCGACGATCCCTCTTCGAAGTGATGAGGCTAATCTGCTATGCAAGCTTATTCCTGACAGTTGCATACGAAGGCAAATAGCTCATGCCACATTGCTTCTACTAGGGATAATGCAAATGCCTTTTTAGTCTGGGCATTCTCCAAAGAAGTGCTTGCCTTCTTCTCATAAAATGTATCCTTTAAATATGTCTCTGTTGTGAGGTTTTCACACCATCGCCCATTTACAAGGGGGACCCCCTCTTTTTGCTTTGGCAGTAGGAGTAGTGGTCTTAGTTGGTAGCAATTTTCAAGTCTCCAAGTCCGAGAGATGAGTTTGAGCAACTTTGGCTCGCTGGGTAGTCAAGTCAGTCAGAGATATGAGTGAGAGTTGGGCTTAAGCTAGTTAAGGAGGTGGAGTTGAAATCAAGGGATTTGTGATGCAATAAGTCAAAATCTTTTGAAAATCCTTGTTTCAATTTCAATTTTATCTTGGAAAGTCAAGAAAAGCTGTGGGAGATAACATTGATGAAAGCGTGCTAATTCTTGAAATTTGGTTGTGTCTGGAATTTTTAGAAACTCCCAAAATCTAAAATCTTTATTATAACTTCTATAAACCTGAAACCACTCTCAAACATCCTAACAGTGTTTATATAAAATATGACTTAAAGTATAAGAAAGGAAAATACTGTAACTTATACTTAAATGTTATATTTTATAGAAATTATTTTGCCCTCCAAGCTGAAGAGATTGAAGTGAGCAACTTGGGAGTTAACTTGCAAAATGGAATCCTGAGAGTAGGTCGGAATCTGACCATGTCTTAGGGCTCCCAATCCCGTCAACTTTAAAGAGCCTTGGCTGGCTCTTGTTTACAAACTAGCTTTTTCCACAAATTAAATTGCACTTCTAAATTTCTTCCAAACATTTATAGAAATTAATGAATTACAAATATGAATTTCAATGATACTTCTCAGATTTTTAACCTCTTGATAAATAACTACAGCCATTAATTTATCACTGAAAATTGCTTATAAAATATCAGAATTGACAACTATCAAATTATATTCCAATCACAAGCATTATAATTAACAAATCTGGGCACCTTAATGAGTATGCAGCTGCATAATGAATTCTGGAACAGAATTTACAAACTGGCACCTTCCATATTCAATTCCTCACGTTGCTGATGATTTCCTATAGATGCTGCAATATACAAAATGCTGATAGAACAATGCCAATGAAGAGACGTCCAAAGGGAGCTGATCTCCAGTGAAGGCACCACATGTGTGCTTGCTGCATGCAGCCAGACTGAAGTTCGTACAGCCCTGCTGGAAAAGTACGACTCCTTTAATTAAATCGTTTTGCAGTCAAAAATCCATGCTTGACAAATTCGGCACAATTCATTGGTATGTAGAACCAATTCAAAGTGCTATCTTTTGAGAATTTCTTGTTTCTCAAACAAGTTCATCACAAACCCTTGTTTCTCCATTTTCGATTACTCCTTCCAAACCACTTTTCAACTTCACAAATTTTATAAAATGACATAAGGTATTGAATTCGATTTCACCAAGGCATATATAAAGGCTTTAATGAAATCTTCTTCAAGACACTTTTCATTAAAGAGCCTTCACCATCACAACATTAAATTAAAACATTAAAGTCCAAAGTTATAAAATTAACATAATTTAATAACTTTTATTATAAATGTGATGCAACTGAGTCTCACTGACAAAATCATTCAAACTTCTAACAATAGCACCCGAGCTCAGACTGCCCTACCAGAAAAAGTCAACTGCCCAAAATAGACCTACTAAAAATAGGAAGTCCCTCAAACTGGAGATCCCAGATAAATGATTCTGCAACACCTGATGAAACTGTGCAGGTGCCTTGCTAAACCAAGCTATGCCCAAAATACCACTTATTATAAATGGTAAGTCATCCAATCTGTCCCAAACGAAGAGCAAACCTGACAACCAGAACCTCCAGAATGGAATCCAACAACTAACACTGCTAACTGGGCCCCTCTGATCACCTGATTAGCTTGCGAGGGTCACCAAACAAAGCTAATCTCAGAGACTGAAAAACGGGGACATTACATCAACCATCAAAATTCCGCACAAGTCTAGATGGTTTCCAAGTGATTACAAGGCGAGCTTCATGTGCAAACTGATGAAAAAGGGGAATAAGAGAAAAGATGAATCAAGAAAAGAGTCCCCAAAGGAGGTTGAGATCGGACCACCTCTTAGGATTCCAAATCTTGACACTAGGTCAGAATCTGACCATGTCTCAGGATTCTTAGTATTGAGGAACCCTAGATTTCCACCCCCTTTTATGTGCAAAATCTGGACAGAGTATGAAATTTAAGGATTTTGAACAAGGCATGAAAATTGAGAGGAGAATGTGCCAAATGCAAGTATGGAAAGTGGGAAAATGTGAATTTCAACATTGAGATCAGAGTTAATCTCACTGATATTAGAGGTAAAGATGATCACCAAAAGGCTTAATTTCATAGGAGATAGTCAAACAAACTTGGGTTTTGTTGAAAGGATAGGAAGCATGCTTAACTCAAAACTTTTCCCTTTGAGATAATCCTGAAAACAGGTCGGATTCCAACCTGGTCTCGGGATTCCTAACCTGACAGCCATTAGATCTCCGCCTCCTTTCCTTGTAAAATCCTCGACAGCCTCCAAATCTCCACCCATGCCTAGGGGTATTTCAATGCAAAATTTCAACTCCAAGCTGATGGAAAGTGATGGAAATTGAACATGGGAGGTGTAAATCTATTGAATTGTTGGGGGAAAGTGATCAATCTTGGAAATGAATGTGAGCGAAAATCTGAATTTGGAATGGACTTTAATCAATCAAAGATGCAGATCAGATTGAAAACTTTAATATGAGCCTTTAAAATGATTTTGAAATCACAAAATAGGAGTTGAGAAGGCTAAAATTTAAAATGATTTTGAAATCACAAAATAGGAGTTGAGAAGGCTAAAAAGACAGTGCAAATAAGGTGAAATCAGAATTAATCTCGACACTAGCCTGGAGTCCGACATCATGTTAGGATTCTTAATCTTGACAACCCCCATATTTCCGCCTATGGCATTTGGGTAATTTCTTCATCGTTTGGCATTGTGGCATTGGGATGTTACAAAAACCAAATAATGGTTTTGGCAGATGTATGGATGTACGGATGTTGTTATTAATCAGAGGAACAAACGTTCCTTATAAAGGATTACAAAGACGTTGTTTCTAATAGAAACAAACGTAGACTGAAGACAGAATAGGAAACTTTCCTATACAGACTAAAAATGGACTACGTGACCATTATAGAAACATTCTAACTAGGAAGATATTATCTTAATACCCTCCCTTAATGGTCACTGTACGAATGTCAGAACATTCTGTGATAACTAAGACCCTCCCTGGATCTATAGAATGCTGAAACCAAGAAGCTTTGCCAGAAGAGTGCTATGACTCAAAACAGACTGCAATTACAAAACTTCGTTTTTGTGGAAAAAACGGTAAAACCCAGAATCCCACGCAAACTTGCGTATTACAGACCATACAGAACAATTTTTGAGGATAAAATCGACAAACCCATTTGAGATCTCGAAAAACCCACCAAGAATCTGAAATCAGAAAAAAAATTCGAGTTCAAAAACTAGGGTTTTCGAACAAAACCCTAGTCAGCGGCCATGAAAGAAGAAAGTTGCAGAAAATGGCGTTTTCTCCCTAAAAAACGGCAGATGATGGCAGCTGTACCACCACTGAGACAATCGTTTGTCACTGTGGACAAGAACAAACACCAAAAAAATGGTGTTAAGTCTCCCAATGTCGCGCGGATTTGCAGGTGAAGTCTGCAAAAAAAAATGGTGCTGTAGATGCAAGAATTCGTGAGCATGGAGCAGAAACCACAGGTTTCCAGCGTTGGAGAATACAGACCCGCGTCAATAACCACGGGTTTCCACGGCTGAAAAACAGACCCGCGTTGCAGTAGTCACCATGAAAAAGGTCACGATTTGTAAGAGAAAATACGCCAGAAACCCTAGACGGGTTTAGAGGAAAAAAAATGCAAATTTGAATACACTGGGCAAAACATTCAAAAATCTTGAACCAGTAATTTCAAAGAGAAATTAAAGATTTTTCGAAGAGATCAGGATTTGCTCTGATACCATGTTACAAAAACCAAATAATGGTTTTGGCAGATGTATGGATGTACGGATGTTGTTATTAATCAGAGGAACAAACGTTCCTTATAAAGGATTACAAAGACGTTGTTTCTAATAGAAACAAACGTAGACTGAAGACAGAATAGGAAACTTTCCTATACAGACTAAAAATGGACTACGTGACCATTATAGAAACATTCTAACTAGGAAGATATTATCTTAATATGGGAAACATGTGTTTCAAGTTGAAAATCAAGATTATTTCCCCAAATGGAGGTCAAATCTTGGATGAAAAGTTATCAGTAAACAAAGAAAACCAAACTGAAGCATGAGTATGAGCCTAAAAAGTTGAGAATCAAGGGCATGAAATTCAATTGAAATGGGATTAGGAGTGTTTTTTAAGAAAAAGGAGACAAGTGTATAAATCTAAAACTATCCTGACACTAGGTCAGAATCCGACCTCCTGTCAGGATTCTTAATCCTGACAGCCCCTAAATTTCCCCCCAGCTATAAGGCCCAATAAATTCGATTTTTGGGGATATGTTTGTCATTTCAACTCATTGGTATTGCCTAATGAGGTCAGCAAACTTGAGGAAGCACCCAATTTCAATCAAATTCAAGGTGTGAAACTCAGATTTTTCGAAGGCGAAAGCAAATTTAGAAAGATAAAGTTCTTGCAGTTCTGAGTTTGTAGATTCAGAATTTTATGACTAAATCCTTTGATTGGGTTCTCATTTTGTCTTGATGTGATCAGATTTTTTTTAAGTTTGAAAAATTCGGTCTTTCATGTTAAATTAGGCAAAATACTCAATGAAATTGTTAAGTAGAGTGATTTCCCCTTAAATTTAATTTCTTAGCATCAAATGTTGATTTTAGGAAGAAGTATGAAATCCAAGCTTTTGACAAGCGTGGTTTTTCTTGTTTTGCAAGGAGTGGTTGATGGAAGAGTTGAAGGTAAGAGGAGGCTATGGCAAGATTTCATTGAGAAGACATGCAAGATACAAGTGCAAGGTCAAGGTCAAGGCATTGAAAGAGACATCAAGTTTGTGAGTACAAGTAAGTTAAAAATCATGGCAATGAGAAGATTTTTAGAAAAAAGAGAAAATTTGAGAAGATGAAGCAATTTGGGAATATGCCATCATAATTGAAGGCTTGATAATGTTGAGTATCAAGAGATATTTTCTCATCATCAAAGAATTGATCAAGTCTATAAGATGAGGATGTTGAGGTGGCGCCCACTCATCTTCCACGAATCAAAGGGCTCAAGTTACACATGTTCAAGTACATTCAATCATATTATGCCAAGTGTACATGTGGAAGGCATCTAGTGCCTCTACATCATCTATTTTCTCATTGGTTCCCAAAAGCATTATAATTTTCTTATTGGCCCATAGGTTGGTGCTTTGATGTAATTGGATGATAGTGATGGCAACCCTAATCAGGGTTTGTAATGGATTAATCTCAGCCCTTGATCTTTTATTGATTTTGGCCCTTCATTGTAATTGAGCAACTATAAAAGGCCAAAGCCTGCTCATTTGTAACTCATTAAAATTAGAGGTAGAGTAAGAGAGGAGACTTGTTGAAATTGTTGCCATAATGCTATCAAAGTAATTGGTGATTCATTGTTGGTCTTCATGGTGGATTACTTGTGTTTCTTTGAAGTGTTATGGTTTCTTCATTTCCTCATGATAATTAGAAGTAGTGTTTAGTTGAATGGAAGTGATTTTGGATGTATCTTTGGTGAACTCGGTTAGACCAAACCACTAGCTACTTGCTGATTGTAAGTACGCCTTGCATGGTCGAATGACATTTTCATGAACATAACTTCAATTATTTCTTGCACATTGATATGCATTGATGGATGGTGTTAATGGAATGGTGGTAGTTTGAACATCTTACATTTACCTTAGGAGATTGCACTAGCTTGGTTGATGTTGATAGCTAAACTAAGTCTAGTAGAGTCACAAAGAAATTAATATTACATACATATTTATCCACTGCACGTAATATTTAGGTATTTATATTCATTTAATAACCAACTAGACTAATATATATATATATATATATATATATATATATATATATATATATATATATATATATATTACACATTAATTACCACAAAGAGTTTATATCTTCACTTCTTACAATGAACATACAAGGATTAGTCTAGTAGAGCCACAAAGTCATCCATAGTTTCTTGCACTCTAGGAGTAGATTAGCTTTCTAAACCCTTTCCTTTGCAAGTCGTTTGGTTGAAAGTGATTTAAGAAGTTAAAGTCAAGTTGATATTCCTCGATTAAACAACGTAAGTCCCTTTGTGATAACCAACATATCACATCATTATAATTGAGTGAAAGTCTAGAATAAGAAGGAACCTTGGGGTTGTCTCATTTGATCACACAATTTGTCTACATTGTTTAGCATATGAGCATCCTTATTCAAGAGACAGTTGGAGATTTGGTGTTTCATCATGGAATACTAAGTATTTGATTCTGTATGTTGTAGTGGAACAAAACTCACATCAACAAAAAATGGCGCTAGGAGGGCTGAACAAAGTTCATTCATGGAATTTTCAACGAGTATGAGCTTTCAAGTTATATTTGAGATGGAATTTTCAACGAGTATGAGCTTTCAAGTTATATTTGAGATGTGACAGATCTCTTTTAAAGTGAAAAAATCCTTAAAAAGTGAAAAATTGAAAAAAAGTGAAAATTTTCAAAAATCCAAAAAAGAGAAATCTGGCTGAAGATGATGTAAAATGGTGCACCCATGATTGCACCAAACACAACAGGATTGGGAAGTAATTTAGGACAATATCATTGCAACATTTCACTCTTTTGCTTGGAGACAGAAGAAATAACCAAGAATATTTGTGCATTGGCGACTTATTGGATGACAAAGAGGAAGAGGCGCAGAGAATTGAAAGAGTAGTCCAAAGAAGGTTTGAACAAGAAAGAGCACAGTGTGAAAGAGCAGAAAGAATGCAGCGTGAGATAGAAGTTTACAAAAGAATTGAACGAGAAAGAGAAGCTAAGAGACTAGCTTAGGAGAACCAAAAGAGAAAAAATCAAAATTAATTCCAAACTAATCAGCTACATGTTGGTGGAAAAATTTGAAAAATCAGAAAATCAAGAAGAAAAGGTTTCTCAATGGTTGGGCTCCAATACCACGGTCAGCAGGTTGATGCACAATGTGAAAGAGCAGAAAGAATACAGCGTGAGAGAGAAGTTTACAGAAGAATTGAACGAGAAAGAGAAGCTAAGAGACTAGCTTAGGAGAACCAAAAGAGAAAAAATCAAAATTAATTTCAAACTAATCAGCTACATATTGTTGGAAATTTTTGAAAAATCAGAAAATCAAGAAGAAAAGGTTTCTCAATGGTTGGGCACCAATACCACAGTCAACAGGTTGATATTCTCCCAATTTGGTTTGATTTGAACAAGCGGCTACATCCACAAGGATTATCCCAACTTGCATCATCAGGACAGTGTAGAAAAGATGGTACCACAGAGCATGAGGAGATGCATTGTTTGATATTTCTTTTGAGAGTGGAGTTAGCACTACAACGAAGATTATTTTTTTAGATGTGTATAGACCGGTGGTTCTTGTCAGATTAGAATCTGAGTTCCATGAGTTCAAAGAAAAGATCCAGAGGAAACTAAGAAACATATATGAAGGAAATACTTGGCGCCAACATTGGTGTACCATACACACCTCTCATATTTGGAGTCTACTTGTCCATCATGTCAAGATACCATCAACTTAGGAAAGTTTCAAATGGGGTGGTATAAAGAATTGTCAACGGAAGGAAACAAGGATGGCAGTCAACAATCAAGTTGGATATCAAAAGAGGGGCATGTGGCATCACCATCACAAGGTAGTATGGTTGAGCATAATGAGCAAGGCAATCAAGAGGAAGATGAACTTTCACACATCACTCCACAAGAGGAAGATGTTGAGAAGAAAATCAAGGAAGCAATAGAATACATTCGAAAAAGAAAAATGACAGCAAGCAAAGAGAAACATCTGGAAATTCCTAAGGGTGAAGAATTACTAGAAGATCATCACAAGTTTGAAGAAAAGGAAATCCTTGGTGAACTTTCTTTCATAATACAGAAGGAGGTTCTTGAGAATGAATTGCAAGAAGTTGTAGGCATCCTTGGAGGGGAAGGCAACCAATTTGATAGATTGAATGAAGAACTTCAAGTTATCACAGATGAATCAAAATATGAAGAACAATTTGGCAAGGCACTACAAGACGTCGTCACCATAGATTTTTTGGGGGTGCTGAAAGATCTCAAAGAGGAAGTGCAAATGGAGTCATTGCCAAAGACATCTCAAGACAAACAAGTTGTTGCAAGTGGCCTAATTCATCATCAACTCTGACCTCCTAAGACATTGCCACTTGAGATGCTATTTGATGAGCCATTCATGAAGATAATTGAAGATCCATTTGTCATCGAGTCCATGATTTTTGAAGATACTATGCTTGATGAAATTTCACATGAAGAATTGGAAGATGTTCCTAAAAAAAATCAATTGGCAATTTCATGTTAGATGACGAGGTTTCAAGTGCATTTTGTGATAAATATGCAAGATATGTTGAGAGGTGACCGAGTTACTCCCATGAAAGATGAGAATGAAGAGCAGTTTGGGTTGGTGCTATAGTTTGATATTGCATTTGAACAACTTAAAGAAATATTTGATGGACAAGTCATCAAAGAGTCCTTGATTTTCGAAGATATGCTAACAGAGTTTCACAAGGATGCTTGGTTCACGTTACACAAGGACAAGCCTCCAAAGGCGATATTCCATGGACTTGATTTCAAGACTGATCTTGCCCTGATACTCACGAGTTTGATGCTGATGCCAGTGGGAGGATATACCACCAACTTCAACCTTCTGAAGTTGTAGATGATCAACAAGAATTTGAAACAGAGTACCCATTCGAAGCACACCGGGTTGTTTCTTTCCTTGCTTTTACTCTTGAAAGTTTTGAAAGTTATTATTTTGATTATGGAAATCTAGGAAGGACAATTTGCATTGGGATTGATCATGGACCTGATGAATTGCCGCAATTGTTGATTTTACATGATAATTTTCCTAAGTTTCAATGTGAGGTGATAGATTTTTTTTCGGAGTACAAGGATAAATTCACAAGATTGAGAACCATCACCCAAGCCTTGCTGCTCTTGAACGTCATGAGAAACCATATTCAGTCAAGTATGTATATCGGCCTTTTGAGTGTCATCCCTTTGAAGTCTTGTATATAGTTAGAGTAGGTTTGTCTTGAACCATTTGGTTCAAGAGGGTTAGAATAGGTTTCCTTCCTTTCAGTTAATTTAGTTGTATTAGGAACTAGGAGAGTAATTTGCCTTGAGTCAGTTGGATTTGTTTAGAGGCTCAGTTAGTTGTTAGTTTAGTTTTCCTAGCTTTTCGTAGGTTTTGCCTTGAGTCCCTTTACCCAAGTAGTTTAGTCATTTAGTTGTTTGGTTTGCTTTAGTTTAGGTGTCTGCTTTGGTTAGTTTGGAGGGATCCCAATTTGTGAGAAAGGTGATGCATTATAAAACACACTTTGGTGTTCTCCCACTAGATTTGTTCGGTTTATTTCCTGGATATCTCTCTGAGGTTCTCATGAATTGAAGATTGTCCTTAATAGCCTCATCATGCGAAAAGCATTTGTCATGAATTTGGATTGGGATCATACATTGTGATTAGAGTACTAGTCTTTCGATTACAACATTATATTCACACTTAATTGCTGAGTCATTGGAGTCTTTGAGGAGAAGTTGGAGTTAGTGAAAATCTTATGCCTGCTTTAGCGCCACTGTGGTTTCTCCAGATCCATTATGAGCTTCATTGCTTATAGGTCAAAATGAAATATGAAAAAGAAAAGTAGTATCAAAAGAAAGAAAAAATTCATGATAGGAAAGTGAGTTGGTTTGGGTAGCGGGTATGGTCCCCATTGATCCTGAATTCAGCTCCCTGGCCTTGATATTTAATGATGAGAAAAATGAGAAAAGGAAATTTTTTGAGAAGTTGGAGTTAGTGAAAATCTTACTCCTGCTTCAGCGCCACTATGGTTTCTCCAAACCCATTATGAGATTCATTGCTTATAGGTCAAAATGAAATATGAAAAAGAAAAGTAGTATCAAAAGAAAGAAACAATTCATGATAGGAAAGTGAGCTGGTTTGGGCAGTGGGTATGCTCCCCATTGATCCTAAATTCAGCTCCTTGACCTTGTATTTAAAGATGAGAAAATTGAGAAAAGGAAAAATCAAGGCATTTTGGCTTTGGGTGTGCATATAGACATTCAAAAAATTACAAGGACGAGATCGAGAAAGCAATAAAGGAGTTATTGGAGATGGGTCACATCAGACCTAGCAAGAGCCGGTTTACATTAGCAGTGGTTTTGGTGAAGAAAAACGATGGGACTATGCGGATGTGTATTGATTATAGGGCCTTGAACAAAAAGACAATTAAGAACAGGTAGCCCATACTCAGGATAGATGAGTTACAAGGAGCATGCTGCTTCGCTAAGATAGATTTGAGGTCAGGTTATCATAAGATCAGGATGAGGGTCAAGGATATTGAGAAGACAACATTCAGGTGTCATTACGACCACTTAGAGTTCTTGGTAATGCCATTTGGGCTTACCAACGCCCCTGCTACATTTCAAAACTGTATGAACTAAGTATTTAGGAGGTAGTTAAGTTTGTGTTAGTCTTCTTTGATAACATTCTAATATTGACCAAAACCTAGGAGGAGCACTTGCAACACTTGGAGGAGGTTTTGAGTATTTTGGAGAGTGAGTCATTGTTCGCCAAGGAATCAAAGTGTGAATTTGGTATGCCAGAGCTTGTATACCTTGGTCACATCATTAGTGCATATGGAGTGAGAGTTGACCCGTATAAGATTAGAGCCATCATTGAGTGGCCAACTCCAATTAGCCTTTCACAGCTAAAGGGATTCCTTGGGTTATGTGGCTTCTACAGGAGGTTTGTGAAGGGGTTTTCACAGACAAATGCTCCTTTGATAGAACTTACGAAGAAAGGGGCCTTTGAGTGGTGAGAAACAACACAACCATATTTTGAGTATTTCAAGTAGGTGATGTCATCTTTGTTGTTATATGGAGCCTAATCAAACTTAGAGGTTAATTTTTCCCCACTTTTATCGGTGCAACTTCTGCTCAGATTTTTTCAACGAGGGTTTGGGGGCAGCACCCCGAAGATGGGGTCAAGGGGCAACGCCCCCTGCGGGATCGAGGGGCAGTGCCCTGTGAAGCCAAAAATGACTTTATTATTGTACATGGTGTCGGGTGTTATTTTTCTATTGGCCAACATATTCTAACCCTATTTTTGTAATTGAGATAAGTCTTGTTAAAATGGTTTAGGGTTAGGGTTTTCATATGAGAATTTGGTAGCATCTTGTAGCAGTATTGAGTTGCATGGGATCACAGATTGTAATCAGGTTGATTTACTGGATAATAATATTGGACTTTCTGTTTGGTGGATGTAGCTCGGGATTGGGTGAACCGCGTTAAAGCTTTGTGTCTTCTTGTTCTATTTATGCGTGTTTTATTGCTCTGCTTTATTAGCTAATTCCACATGTAATTGTTAGATATTTTTTCTTCTAATTCTAAGAATCTTGCCCAATGTTAGCTCTCCTTGATTTCACCAAACCATTTGAGCTACAGTGTGATGTTTCAGGAGATGGGATTGGTGTTGTGTTGATACAGGAGAAACACCCCATAGCTTTTGAGAGCAGGAAATTGAGAGGGGTGGAGAAGAGCTATTTTATCTATAATCGGGAGATGTTGGCCATCATGCATGCGTTGGCCAAGTTCAAGTCCTACTTGGTTGGGGGCAGATTTGTGATTAAGATAGATCATAACAACATTAAGTACTTCATGAGCCAAAGAGATCTTAATGATAGGCAACAAAAATGGATTACTAAACTATAGGCCTATGACTTTGACATTGAATATGTCAAAGGAAAGAAAAATGTGGTAGCAGATGCACTCTCACAAAGACCACACTTGTGTTCATTGGTGGACATATCAGCTGACTAGAGGGAGTTAATTTCAGCAGAGTATGCAAAGGATCAGTGGGCAACAGGATTGATTGAGGGCACAACTAAGGATGATAGGTATGTGGTAAATGGCGATCTTATATTCTATAAAGACAAAATCTATTTGGTGCCTTCCTTACGCACGAAGGAATTAATCTTGAGAACATTTCACGATGCTCTATTGGTTGGTCATTCTGGTTTCTTCAAGACTTTCAGGCAGATCCAGGAGAGATTCACTTGGAAGGGACTCAAGAATGAGGTCTTGAAGTATGTTAGAGAGTGCCCAATATGCTAGTAGAATAAGGAGCATACATTTCCAGTTGGTTTACTTCAGCCCTTACCGATTCCAGATCAAAAGTGGGAAAGTGTTCCGATGGACTTCATTACAGGATTGCCTAGGGTATAGGGTAAGTATTGCATTTATGTGGTGGTTGAGAGATTGACTATATTTGAACACTTCTTTGCTATTGCAGCCCAAGTGGCTCACTTGTTTTTTAGAGAGTTGTTCAGGCTACATAGGTTGCCTAGGAACATTGTGAGTGACAAGGACAACAAGTTCTTGAGTTTATTCTGGCAGGAGATTTTCAGATTGAGTGGTATGGAGCTCACTCCCAGCACTAGCTATCATCCGTAGACCGATGGCCAAATAGAGATAGTAAACAAGTGGGTTGAAGGTTATTTGCAGAATTATGTGTCAGGGCAGCAAAAGGCATGGGTTCGATGGTTGCATTTGGATGAGTATTGCTACGATACCACCTATCACATTACTATCAGTATGACTCCATTTATGACACTGTATAGGTACAATGCTCAACTTCATGGATTTACTCTTTGTGGACAACAGGGTAACTAAGGCTAAAGATTTGCTAGAGGAGAGTGTTGTGAGGTTTTCACACCATCGCCCCATTGCAAATGGGGACCCCCCTCTTTTTGCTTTGGCAATGGTCCTAGTTGTTCTTACGTGGTAGCAAGTTCTAAGTCTCCAGGCCTTTGCAAGAGTTTGATGAAGTTAGGGAGAAGAGTGAGAGATCAAAATCAATCATGTTCCTAAGTTTGAGCTTGAGCAATAATGCATGATGAGGATAAGTAATTGAAGATGTCAGAACCCAATTCAACCAAGTGCAATCAATTGACAGGCATCACATGCATGATCACCTTGAAGAGTTTGAGAAAAAGGGCATATTTCATTAAGTTGGGGGCAGCCATTTGCATAAGAAATATTCCTCAGGGTAGGGTGGAATTTGCCTGCCCTTGAGGATTCAAAATCCCCTCTTGCCCTTAATTACCGCCCTCTCCCATAACTCTTATCCTGGTCGTCCTTCGATTTCCCCTTAGAGGTGCAAGTCTTAGGGTCTTTAATGGGCAGTATCGCATTGTCTAGAGGCCAAGTATCAAGGAGAAAAGGGTTAAAAAAAGACCTTGAAAGAGAAAATCAGAGCATGCAATTGGTTTGATGATTCAAGTTAGATTGGTGAAAAGGTAAAGAGATCACCTTGAGAGCAATTTCGAAGGGTTAGCCATCGTTGAGTGAGGAAGGTAAATTTGTGGAGCAAGCTTAAAATCCTTAGGTAGGGTCGGAATCCACCCCCTACCTAGGATTTCCAGTCCTCTAAAGCACGAAATCTCCACCCTCAAATCTGATGCATATGATGAAGGCAAGAAGGATGAAAACCCAAGGCAAAATAACCCTCAAGTTGCCTAAAATGAAGAGAAGAACTTCGAGTTGAATTGGCGAAGGTTGAAGAAAAAAATAGGCATTGATTCATTGTTGGTATTTATGGTGAATTACTTAATATTGCTTTGAATTGTTGCATGGTTTCTTCAAATCCTTCACTTGGAGTAGATTTCATTTCATGTTGTTTAGAAGTAGTTTAGTTGGATGAAAGAAACTGTGGATATTTACTTGCTTGAATTGAACAAAACTAGGTCACTAACCTCTTGCTGATGGCAGGAGTGCCTATTGTGGTGAGCTAGTGAAAGTACTTAACTTCAATTGATATCTAATCTTTAGTTTGCATCCATTGATGGGATTGAAGAGGAAATATTGATTTGAAAACCATTTGAGTATACCTTAGAAGCTTGCACTAGGTGGGTGGAGTTGCTGACAAGATTGCATCTAGTGGATTCCAAGGTCATCCATATTTCCTTTCATTCATAGTTAGAAGTAGAAGTAGAAGTTGAGTTTAAGTTCAAGTTGAGAGTTCAAGAGTTTGGAAATAAAAAACTATATTTTCATTACACATTGTGAAGCCAAATCTATAGAAGCAGTTGATATCCATTGAATGAACAACGTAAGTCCCCTAATTGATTGTTGTCGGTATATTTTGTATGTACGGGTGTTGTGTAATAAACTTATGTTAATCTCGGCAGTTAGTACCGAGAGTGTGAACCGTTACGACGTGACGTTTCGGTGGTGTCTCTTCGGAGGTTATATGTACACATTGCTTTGAGTGTGAATGACATGATTTGGTTTTCTGAGTACTTTATGTTTACCAAATTGCAATACTTTCCTGTGTTCATGTTTATCAGTTAATGTGTGTTTATGCAACTATTCTTGTTGACCCGAGAGGGAAAACATCTGGCGCCGCTGCCGGGGAACGAATCACATTATTTCATTGAGCAAGTATTCACAAGTGAAGGGAACCTTGAAGCCATTTTATGATCTTACTTTGCAAGCTTAGCATATGAAGTGACCTTTTTCAAGAGAGGATTGAGTATTTGGTGTTTCACTTGGAAACATTGAGTGTTTGATTTTGCATGTTGTAGTGGGATAAAACTCACATCAACAGAGAGTCAGGACATCTTAAGGGCACCTGAGGAGAACATCCAACAGGTGCAAAACCAGCATAAGTTATATGCAAATCAGCACAGGGTTGAGCGTAGTTTTGAGATTGGTGATATGGTTTACCTGAGACTCCATCCTTATAGACAGTCTTCTCTAAAGAAGAGCGGTGCTAAGAAACTTAAGCCATGATTTTATGGACCAATCAGAGTCACTCAATGCATTGGGGAGGTGGCCTACGAGCTAGAGTTGCCAGCCAACAATAAGGTACATATTGTATTTCATATTTCTAGACTCGAGAAATCTTTGGGCCATAATGTAGTACCATCTACGGAGTTGCCACCCTTGAATGAGGAGGGGAAATTGATATTGGTTCCTAAGGTGATCATTGATACCAAGGATAGGACACTTTGGAGAAGAACAATTAAGGAATATCTGGTTAAGTGGAAGAACCTACCAGTTGAGGATGCTACGTAGGAGAGTGATGAGATCTTGCAGCATCCTGAGCTGAAATTGCTTGAGGATGACCAATTTTGGGAAGGACAGACTGTAATGCCCCCTTTCTAGTATACACAACACAGGTTGTCGTTAGCCTATTTTCCCATGGTCCTGTAGGCTAACTAGGACATAAAAGGGACGCATATGCCATTTAACCTAGGCAATTTTGGTTGTAGTTCATTTCGAGGTGATCTAAGGTAGTTTTGGACGCACTTACTATTTTTAGTAAGTCATTCTAGGCATGATTGGACATCCAGTGGCAGTGACATGTCGATGGTAATTGTTTAAGATCGACAAAAAGATTTATTTATCATTGATATGATTTATTGTGCATTAATAAAGTTATTTTACAAAGGTATATTTAATTATTTAACTTTATTAATGCATAGTCTATAGTTTGTGGGAAATATTTAAATTAAATGATCTCATTTATTCTATAATACATTGGAAGCTTAAATAGAAGTTATTGAGGATTAAGTTAAAGGAAAATCTTGTACATGGCATGGGAAATATAAAAAAAGTAATTGCGATAAAATAGGGGCCAAATAACACTCGCGAGAAAATAGGGGTGAAAAAGCAAAAATCCCAAAATATTAGGAAAGGGAAAAAGGTGATTTTGTTTATCCCACATTGACAAGGTGAGTGAATAAGCTTTTAGAAAATGCTATAAAAGAGATGGAAGTGCCCTCTTTTAACATGCTTGGATAATATTAATATATGAAAATTGGTGAAATTGTGGAGATTTTTCTCTTGTGGACTTGGAGGAGGAAATCCCTCTGTGCTGACATTCTTCTCGCTGTTGCAAGACACAGTCAGGAGGATTGGAGTTCAAATTTGCAAGGTAAAATCGTATTGCTATTTCTTAGTTGCTGAGATTAGAGTTGCCAGGCAAGGGTTTGATTTGGTGGAATGAGCTGAAGGTTGTGATTGAAGAGTCTGGAATCAATCTATTGTTTGGGGCCCTTTAATCACAATATTACATGAAGAACAAGCTGCCATACTAGCTAGGAAGATCAGTGAGAGGTGTCGTACATTCTAAGTGAGTCTCATAAGTCTATAAGCTGGCTGTACATGTTCAGGAGGGTTTATAACAGTCTGCAACAGCTCTGAAACATACAACAGAAGTCAAAAAATACCTGGAAACGAAGCCATACCAGTTTGAGAAAGGTTAGAAAGGAAGCTGCTATGGATTGCAACAGTCTTTGTGTGTCGTACATACCTGATAGGGGCAGTACCAGGTCTGAAGCAGGGGCTTTGGCAGCATATTTGGTATGCAATTTAAATATTGATTGGTTTGAACTTTGAACAATAGTAAACAGCGTGATTGTAACATTTTCTGAACATGCATGAAGAGGATTTAATGATAATGTATTTTCAGATCTGAGATATAAATTGTAAACTGATTATAGTTGTTGCAAGCTTTTCAATACATTATAGTGATTAGTTATTTCTATCATTGCAATATCTTGTACTATGTTTGGATTTAAAATTTGTATAAACAAGTGGTACAAATAGGGCAGACCTTTACATTGTATCTTGTATGTTAGGATTGTATCCATTGTATGTGTTCTGTACCTGTTTCCAGATTTGATGAGGTACCTCTGTGTCCTGTATGTGCACGAAACATCTAGTTCCTTTTCAATGTAATCACTTGGGACATTTAGTTCCTTTTCAACATAATCACATTGTAATTCTTATAGGAAATACCTGAACTTGGTTCATTTTTTAATCACTTAAGGATTCTTCCATGTGCTGGAACCTCGCTGATATGGCAAATATGTTTTGGATTCTGTGTTTTTGAGTTAGTCCATATAAAAATCAGACATAATATATACATATTTTAGTAAAAAAACAGAAGTACTAATCAAATAACTAAAATCTATAATTTGTTTTTCTTAAATTTAAATATAGACCAAATATAATTAATAAAATCTATAAAGTTTATAAATTATATTATATATTTCTTAATATAAAAACCTAAAGGGCTCAACAATGATGTAATGGAGCATGTTAGGGAGTTTTTGGCTTGCCCAAAAAAAACAAAAAAAAAACAGAGCATATCTTCCCATCTGGGTCCCTGCCCATCCCAAATCAGAAATGGGAGAGCATCGCCATGGATTTAATTACAGGTTTGCCAAAGGTGCAAGGTAAGGATTGTATCTATGTGGTTGTTGATAAGCTTACTAAATATGCTCCTTTTGGTGCAATCTTTTTGGAATACAAGGTCCCACAATTTACCGGTTTATTTTTTAGAGAGGTTTTTAGACTACATGGGCTGCCAAAGAATATTGCAAGTGACAGGGACAACAGATTTATCAGCTTGTTTTGGCAAAAACTCTTTTGTTTGATAGACACAAAGTTAACCCCAAGCACAAGCTATCACCCAAAAACTGACAGGCAAACCAAAATTATGAACAAATGGATAAAAGGCTATTTGAGAAAGTATGTAATGGGGCAGCAAACAACCTAAATTAAGTGGCTACACTTCAAGGAGTATACCACGCATCACATGTCAATAGTTATGGCCCCTTTTAAAGCATTGTATGGGTTTGATGCTATTTCATTTATGGACTAAATCCTAACAGACAGTAGTGTTCCCAAGGCAAGGGATGTGGTGCAGCAGACTGTGGACATCTTGAAAGCCCTCAAAGAGTATTTACAGCAGGCCTAAAACCAGAAAAAGATATATGCACGGTGGCACCAAATGTAAAGGGGTTTTGAAATGGGAGACATAGGTTGCAGCCCTAACTACGATGTTATGGACCTTACAAGGTGTTTAGGAGGATTGGTGAGGTCTCATATGAGTTTGAACTTCAGCCAACAGCTAGATACATAATGTTTTTCATGTCTCATGTCTCAAGAAAGCTCTTGGACAGCTATCACTCCTTTCTTTGGTTGCGTCACTGCCACTTGATGATGAAGGGAAGTTGATTCTTGAACCTGAAACCATTCTGGATGTGAGGGAGAGCTACGAAAAAATTTATTCTAGAGTACTTGGTCAAGTGGAAGAATTAGCCCTTAGAAGAACTACATGGAAAGGAGTGGAAAGCTTTGAGCAATCGAATCTGAAATTGGTTGAGGGCAAGCGATTTTGGGACAGGACTGTCATGTTCCTATTTTGAGTTGGGTCAGCCCGGTACCTTAAAATGGTGTTTTTAAATGCCAATAAATAAATAGAAATTACAATTTAATTTTGAAATTCTCTCCTAATGTGGCCAACTCCATTTGGGGCAGACGTAATAAATAAATATTTAATATTGTATTAATTCAATTTTAAATCTATTTTTTCCCTCCTAGCTGGCTGATTTCATATTTCATTTACTCCTTGGAGACCAACTTGTGTGGAAGTCTTTTTGGTATGCTTGGGTATATAGGTTACTGGCTTGATCTAGTGAAGGTATGAAGATTTTTGGATGAATTCTGGGCACCATATCTGCAGGATGAAAACCCTGCTGTATGCACGGGGAGGTTAGGACAGAAACCCTAACCATCCATTAAGCTTCCTAAATTCATCTTCTTTCAGATTTATCATGCTATTTCAATTTGCAGGTCTGGGTTTTTGTGAGCAAAAATACCCATGTTGTCACATCAAATTTAATATCATTTCCAAATCCTAGTCGCTTGAAGATTCCAAGTAATTTCTAATTTTGGAGTCCCCAAGTACCTTATTGCAGCTGGATCCAAGTGGCACATCTGTGAAGAGTGATTTAGAGCTGATTGCAGGTTATCCAGGGTAGATTGCACCATTTAAAAGATGTCTCAGATCTGATTGGGTCTTTTGGCACAGTTAGAAGGAATGTTTTACTGAATTTCTGCCTGCTGCTTGCTGAAGAACAATTTTCTAATTACAGCCTATACCATTCATTTTGAACAGCAAATCAAGGGAAGAAAGATTAACAGCAGTTCCAGGGTTTCTGAGAGTGAATAAGTAAAAATCCACAGATCTGTCATACATAAAATTTTGTTGTACATTCATGCTGAGACCTTTAATAAAACTTGAATTTATCATTATTAGTGCTGATTATTTTTATGATAAGAAGTGTCCGAGTTTTTATTGTTTGTTGGTTAAGTTCTAGTTACAGTTTACACTGCTATCACATCGTACTGTCTGCTGCTCTGAGATTACTTTACATATGATCTGTTCTAATTGCAAGTAAGACTTAGGATTCTTACACTATTGTCCTCACTAGGCCTTCAATTTGAAATTGTCAACGACATTATTGTTGTTTTTTTGTCATATGGTTCCTCTCTAGCTTCTTCGCTGGGTGACACATGTTCAGTTGAGAACTTTTTTTGGCTTATACTGTCCTTCTACATCCCTTACATTTATGAGAGTATGGGATATTTTTGAATATGACTGGTGTCCCTTTTAGTGCCGTGAATAAGGACACTCGTTCCTTTGTAACTGTAGGGCTGTCATTCCCTAACAACTCAACAGAAATCCACTAGAAAACAACTGTAACTGCAGGACTGTCACTCTTGCTATCATTAGAAAATGGTTGGCTGCAGAGGCACTGCAATAAAACTGTGCTTGTTCCTGTTTCACGATAAGTCTAAGAGTGCCGTTTTTTATCATTCGAGTGTGCCAGCTTCAAATAAAACGGTCTAGCTTTTGTCTACCATTTTCGAGCAAAAAACAAATAAACGGTCTATTGCGGAGGAAGCGCGGGTAAATTCAGCGACATGTGCGTGTTTGTTTTTTATCAAAATGGATGTTTATTGCAATATGTTGACAGTCGCTTTCTGAAGCGAATATACACAGTATAACGCACACTAACTTAACTGAATTGGCTCTTCAGATACAGAGAGTATGCAGGGCCAAGTAATTGGACAAGAGTGCAAGGTAAGAACGTAAGTTAAAAAAGCATGAGTAGCCATCCTGAGTGTAAAAAAAAAAAGGAATATGCCATCTCCCGTTAACGGTTGTGAAAATAGGTTGCACACGGGTCTGCTGTAGAAAAAACGTGCTTCATAGTCTTTCTCACACGCGGAAGAAAAAGAATATACATACAGTTGAGTCAGCGATTTGAAAGTGTGTAGAACTGTTTTTGAAACAAGACTGGATTAACCGTGATCAGGAGCTCACCGAAAAAAAAAACCAAAATAAGGATGACTGATGACTGGTTGAGTGAGCCGTTTTTAGAAAAATAAAAATGCAATGGCCATAATTTTTGTCGTGAGAGGTTGGTTTGGATACACTGAAAGATAGTGTTAAAATTCAGTGTGTGCGAGTGCGTAAAAGAAGAAAAGTTAAAAAATGGGGGCCGTGAATATACAGGTATTTTTTTTACTGTCTATTCGGCAGTGTGAAAGTCGTGAATAACACGACCCGTGAACAAAAAAATACCACTGGTGGCTCTTTGAATATTGGTAGCAGGTGAATGAAAGAGGGATGCACGAGTTTTACGAAAAGGCATAGTAAGTTAAAAACGAGCTGAGAGACATCAAATACATTTGCGAGAGAACATAGCAGAAAAATAATACAACCTGTAGGAGTGGTTTTCGGCATTAAAAAAGACATGCTCGTCTCAGGAATTAGATACGACTACTGGTGAAAAGAAAATGAAATGCATCGTCAAAAGGTGAATAGGACAGTGAACTGTATGAGTCATGCTTTGTGAATTTGAAAACATGAAGTCTCAAACAGTGAGAGTCAAGTTATGGTAGAAGAGTTTGAAGAATATCAATCTGCAGTATCACAGGAGGCACGCATATGATGGCTATGTGTCTTGAGTTTTTGTCACAATTGATTTAATAGTCAGTCTATTGAATTTTAATATGTATTGAGATTATCTACTGCCTAAAGCGTCTTCATGCTGTTGTGAAGACACAGTACATACTTCTGGTCTGGATTTATCAAATCTTGTAAAGGGAAGGTTGTGGCCTTCAAGGTTAGGTTGAAGCTTGATCAGCTAAGTGAAAAAGAGAGTTGTAGCTCTCAGTTGTAATGGGTTGTAGCCTTTTTGTTTAGTGATGCCATGGTTTTTACCCATTTTGGGTCTCCATGAGATAATACGTGTGTCCTGTCTCCTTTGTTGTGTGTTCTTTTAATTATGGTTTCTTAGTGAAATTTTAAGGCTAAGTAAAATACCGATTCACCCCCTCCCCCTCTCAGCATTTTTTCGCTTTCCAATTGGTATCAGAGCAGGTCACTCTCTTCTTGTGTTTAAAAGCTTGAGAGTTCGATCCTTGTGCTCATCATGAGTGCTTTAGAAGGTCTTGCTACGAATCGTGCACCTCTTTTCAATGGGAACAACTACACTTTTTGGAGTGTTCGCATGAAGACTTACATCATGTCTTTTGGATGTGATGTCTATCTCAGTCTTGTAAATGATTATACTATTCCTTCTACTCCTCCTGCAAATGCTGATGGTAAAAGAGAATTTGAGAATAATGCCAAGGCCATGAATGCCATTTTGTGTGGTCTAACTATGCTACCACAAAAGATGTTTGGGATAAATTGCATAATGCATATCATGGTGATGACAAATTCAGGAAAGCTAAGCTTCAAACTCACAGGGCTATCTTTGAAGGTCTTCGCATGAAGGATAGTGAGAACATTGCTGCTTATTTTCTTCGTGTTGATGAGGTTGTCAACGCCTTAAAAGGTCTGAGAGAAAATGTTGAAGAGAAAACCGTGGTTCAGAAAATTCTTCGTTCTCTTCTAATGAGGCTTGATGCTAAAGTCTCTGTTGTAGAAGAAATGTCAGATTTGGACACTTTGACAGTTGACAAATTACATGGTATCCTGACTGCCTATGAGATGAGAACTACAGTTGATGGTTCTTCCAAAACTGAATCTGCATTCAAGGTTTTTAAAAGAAGCAAGGATAAAGAAAATAATCTAAGTGATGGCTCGGATGAGGACTCCAATGAGGCAATTGCTTACCTCATTAGAAGGCTGAAAAAGGGCTTTAACAAAATTAAAGACAAATTTGGTTTGAAATGCTTCAACTATGGAAAACTTGGTCACTTTGTGTCCATTTGATAAGGAAGAAGACAACAATGATGAAAAAGAATTTAAATTCCGGAAAACCAAGAGATTTGCGAAGAAGAATTGGAAATTTGAAAAGGGCAAGGTGCTGTTTTCAAAAAATGACAGCGATGTTTCTTCAAGCAGCGAAAGCGATTCTCGGATTAATGAAGTCATGTTCATGGCTGTTGATGATGTGAGCTCTGAAGAAAATGAAGATGATGAAGTGGACCTTGAACTTGAATTGATTTCAGCTCTAGCTGAGATTAAGAAATTGAAAAAGAAGAATCTAAGTCTTGCGGATCTTCTACAAGTTGAGAGTGTTGAAAAATTGAAGATTGCTACATCTCTTAAAGAGGCTGAAACTCAGCTTGTTGATTCTAAAATTCTGAATGAGGAAGCCAAAAAGATTCGTGAGGATTTGGAAAATCAAATTCAGATAAAAGAAGAAAACATTGCCAAGCTGGAAGCTGAAGTTGTTTCTCTCAGAAACATTGGTAAAACCTCTATGCTTTCTAGTGAAGAACTGTCTTTCAACAGTGGTAAAGTCACATTAGATGACATTCTTGGTTTTCAAAGACCTACCAAAGATAAGAGAGGAGTTGGCTGTTGTCGGTATATTTTGTATGTACGGGTGTTGTGTAATAAACTTATGTTAATCTCGGCAGTTAGTACCGAGAGTGTGAACCGTTACGACGTGACGTTTCGGTGGTGTCTCTTCGGAGGTTATATGTACACATTGCTCTGAGTGTGAAGGACATGATTTGGTTTTCTAAGTACTTTATGTTTACCGAATTGCAATACTTCCTGTGTTCATGTTTATCAGTTCATGTGTGTTTATGCAACTATTCTTGTTGACCCGAGAGGGAAAACATCTGGCTCCGTTGCCTAGACATACCTGGATGGCGAGTAGGCATAATGGGCTTACCCGTTAGTGAGATAAACCCAGAAGCCGAGGAAGCCCGTACCGAGTTGTACGACGGAGAGGATAATCTGGCACGTGACTTCCGAATTGTGTTTCAAGTAGCTCTTGAAACTCACGTCCGAAGGGAGGCAACGAACAGAGACGTCCCTGCAGGCGTAGTGTGGGACGCGATTGGGGCGAACCCTGCAGCGAATCGGTTGTTGAACCAACTTCCACGGTTGTTGGCACAAGCAGCACTCGCACGACGTATTCGGCAAGAGGAAATTGACCGTGAGGACCGCCGCCAGGAGATCCTCCGTGCATTCCACGCCCGAGAGCATCTTCGTATCCGTCGGGAGGAAGGAAATGACAAACAGTAAAGTTGTTGAAGTTTGAAACGAAGGGGAACGGAACACAAAAATTCAATTGTAGTTCAATTGAGAATGTTGTAAAGCAACATGAATTAATAAAAAATAAGTGTTCTTTTTGATTGAGCAATGTGTATAGTTTGTCTTGATGCCCAATAATTTAAATAAAGATCGAAATAAGAAAGTGATAGATGACGAAGGGGAAGCCGCACAGAAGGCTTTGATATCCGCGCAGCAACGTGAACGTCGATGTAGGCTCAGGCAACTTGCCAAAGACCAGCTTGCCGGAGGGTTGCCCGAAGGGGATCTCGGAAGTGGTACGGAGGGTGCAAAAGCCGAAGAAGAGTTCACTTCTCCGGAACGGAGAGTGCGGAGTCGGGAAGAGTTACTTGAGGAGACACGGGCGAGAAGAGCCTTTCTCCAAGAGGAGAGAGTACGGTTTGAGGTGGGTCTCCGTACACCAAGCGCGGAGAACCAAACCGGCGGAGAGGGTGATACTGCAGAGGGTGGCACGAGCACACTAGCAGACCCTCCGTTGGAACCGAGAACCCCGCACGGTACGGTGCCAGGAGAAGGGCAAGTACCACCAGCCCAGCAACTACCGCAAGGACAAGTACCACAAGTCCAGACTACCCACAACACTCAGGGAGGTGTGGGCACGAGTGGTATTGGTGCACCGCCTCCACCGTGGCCAACCATGGCGGTGAATAAGCAGAAGTTACCGAAATTTATGGGGCAATCCAAGGAGGATCCAGTTCGGCACTGTCGAACGTGTGAAACGATATGGACTGCACACGGGGTAATTGACGAGAACGAATGGATCCGTCAGTTCCCTGCAACACTGCGGGAGGGTGCCATTGATTGGTACTCGGACGTTGACAAGACAAGGCTCACGACATGGGACGATGTCAAAAAGGTCTTCCAGACAGAGTTCCAATTGTTACGGGATGATAATGAAATATTGGCGGAGATCTACAACACGAAGCAAGCCAAGAATGAGTCTGTCCGTGCGTACGACCGACAACTCAAAGAACTCATTGGAAAAATGGAGTCGGCCCCAGCGGATGAATTGAAAAAGAGATGGTTCGTGGAGGGACTCAAAACATCCCTCCGAAAGAAAATGAAGATAGTTCCACCTACTTCGTACAGTAATGCATACAACCGAGCAATGGATTTAGAGAGTGAGTGTAAGACCTCCAAGAAGATGAGGTCATCTTCTGACGATGATTCGGAGACTGAAAGCAGTGAGGATGGGTCGAGCAAGAAAGTGCTCGCGTTGCAAAAAGACCTTGAAAGAATGATGAAAGAACTCAAGGCCGCCAAGGGAAGTACCAGTAAGACAGGAGAAGATACGGTGTGGTGCACGGACTGTAAGGAAGCAGGCCACACAAAAGGTTCTTGTCCGAAGAAGGCTTTTTGCGATATCTGCCAAATCGCAGGACATTCCACTAAAGAATGTCCCTACAACCTGAGGGCGAGAAATCAACAAGTGCTCTATGCACAGGAGCAACCTTCCACGTCTGGTACTGGCGGACAACAAAATACTCCATCATCCGGCGGGTATGGAAACAACCGACGGGGAGGCCGAGGCAATGATGAGAACAAGCCGCGGGTCCAGTATGACGCGAAGGGGAGGCCCATGATACAGTGCAGGAGTTGTAACCAATGGGGACATTATGCCCGTGATTGTCAGAATGAGGCTACCGCTCCACTAAAACTGTGTCGGTGGTGCGGACCGGGGAACCATGAGGATGCTAATTGTTTGAAGCCCGGCTGCAACATCCTAGACATGGAACGAGGGGGCACGGAGAAGGTCCTCGCAATCACACGCGGGCAAATGAAGAAGGCCACATATCCTCACCCTCCGACAGAGAAACAAAGGATGCTCGAGGCGAAGGCTGAGATCGCGAAGGGTATGGAGGACTGAAGGGACTCCACAGATGTCGGCATTTCTACTCGAGCAATGGCCGAACAAAATATTTTAAGGCAGATAATGCAATTGGAGGCACCAGTAAAGGTCAAGGACCTATTGGAAACGATGCCGCATCTCAAAACAACTCTATTCCTTGGGCAAAACATTCCAGCAAGCACGGTTGAACGAACGGAGATCACGAGTGGCTCTGCAGCCGACCCCATGACGCTATCGATAAATAATGGGCAGAATCCCGCAGTGGTGGAGATGGGTATTTTGGGTACCATCCTCATGAACACAATTGTTGACGGTGGGTCGGGCGTAAATGTCCTCCCGGAAGAAACTTGGAAAAGCTTGGGGAAATCGACGCTGTGGCCACCGACTTTCAATTTATTGGGGGCCAACCAGCACGGTATTAAGCCTCTCGGTACACTGATGGCGCAGCAGGTGACTATTGGAACCCAGCCTTTCACCTTAGATTTTGTTGTAATCTCTCTTAAGCAGAAGAGGTATGATGCCATCCTGGGTAGAGGGTGGTTGGTGACGGCCCGAACCGATCATAATTGGAAGAAAAACACCCTCGCATTTGAAAAGGGGGGAAGGAAGTTTGTAGTGGACCTCAACACGCAGATGGTTGGGGAGGAAATGACATTCGATTCAGAGTCAGACGATGGGATGGGCGGAGAGGAAGGAAACATGGAACCTAATGCCGAAGGGATACTGAAAGTGGAGGATGATACAGATTCGATGGACGGTCTATTCCACTGGCAAATGGGTGATTATGAATTATTTCCGCCGTCCTGCAACATATTGAAGATTGAGGAAGCCGAGAGTGAGTTCCCTCTGGAATATACAGCATACTGAGAAGGGGAAGTCGAAAGGAAAGAAAGCCCTGCCCAGGAGTTTCGGAAGGAGGAACCCATCTGGCACAAAGAAGCAAAGTTGGAAAAAATAAATCTTGGGGATGAGAGAAATCTGAAACCCATCGTTATGGGAGACAACTGGAATCCTGTGTGGAGGACCGCAGTCTTCAAAATCTTGATTCTCCTTTTTCTTCTTATGTACGGGCAAGAGGCTGTGGTCCCTGTAGCATTTATGGTCCCAAGCTTTTGGATCGCCATTGAAAACGGACTCGGCGACAAGGAGAGGGAACCATTGCACACTCGGTGAACTCTCGATGAACGGATACATGTCGGTAGCAATGGGACCAAATTGAAATTTTACCCGGAGAAGATGGACCCGAGAGGATGGAAAATGACTCGAGTGGTCAGGGATGCGACTCGAGAGCCGTTCGTACGGGCGACCAAAGAAGCCCCCGGACAGGAAATTGAAAAATACCCGTACGGCTATGCATGACCGTACGGTGGAAAAAAAAATGAAAAAAAGAAGTTGAAAAACAAAAATGAAAAAAAATTTTGAAAAAGTTGAAAAAAAAAAGAAAGAGCAATGTATGTACGGCACCATAAAAACCAAAACTGTACAGCACCGTACGGCATGAAAAGAGTTAAAAAAAAAGAAAAAACAAATGCTATAAGGAGACCGTACGGCACCGTACGACAGGGGGCAAGTGCTAGTTGCCGTATGATAACAAAGGACGGTTTAGTTTAAAAGTCCGTACGGAAAATGGAAGTGAACATACTAAACACCGTACAGCCATCAGCACGTGAGCGGCAAAATACCGTACGACCAAAAAGACTATAAAATAGTGCATACCATACGGTAAAGAACAATACAAAGCTAGATGCCGTACGTCAAGGAAAAGGCATAAGGAAGAGCACCGTACAGCATCCATACCGCACGTCAGCAATGGACAATACCGTACGGAACATACAAATTATCTTCGAGGTGCCGTACCGCTATAGGAGGAAGTGACATAATACATGCCGTACGAGTATATGCATCGAGCTATTAGTGGATTGTTTTGTATAGACAGGAGACCGTACGGAGCCGTACGATAGGCGAATCGGTATCATTGACACTGTACGAAGAGGAATTCTTAACATTGACCGTACGGTCCAAAGAGATTACTGAAAAGTCACTGTATGGTCGCACGTAGGCAAGGGAAGTGCTATCAACCGTACGAATTTGTGATGCATACAAGGAGTACCGCCCAAGGGATGTACGACTGCATTTTGGCCTAAGCATTGAAAAAAAAAAATTAACAAGGAAGGATTGGCAGCAGAGCAAGGAGGTTTTAAAAAAAAAAACGACAAATCAAGACAGTTCAAAATAAATAATGTATGGTACCAAAGGGAAGGGCATAAGCAGGTAGTGAGGAAAACATAAGCGCTTTGCAGAAAAGAGCATGGGATCAGAAGAAAATCATGAAAATAGTGTATTTCATCTCCCTATTGTTATAAGTCGTCGGAGACGACTTGTTTTTTGGGGGGGATGATGTTGTCGGGATAATTGTATGTATGGGTTATTATGTTAGTAAAGTATTATGTTACTCTCGGTCGTTAGTGACCGAGAGGTTAGACAGTTACGTCACGACGCTTCGGTCGTGGCCCTTCGAGTACTTTATATACCCTCTCGGAGGATGGACATGAGAGATATGATTGTATAATCATTATGATATAAATGTACTTGCCAGTCTCGAATGATTAATGAAAGTATTTATTATTCTCTGATATATTCTGTGTTTATTATATTTCCCGTACTATGTCTGTGCAATACTAAGTTTACCCCAGCGGGTAAACATCTGGCGCCGTTGGTACTGAGGCCATTGTGCGAGTTGGGCCAGGGGTATTGGAGGAGCCGGCTCGAGCGTTGCCGACGGGGGATGAGGACTCTTCAGTGCTGTCATGGTTGGAGCAGTTCACATTACCCTCGATAGCAGTGGCAGCTCCCATTTCACTTTCCCCTGCCAGAGTAGTGTTAGAGAGGCCTTCAGAAGTTATTGACCTGGATGCAGTGATGTCGCCACCAAGAGAAGAGCCAGTAGCCCAGGAGAGAGAGATATCCGAGAGACCAGTTCCTATGGAGGGACAGAGACCGCAAGCTGAGGCTAGTGCGGAGCCACCAGCCTTGACAGGGTCACGGAGGGCGGTGCCAGTGAGGGAGTCCGCGCAGAAAGTGTTGGAGCAGTACTTGGCGGATGTAGCCGCAGTAGCTGCTAGAGCCCAGCGGGTCATAGCCTCAGCAGAGCTTTAGGCTCAGGAGGGGGTTGCTGAAGAGTTGGAGCGCCTCTTGACCTTTGTGCGGGTTGGCTGTCCACAGGCATTTGCAGAGTGCTTTGAGGCTAGGGGATGGCCTACTCAGGAGTCTCTTACGATGTTGGAGGATTGGGCTCTCAGTGCGACGGTGGGCGAAAGCCGGATTCACGGTCTTATCCGAGAGTTAGAACAGGCCTTTCGAGAGGAGTATTTCACTCTCAGGCGGTTAGAGCATGCTTCCTTAGTACATCAAGCTACGAGATTGGCAGCAGAGGCAACTCGGGAGGAGGCAGCTTCCCGTCTTACAGCTTTGGAGACTGCAGTGGTTCAGGAGAGGGAGTCTTGGGCGGCTGAGCGGAGTACTATGGTGTCGGAGTTGGACACTTTACGGGCTGCATTGGAGACTGAGCGTGCCGAGCGGGCTCTTCTGGAGACTCGCCTTGGTTCTGCTTTGGAGACTGTGGATGCGAAGGAGAAGGCAGTGCTCGAGGCAGCTAGCATGGTTCGGAAGGCTATGGAGCTTAAGATGAGGGCAGAACAGGCTTTACAGCTTCGGACAACTCAAGTGTACGAGTTGCGGGCTAAAGTCACTTCTGGCACAGCCACAACCGCGCCATCATCATCAGGGATGCTTCCTACGCCCCCTCCTGAGTAGTTTGTAGTAGGCTCATTTTGTCTATGTTATATTTTGTAAAAGTCGTCGGAACCGACTTGTTTTTTGGGGGGGATGATGTTGTCGGTATATTTTGTATGTACGGGTGTTGTGTAATAAACTTATGTTAATCTCGGCAGTTAGTACCGAGAGTGTGAACCGTTACGACGTGACGTTTCGGTGGTGTCTCTTCGGAGGTTATATGTACACATTGCTCTGAGTGTGAAGGACATGATTTGGTTTTCTAAGTACTTTATGTTTACCGAATTGCAATACTTCCTGTGTTCATGTTTATCAGTTAATGTGTGTTTATGCAACTATTCTTGTTGACCCAAGAGGGAAAACATTGGCATGCAATCTGATCAAAACTCTTCACCACCGGAAAGTAGTCAGCCTACTCTTAACAAGGTAAATAAACCTTTTTTCTATGGCTACTGTTATGTATGTAATTACTTTGGACATAGAGCTGCTGATTGTAGAGCTGTTCCCTTCAAAAATTATTTTCAGTGTGAAAAGAATGTCTTTAGGAAGTACAACTTAATTTGCTATAGCTGTAACAAGCTTGGCCATACTTCAAGATTTTGCAACAGCTATAGTGCAGATTTGTTCTACAATGTTGAACCTAAAAGGACTAAAGTGGCCAAGGTTTGGAAAAAGAAAGTTCAAGAGACTCCTCTTAAAGCTCTTGTTGTTCAAACAACTCTTCTAGCCAGCAGTGAGAAGGATATATGGTATGTTGACAGTGGCTGCTCCCGACATATGACAGGTGACTTAAGTAAGTTTCATTCTCTCAAGAAAATAAAAGGTGGAAAGGTTAGATTTGGTGGTAGCTCTTCTGCAAAGGTTGCTGGTATAGGTACAGTCTTAATTAATAATGATGAAACCATTGTTGAGAATGTTCTCTATGTAGAAGGGTTGAAACACAATCTGTTAAGTGTAAGCCAGCTATGTGATCAAGGGTATGATCTCAGTTTTAACTCAAATTCTTGCACTAGTAAAAAGGGAATTGATGTCATAGCTAAAGCAACTAGACCAGCAAATAATCTCTATATTCTTGATGATTCTAATGATGAGACCTGCTGTTTGAGCAAGGTAGAGGATGCTTGGCTTTGGCACAAGCGTTTTGGGCATGTAAATTTTGATAATCTTATCAAGATCAGTAAAAAGGAGGCTGTTAGAGATATGCCAATGATAGAGAAACCAACTGATGTTGTTTGCAAAAATTGTCAAGAGGGCAAACAAACTAAAGTTTCCTTCAAACCAAAAGATCATTTCAGTAGTAGGCCACTTGAGCTTGTTCACACGGATCTTTGTGGACCAACTAGGACAGCAAGTCTTCAAGGTGAGAAATATTTTATGCTTCTTATTGATGACTTCTCTTGTATGACTTGGGTTACTTTCTTAAAAGAAAAATCAGAGGCTTTAGAGAAGTTTAAGATTTTTAAAAATCTGGTTGAAAATGAAATGGATGTGAAAATCAAATGCTTGTGTTCTGATAATGGGGGAGAATTCTCTTCTAATGATTTTGTTAAGTTTTGTGAGCAACATGGAATCAAGAAACAAGTTCTAGCCCCAAGAACACCACAACAAAATGGTGTTGTGGAAAGAAAAAACATAACTGTTCAAGAAATGGCACGTTGCTTGATGAATGAAAGAAAAGTGAAAGATGTATTTTGGAGAGAGGCTGTTCACACAACAGTTTATATTCAGAATAGAATGTTGTTGAGACCCAAGTTCAATAAGACTCCATATGAACTTTGGAAAGGTAAACCAGCTACTGTTAAGTACTTTAAAAATTTTGGGAGTCCATGCTACATTAGGAGAGATGAAGATAATTTGGGTAAGTTTGAATCTAGATCTGATGAGGGAATCTTTCTTGGCTATTCTTCTAAAAGTAAAGCATTCAAATGCTACAATAAAAGGCTGCATAAATTAGTAGAGAGTGCTAATGTTAAGATTCATGAGGTTACTAATGAATTTGGTGAGAATGATGACAGCTCTGAAGAAGGTAAAACTCAAACCAGCACTATGGTATCAACTAAAACTCAAACCAGCACTGCTGTACCTTCTTCTCCTCCACATATTCAAGTTGTAATAGCTAGCAAAAGTGGTGAGAATGACAAAGGTAAAGTACAATCTGCTTATGAAGAAATAGTTTCCACTTCTAATGATGCTGAAAGTTTATATGATAATTCCGGGTATGATTCTCAAGGTGATCATGATGCCTCTAATTTCAAAACTTCTTCAAAATTTGTTCAAAAGAATCACCCTATTGAATGGTTATAGCTGAAAGAAAGACTAGGAATGCTAGGAAAAATGTTAACTATTTTAAGGATGATGACTTCTCGCTTATTTCCATGATTGAGCCTAAGTGTTTTGAAGAGGCAACTGCAGATGAACATTGGGTGGTTGCTATGAAAGAGGAGTTAGACCAAATTAAAAAGAGCAATACTTGGGAGCTTGTGCCAAGACCCATCAACAAAAATGTGATAGGTACAAAGTGGGTATTCCGAAACAAGGTAAATGAAAATGGTAAGATCATTAGAAACAAGACTCGTTTAGTTTGCAAGGGTTATTCTCAAATTGAAGGTGTGGACTTTAGTGAAACCTTTGCACTGGTTGCAAGATTAGAAGCAATCAGAATTTTTCTTGCTTATGCTTCTTTTAAAGGTTTTAATGTTTTTCAAATGAATGTTAAATCTTCCTTCTTAAATGAAGATTTAGTTGAAGAAATTTATGTTGAACAACCAGATGGCCTTATTTCTAACAATGTGGATTATGTGTGCAAGCTGAAAAGGCTCTTTACGGACTCAAACAAGCTCCTAGAGCTTGGTATGACAGGCTGGATAATTACTTACAGCAGCAGGGCTTCAAAAAGGGATATGTAGACAACAACTTGTATGTCAAAGAGGAAGGTAACAACATTCTCATTGTTGTGGTTTATGTTGATGATCTGATTTTTGGTAGTGACAATGTCAAAATGTCTAAGACATTTGCTGCATGTATGAAAGATGAATTCGAAATGTCTATGATGGGTGAGTTAACTTACTTTCTTGGGCTGCAAATTAATCAATCTTCTAAAGGTGTTTTCATTTCCCAAACTAAGTATGTTAGAGAGTTACTTAAGAGATTCAAAATGGAAGATTGCAATCCGGTTAACACTCCTATGGAAACTGGATGTAAGCTAAGTAAGGATGATGTGTCTCCTTCTGTTGATCAGATTTTTTATAGATCTATGGTAGAGAGTCTGTTGTTTGTTACAACCACTAGACCGAATATTATGCAGGTTGTTGGCTATGTTGCTAGATTTCAAGCATCTCCAAAGCAAACACATGTTCAAGCTGTTAAGAGAATTTTCAAGTATTTGAAAAGCACTGTTGATCTTGGTCTTTGGTTTCCAAAGAGTTCTTATTTCTCTCTTATAGCCTATACAGATGCAGATTGGGGAGGCACCATGGATGATAAGAAAAGTACCAGTGGATGTGCTTTCCTTTTGGGTGGTTGTTTGGTCTCATGGCTTAGCAAGAAACAGTCTTGCACTTCACTATCCACAGCTGAAGCTGAATATGTTACAGCAGTTTCATGTTGCACTTAGGTAATTTGGATGAAAAATACTTTATGTGATTACAAGCTTGAGTTTACTAATCCTATTTGTATTTTTTGCGACAACACAAGCACCATTGATATCTCAAGAAATCCAATGATGCATTCTCGCACTAAGCATATTCCAATCAAATATCACTATTTGAAGGAGCAAGTTGCTAATAATATGGTAAAGCTGAACTATGTTTGTTCCAAGGAACAAGTTGCTGATGTGTTCACTAAACCTCTACCCCGAGATCGCTTCGAGTATCTTTGAAGCAAGTTTGGTGTTATTCCACCTTAGTGAAAGGTTCGTTTTCAGCAGAAGCACTTAATTGTTATATCTTTCAGACTGCAGTTGAATTTCAGTTTTGTAGTCATTGATGACAAAGGGGGAGTTGTTTTCAGTTAGTTCAGTTTTTGAGGGGGACTTGTTTCAGATTCGCTTTAGTTGTTTCATTTGGTTCAGCTATTCAGGGGGAGTTGTTTCAGATTCGCTTCAGTTGTTTCATTTGGTTCAGCTGTTCAAGGGGAGTAATTTCCGAGTTGTTTCAGATTTGCAACTGTTCAATTGTGTTTTCAGTGAGTTTGCCATCAATGGCAAAAAGGGGGAGATTGTTGTTTTTTTGTCATTTGATTCCTCTCTAGCTTCTTTGTTGGGTGACACAAGTTTAGTTGAGAACTTTTTGGCTTATACTGTCCTTCTACATCTCTTACATTTATGAGAGTATGGGATATTTTCGAATATGACTGGTGTCCCTTTTAGTGCCGTGAATAAGGACACTCGTTCCTTTGTAACTATAGGGCTGTCATTCCCTAACAACTCAACAGAAATCCACTAGAAAACAACTGTAACTGCAGGACTGTCACTCTTGCTATCATTAGAAAATGGTTGGCTGCAGAGGCACTGCAATAAAACTGTGCTTGTTCCTGTTTCACGATAAGTGTAAGAGTGCCATTTTTTAATCATTCGAGTGTGCCAGCTTCAAATAAAACGGTCTAGCTTTTGTCTACCATTTTCGAGCAAAAACCAAATAAACGGTCTATTGCGGAGGAATTGTGGGTAAATGCAGGGACATGCGCGTGTTTGTTTTTTATCAAAATGGATGTTTATTGCAATATGTTGACAGTCGCTTTCTGAAGCGAATATACACAGTATAACGCACACTAACTTAACTGAATCAACTCTTCAGATACAGAGAGTATGCAGGGCCAAGCAATTGGACAAGAGTGCAAGGTAAGAACGTAAGTTAAAAAAGCATGAGTAGCCGTCCTAAGCATAAAAAAAAAAGGAATATGCCATCTCCCGTAAACGGCTATGAAAATAGGATGCACACGGGTCTGCTGTAGAAAAAACGTGCTTCATAGTCTTTCTCACACGTGGAAGAAAAAGAATATACATACAGTTGAGTCAGCAATTTGAAAGTGTGTAGAACCGTTTTTGAAACAAGACTGGATTAACTGTGATCAGGAGCTCACTGAAAAAAAAACCAAAAAAGGATGACTGACGATTGGTTGAGTGAGCCGTTTTTTGAAAAATAAAAACGCAATGGCCATAATTTTTGTCGTGAGCGGCTGGTTTGGATACACTGAAAGATAGCATTAAAATTCAGTGTGTGCGAGTGCGTAAAAGAAGAAAAGTTAAAAAACGGGGGCTGTGAATATGCAGGTATTTTTTTGACTGTCTGCTCGGCAGTGTGTGAAAGTCGTGAATAACACGACCCGTGAACAAAAAATTACCACTGGTGGCTCTTTGAATATTGGTAGCAGGTGAATGAAAGAGGGATGCACGAGTTTTACGAAAAGGCATAGTAAGTTAAAAACGAGCTGAGAGATACATGAAATACATATGGTAGAGAACATAGCAGAAAAATAATACAACCTGTAGGAGTGGTTTTCGGCATTAAAAAAGACATGCTCCTCTCAGGAATTAGATACAACTACTGGTGAAAAGAAAATGATATGCTTCGTCAAAAGGTGAACAGGACAGTGAACTGTATGAGTCATGCTTTGTGAATTTGAAAATGTGAAGTCTCAAACAGTGAGAGTCAAGTTATGGTAGAAGAGTTTGAAGAATATCAATCTGCAGTATCACAGGAGGCACGCATATGATGGCTATTTGTCTTGAGTTTTTGTCACAACTGATTTAACAGTCAGTCTGTTGAATTTTAATATGTATTGAGATTATATGCCGCCTAAAGCGTCTTCATGCTGTTGTGAAGACATAGTATATACTTCTGGTCTGGATTTATCAAATCTTGTAAAGGGAAGGTTGTGGCCTTCAAGGTTCGGTTGAAGCCTGATCAGCTAAGTGAAAAAGAGAGTTGTAGCTCTCGGTTGTAATGGGTTGTAGCCCTTCTGTTTAGTGATGCTGTGGTTTTTACCCACCTTGGGTCTCCACGAGATAATACATGTGTCCTGTCTCCTTTGTTGTGTGCTCTTTTAATTCTGGTTTCTTAGTGAAATTTTAAGGCTAAGTAAAATACTGATTCACCCCGTCCCCCTCTCAGCATTTTTTCGCTTTTCAATTATCATAGCTAATGCCGCACCATGCCCAGCAGGAAGGAAAACCAGAGCACAGTGATAGGAAGAGTAAGGACTATACACTGAGAACAAAATAAAACCTATAGGACCTGCAACAAAAAGATCATAAAAAGAACAAAAATGAATTGAATGATGTTTTTCGGTGTGCTGGATTGCCCGAGCCCTCAATGTTCTTGGCACTTCCTGCATTACTTTTACAAGCTAATTATGTATGCAACTAAATATCCAAGTATGAAATATGTAACCATGGGTTCCCTAAAAACATCAAAGAAGAATCATAGTTGCTTTGATAATGTGTAGCATGATTTAGAAGAGAATTTTGAGCATTGTAGGCTTTAGGAGTAAACTGATAAACTGAATTGCCGAGACAATATGTTTTCCTTGTGTAATTAGACGTCTTTTTGTGTGTGCAGGCATATTAGCTTGTTTGGATGGCTATATGAATATAGCAATGGAACAGACAGAAGAATATGTTAATGGTCAGCTAAAGAACAAATATGGTGATGCTTTTATAAGAGGAAATAATGGTAAGATGGTCATCTTAGAATTTGTTTCTGGGTTCATATTTTTATTTTATTATCTTGTAATTATATTTGTGGTTCCACATCTATTTCTGGAATATTTTGAATGTTTTTTTGTGTTCTTTTGATTTTGGGCGCCCTTTAATTTATCTCTGCTTTGGGGGCAGTTCTATACATCAGTACTTCAAAGCGGACACTTACTGAGGGAGCATGAAGGTTTCTGATATATCAGATGTTTGAAACTTAAGCTGAAAATTTAATGGACATTTTGCTTGTATATATGAATGAAAAGCTCCAGAATTTTGAATATATTCTTTTGATAAACAAGAGCAGGGCTATCAAAAGAGATTTTGGAGTGATGACTTTCGCTTATTTTCCAATTTTAACTATGTTACCCTTGTTGATCGATTGATCTGTTCACTCTTTTGGATTGGACTGCTTTCATTGTTGGCTTCAATATAATAGTCTAGAAACATTGTTCAGTGAAACTAAATGCAGTTTCTTTTTTTTTGTCATTTATCATGTTAGCTTTTGAAGAAAACCTCAGATATTCAAATACCAAACAGTTATTATTAGCTTTTTAATTCCACTCATGTTTTCTTGGTTGTGTACATATTTTCCAACAAAAACATATAGGTATTTCTCATATATATACGCATGGTAATGTTTTCTAGGTTTACAGTATTTTTTTAGTTGTCACTGGAAATCCAAGGGCTAGAGGGAACAGCACAATTCTAAAAGATTATTGTGAAACTGCTGTTACGTAATTTGGACTGAGTTGGTTTGAACCTTCTGATACGATGCCATACTTAAGTAAAGGTGAAAAAGTCTTTAAGCGATATTGTAAAATCCCTTACCGGTTTAACCAAAACTCTCAACTTTGCTCAAGTAATTCTGACAACGGTTTGTTTGTAGTTGTTTTGTTAACGTTTAGTATTCAGTTTCTGGAGATTGCTAGGTACTCTATTTACTGTTATTTCTTCAGAGAATCATTTAAACTCATACCAACAATACAGCAATAACATCGTTACACTAACTTGCTTGACCCGTTCCTTAATTGCAAATGAATATAATTGTTCCATTAATTTAAAATCAATTACAGAGAGTCTTAAATAAAAATCACAGGAATTGTGCACCTGTTAGATGAATGGATGAAAGTAAAATTGTTGATGACTGCCGCTGTCTCCTCAATATAGTAATTGGACATTTGGATTGTATCTACACAATTTTAACACCAATCGACTGATAGCCATGCCGTGCTCTTCTAAATGTCATTGACCATTTCGGGAAGGATGCACTTTTGGTCATTGATTCATTTGCTTCTTTGCATGTTCATTGCTGTGAACCAGAATTCCCATCAACATAAGGGTCTGCTACTATTGACATTCTCGAAGATGAGACTTCTGTGTTCAACACGGCCTGGGGGTCCTACCCATTCCGCTTCCTTATAATTTCAATTCACGCTAGAATGGAAATTGGAATTGAGTTCAATCCGTAAAAGCAAGAGCCGAAGTCATATGTTAAAACGCTCCAACGTGGATAATCACATGGCTAGGCCACCCGTATATTCAAAGAAATAATTGCACTAGACATGCCTCACATTTGGATAGAATGCAAAGTGTCGTCAACTCCTTGCCATGTAGTGCCTTGCGCTGGTTAAGTTTCCCTAATCCACGTTCTCCGCTAGGCCAGGAACTTTGATGAAAGGAGTTTCTTCTACCTCACTACCTAACAATAACTTCACCAAAATCCAAGCCTACCTTCCCTTCCCTGATTTCACATACTTAATTCCTTTGAATTCATACGAATTCGATGCAATTCCCGTGCAATTCTTGTTTATTCCTGTAAAGAATTGTTTGGCCAAATTTTTAATATTAACATACTGATGTGTTTGATTGCATACTTTGTTATAACAATAATTATTTAACATTAGTGTGATAACATTTTCTAATATTAAATAATAAAAGTTCTCTTATTCAACTCAAATGTATTTTATTTAGGGGACATCACAGTCTCCCCTACCCCATGTTGCTTGCCCACAAGCAACTGTAAATTTGGGTGCTAAAGAACTTGCTCATTTTCCCATGTAGCATCATCCACCAGTAGATTCTTCCACTTAATAAGATGCTCCTTGATAAACCTGTTGTGTAGCCGTTGTTCATGAGTGTCCAACACTGTTTCTAGTATTAATTCTAGTTTTCCGTCCTCATCCAATGGGGGTAAATCTACTGAAATTGTTAATTGTGACAGTCCCAACTGGTGCTGAGAGGGGAGGTGTGAATCAACACCTTCAAAACTTTTCTCTTTAAATCTAGTGAAGTATACTTGTAACTGTAAGCCAAGATAGATTTAAGCATCTAATGACAATAAGCAAACAATCACACAGTGACATCGGATTTATCACGTGGAAACTTGGTTAGGGTGAAAACCACGGTGTGAGGAAACCTCACAAATTATGTACTCTTTCGGAGTACGCCCTGTTAGAAGCCTTCTCGGTTAAAGGATTACAACACATTGTTAGGTGTGACCCGGTTAAGGGATTTGTTACAATAAGGCCGGTTAGTGCTTGCCTGGTTAAAGGACGTTAGAACACCTTTCAAGATGTCACCCGGGTAAGGGATTTGATACAAGGGACCTGTTAGAGTCCACCCAAACACTGAGATTTAACTATTGTATTTGCTAGAAAACAATAAAAGGATTGACCTTTTATAGATGGTTATACATAGCCTGATAAGATCTTTGTTTGTGCTCAACTGAGAAGCATCACCGGTCTCTGCAGGCGTGTTCTCATCTACTATTGTGCTTCTTTGCACACTCTTCTTTCTCACTTCTTCTTTCTTCTTTTCACCCTAGCTTCTTTAGCATACAGGTTCACTCTTTTACTTGGCAGAATGAAGGCAACTCAAATTCTCTACAGGCAAGAGAATATATAGAGTTTTTGCCCTGATTGTGCTTCGCATGCATGACCTAATCTCAGATCCCTTACAGATACATCACCCAGTCGAGTTTTAGTTCACTGAGGAAACATCCGGCGCATGCCCTTGCTTTATTTGCTTTCTAAAGAAAACAATAGATGCGTGTCAAGCATCTTTCCTTTACAAGAGATAACACATTATTTTAAAGCCACATATTCTGGCTTTAAAACCTCCAGACGCGCCTCAAACCGATCACCAGTTTAACTCAAAGTCCTCTGGATTTAGTGTAGAAAATCTCAGTCAAGGAGTTAGTTGAAACAAATGGTTGACTATGACTTCCTCGGTTCATATCGGAGTCATTACTAGATCGGTTGAGATCCTTATGTTGTGATCAGGTAAGAGTCTTTGACCTGTCATGGTCCCTTCCTTTGCTTTACTGATCGCACATTCCTCGGTTGTGATATTGACACCAGTTTGTACTTTTACTCTCTGTGCATGTCAACACCGGTTGTACCCTGGTCCTCGATTGACAAATAAATCATTCATTCTACATACATTGCCCGGTTGTTGATGCTTTGTGTTAGCACTTGAGTACAATCATTCCTTTCTTGCAAGTTGTCATCGGTTGCCAAACCAGCCTTCCTTCATACAGAACTCCTTGGATCTTTAGACTTAATAGAGATGACAAATCTCTATCTTCTTTTGCCAATCAATGACAATACATGTACCGGTAGTAGGCTTACTAGTTACCATCACTCAATGCCAACAAATTGTTGACCCAAAGATTATTCAAGACATGATACATGGAAGACGTTATGTATTCGGCTACCCTCAGGTAACTCAAACTCATAGGCCACATCACCAATTTTCCAGATGATTTGGTAAGGACCATAGAAACGGGGTTTTAGCTTTTCTGCACCACATTTTTAAGGGAAGCTTGTCGATAAGGTTGGAGGCCTAGATACACTAACTCCCCTATTTTGAAGCTTCTTTTCCTCTGTTTCTTATCTGCATAAATCTTTTGCCGATTTTGTGCGCTTTGTATATTTTCTTTGAGAGTCCTTAATATATCCTGACATTCCTAGAGCCAATCTTGGGATTTAGGAATTTTGTTGACATCAAAAGCCAAATCAACAAAAGGTAGAGTTTCATAACCTTACAAGGCTTGGAAAGGGGTCATTCTGATACACATATGATAGGTTGTATTATAACAATATTCTCCAAGGTGAAGTCACCTTACCCATGCTTTTTGTTGCCCGGCCACATAGTTACGTAGATAACCTTCAAGCCATTTATTCACTATTTTTGTCTGACCATCTGTCTGTGGATGGTAACTAGTACTTGTTGTGAGGTTTTCACATCATCGCCCCAAATCTTGGGGACCCCCTATTTTAGACCTAGGCTTGGCCTTGTTCTTTCCTTGATCTTGGTGCTTGGTGCCTAAAGCGATTTTTTTTTTAACCCAGATTTATTGGCGTTGTTTGAATGGATAGACTTGAAGTGAAATGCTTGATGCTTTAATTTGATTGAATTCTATTGAAATCTTGTAAGATTGATGGATTTAAAATGGTTGATTGTATTGCAAATTTAGTGGCATGGATGAATTTAATTTCTAGAATTAAGGCCATTCGAAATCAAAATTGAACATTGCAATTAAATTTTAACCTCCTTTGGAATTTCGAATTTGCATTAAATTTTAAATTGCGGGCTTTGAATCGTAAATTAATTGTTTATATTTTTTGAAATTGCTTGGAGGTGGTGGTGCTAATTTTAAATTTTTGAAAATTTGGATCTAATAAAATCAATTTAGGGCCTTTTGGATCAAAAAATTTGGGCTAATGAAATTAAAATTTGCTTTGAAAAGTGTAAAATTGGCCCTTAATTTTGAAAATCTGGGCATTACTTTTCATGATCTGCATTGAGAAGTCAAATTGGGGCCTTCCTTACAACTGGCGCCTCCCCTTTCCATGCTAATTTTGAAATTTTAGTGGTCATTGACCAAATTCAATGCAAAATTAATTAATTTTGTTTTCCAAAAGGACATGTCGTCCCTTATGTGTTTGGCAATTAGTTTTTTTTTTTTTTTGTGTCTAGGGTCGGCCCTAGAAAGGAGGATGCTCTGGGTGCATATATAGGGGAGCGCCTTCCCCTTTATCTCCTCACACCACTTCAACTCCAAGCAGCGAAAAGGCAGAGAGAGCAACGACTGAATATAGAAGAGGGACTTCCTAGTTAGTAGGGCAGCGAAATTATTATTGGAAGGGCAGTGCCTTTGAGGAGCGAATTATAAAGGGGCACTTTTTTTTATTTTTTTAATTGCAGACTAGACCACTGAATTTGATAAAAGAGGAGCAGTCACGACACCTAGGGCATCCGAAATTGAGCATTAGGAGGCTATCGAATTCAAGGAGAGCAGATTTGAAACAGCAGGGGTCCGAAAATACAGGGGTGCAGTCTGAAGTTCTAATCTAGAGAGCAGTCCCAAATTGTGAGAGGGAGCAGTGAGTCAGGTTGATGATGAGGCTTGAATACAAGTGATGCAGATCTGAAATCGTTAAAGCAAGAGGAGCAGATCTTGCATTGGAGGAGTAGATCTTGCATTGGAGGAGTAGAATTTTGTGAAAGGGGGATCTAGTTCAGATTTGGGGCATCATTTTCAGATTTTGGCAAGAGGAAGAGAGGCAAGATCTAAGTTGTAATAAACATTTCCAGAATTTCTTCAAGTTATAATTTTGATTTGAGGACAAAAGTTCAGATTTTGCAAGGCATCTACATTCAAAAATTTCAATTGGCAAGGTAGTGAAGTTCAGATTTTGTGATCAGATTCAGATTTTCATCAAGTTGGAAGCATCAAATTGGAGGATTGAAGGCAAGTTCATCAGGGCATCCACATTCAGTTTTCTTTGCAAGAACAAAATTTCATAACCGGTGAGTGGCTTATCTTTTTCCTTTCTTCTTAGTTGTTCATTTCATTGGTATTATTGTTAAGTGTTGAAGACTAATTTCAAGAGTAGAGTTAGGATTTTGGTTAGTAGGTTGATTACTCGATTGTCTTGATTAGCTTTTTTCCCTCAAGTTCTTACTTGCATTCCATCATTTTATTTCATCATCATAGGAGAAAGATTGAAGTGATAAGTATAGTCCATCTCATAGGAAACGACGGGGAGTGATAAGTGGTAGTCCCACCCCTAGGGAGAAGATTGGAGTGATAAGTGTAGTCCATCTTAAGGCAAAGGCGGGGAGTGATAAGTGTAGTATTCATCATTTCATCATCATAGGAAGATTGGAGTGATAAGTGTAGCTCATCTCTTAAGGTAACAGTGAGAAGTGATAATTGTAGTATTCTATCCCATTAAAAGGAAGTTTGGAGTGATAAGTGTAGTTTCACCATCATTGTAGAAAAGACGGAGAGTGATAAGTGTTTAGGATGGGTGATGCCAATGCAAGCAAGCAATCAAAAAGAACTAATGTTAAAATAGGAGACAAGGAAGTCATGATACCCAATTCCAACTTTTGCTCAAAATTGAAACACGTTGGAGACACCAACATTGGTACCCTTGACTTGATTCAATTAAGAGAGAGGTTGAGAGACAGCCAGTCCCCTATGGCAAGGATCAATCAGTATAGAATTGTGCAAAGAAAGGTTCAGTCTACCCCAGCAGCGGATATGATACGGCAGAATTGGTTACACCAAGTCATCAAGGCTCACAAAGTCAGATTGCAAATCAGAGTGCAGCGCCTTCATCGTGCTTCTCAGTCAGATTTTGGGCTCTACTAAACGTACACAGTTTGATCCTTGGATGTTTTATTTTATTGAAGGCATTGGAAATGGTAAATGAAAGATTGATTGGATTAGGATCATTAGCATGAATTTAGAGTTGCAACTTAGATAGTACAAAATTAGAAGCAAGTCTACATGGGGTCCTGTCCTACTTCAATTCGAATGCAAGACTACTAGTGATGCTTTGCCAGTCGAACCAAATCCAATTGGGGAGATGCACTGCACCACTATGGTTGAGGCAAGAGCTTACGTCAAAGGGCAAGGTTGTGGCAGTTCGAACAGTTGAAGGCAGTCAAGGGTTAACCAAGGAGGAAAGCATTGATGAAAACAGTTGATGAACTTAGTGATGGGTGGATTGTGGAACAATCAAGGAGATATGGCTGAGGGCAGGTGCCCCAAAACCCAAAAAGTATTGAAGCAGTGAGGAGTGCAAGCAAACCAAATTCAAGTGGGAAGGTTGGAAAACCAGGAATGTTAAAGAAGGCAAGGATAGTAAAAGAGGAAAGTGGGGTGAAAAATTATGGAAGGTCAAGTTTGATTTCAAGGCGGTGGCTAAGAGCAAGGCTCTCAAATTGCAAGAAGGTTCACATCCAGGCAAGCCACCAAGTTCAAGGCAGGATTACCCCAAGTGCATGGAGACCTCACCCTTTCAAGGTCAGGACATCAAGTACAAGCAAGTTCAAGTGGTGATGAGAAAGTTTCTAAGGACAAGCTTAAGCATCCAAGGCTTCACCTCATCTCAAAGATTAAATAAATTTATAAGATAAGGTTGATGAGGTGGCAATTTTATGTGCATGCAATTAAATCATGCCAAGTGTCCTATGTTCTCATTGGTTGACAGATTATTGTAATTTTCTCATTGGCCCACCTTTTGTAATTGGTTGAAAGATGGTAACCCTAATTAGGGTTTGTAAGGTTTAATCTTGGCCCTTGATTTTGCCTCTTAATCTTGGCCACTTGTAATTTTGAGCCTCTATATAAGGCCATTTGTTCTCATTTGTAAAGAGAGTTATGTTGGAGAAATTGTTGCCAAAATACTATCAAAATTGTTCTTTATTCATTGTTGTGACTTGCATGGTGGATATACATGATCATTTTGGTGTATTTGCATGGTTCCTCTCATCTCTCAAATTAAAGTAGGATTTCATTTCATGTTGTTAGAATAGAAGTAGATGACTAGTTGTACGGTGATATTGGTAAATGTTTGATAGGGATCTATATATTAGGCCACTAGCATCCTAGCGGCTTGTTAGGAAGCCTTGTGTGGTAATCTAGTCTAATTGCTCCCAAGTTCTACTTGCATTTCATCTTTCCGCTTGTACTTCAAGTTGGGTTGGAAGATAGGTGTTAGTGTGAAAATCCTAAGAGTTTCCCTTAGAATCATTGCACCAATGGAGGTAGCGCCGCTGGCAAGCTTTCATTAGGCTGATCCTCGTCCATTTGCCAATCTTTCCATTCAGTAGTAGTAGTAGTAGAAGTAATCAGTAGTTCAGTAGTTGAAGTTGAGAAGTTGAAGTTCGAAAGTTTGAAGAGCAAAGCTAGAAGTGATATAAATTAGTTTGATGAGCAAAGTGGGAAATGATATAAAAGAAGAAAGTTATCTCATCATCATCATAGCGAAAGTTTGACATCCTCAAGTGAACAACGTAAGCCCGCCGAAGTGATTACCAACAAATCACATTAATATAACTGAGTTAGTATCCACAGGTGTAAGGAACCTTGGAGTATCCTTGTGTACTTTTCAAGAGAGGGTTGAGTGTTCGGTACGCTGTATCAAGTATTCAATTGCTATATGTTATGTAGTGGTACAAAACTGACATCAACATTATTTGGTGCTAGAAGGAGGGCTGATTGTGTTTCTTTGGGGATTTATTGATATTCAACCATGATGAAGAATGGGGCTTCCTTAGCCGTGACAACCTAAGGACAATTGGTAGTCTCACTAAGACAACATTATTTTGACATTCCATTCCTTCGCTTGGAACCAAAGGGTAAACGGTCGGGAGTACTTGCACATTGCTGACATCTTGGACGAAGAAGAAGAGAAAGCTCAAAGAATCGAAAGAGAGGTTCAAGAAAGATTGGAGCGTCAAAGAAGAAATTGAAGAGGGGTTGTTGATAGTTAACCATGGTAAAAGATGGTGCTTCAGCCTAGAAACGTTGTGCCTGTCTTGCAACCTAATCTTGGATTTGAAAACGATCAAGAAGATATTATTTCTGGATTGAACTCATTGGCTTGGAGAGTTAAGAGAAGTGCACCTGAGTATATGCGAGTGACCTTTGTGTTAGAAGAAGAAGAAGAAAAGGTTGAAAGAATTGAGAGAGAAGTTCAAAGGGAGTTAGAGCGTCAAAGAGAACTTGAAAGGAAACTCGAACAAGAAAGGAGAGTACGAAGGTTATCTTTGCATAGTGGTGAAGGTAAAAGTGAAACAAAGGAGATGAATTAAAATGGTGTTGCCCTCTTATGCTCATTTCCCAGTTGGACAATCAGGCCTAGGCATTAATTGGAATCAAGGAGATATTGTTTCTGATTTGGGAGAGTTCATTTGGAATAACAAAGAGAATGACACACATTACCAGTTTGCTAGAATTGTCTTAGATCAAGAAGAACAAGTTGGCATTGCATTCCTTAGGGAAGAACAAAGGATTGAAATTGAGATTCGACAAAGGTGGGAAAGAGAACAAGTAGAAGGGATCCAAAGAGAGAGAGAAGCTCATAGACTAGCTCAGCTCACCCTTGAAGAAGAGCCAGTTTGGGAAGGTCAAATATATTGAATTGTGATCAAGCTGGATAGAAGAATTGGATCTTTCTCTCCTGAAAGGTTTGAGAAGCTACAATCAGATAGGAAGCAAAGGGTATTGAGGTCTACACCACACCAAGAGGAAGACTTAGTTGAATTGCAATTTCATAAGAAAGGAAGAAATCATTGGGTAGCTAATACTGCAAGTCTAGCAAGTTCCTCAAGTAGTCCAACTCAAGTTCCAAAAGCTTTAAGTACACCAACCCCAGTAACTCAGCCAACTCAGGCTCAAGCTAGTCAATTTGCGATGGCTCATCAACCACCACCACCACCACAACAACCTCCATGGATTCAACACAACGCCTCACCCATCTCGTTTCAACAATACCATGACCTACCAAAGAATCCTGCTGGATTTTGCTCTAAGTTCTATGTTAATGACCCCAACCGTACAGCTGAAGAGCACATTAAAGTATTTGAAGATGCATTGTGCAACAGAAGGATTCAACATGAAGATGTAGCATGTAGGCTTTTTCCTTACTCATTGACGGAAGAGCCCTACTATTGGTTTGTCAATTTACCAGTGTCATCCATAACGGGATGGATTCAACTCAGAGATGCTTTTATAGGAAAATTTGGCATGCCTACCACACCATTGGAGTTGCATAGGTTGTTTGTGGATATCAGGAGACAAGATAAAGAGTCAATTAGTTCCTTCAACAATCGTTTCCACATGGCTTACACAAGATTGCAAGCTCCTTACACAATTCCGGAGGCTGGTGCTTTAGAAGCTTATTATAGTGCCTTAGACAGTCAAACTGCTATGTTCACAAGGATGGCAAATCCTCGCCCTACAACATTGAATGAAGCTTATGCTAAAGCGATTGAAATAGGGAAGCCGTTAGGCCAACAAGGATTGGAACCCCAAGGCAATAGATATCCCAACAACCCAATCCCACAGCTTCCATATCAGACACCTACAAATCAGCTCATGGTACATCCAAGACCACCATTGTCTCAAGCACCACCATCAACGCCAATTTATCTGCAAGGTGCAAGCTCATCTACAAGAACACAAGAGGAGAAGGATGAAATAAAGGATCTGATTGAGCAAGTGAAGAAGTTGTCCACAGAGGTGACTTATTTGAGGAATCAGAATAATCAACTCCAGTCCACTCAAAGGAACAATCAAGGAGGTTATCAAGGGAATAACTATCAGAGTGGAAATTATCAAGGATAATATCAAAGAAATAACTATGATGGAGGATACCAAACAAACTATCAAGACCGAGATTATCAGAGAAGCAACCAAGGTGGGGATTACCAAAGAAATAATCAAGGTGGTGGTTATCAAAGGAACAATCAAAACAACAACCATCAAGGTGGTAATCAGTCACAAGACCAAGGATACAATAACCAATCTAGTCAGAAGAGAACATGGAACACTGGCCCAAATAATGGAAATGTGGTGTCGCCACTTGATAGTCAGGCTCCAACAAATAGTAGGCCAGTGGAGAGAATATTTTTGGCTAAGTCTGCCTTGTCCCAATATTGCAGATTCCATGAGACTGATCAGCATTTAGAATTAGGATGTGCTGAGTTCAAAAGAGCATCTAATCTATTTTAGAAAGTGGTGGATGAATCAATGAATCAGGAAGAGATTAAAGTCACGGGATATGAGATTGTTCCATCCCCAAGTTATCCAGAGTGCTTGACTTTTGAAGAGGTTGCATTTCCACCAAAATTTGAGGCTTATGAGGAACATCAAGGGAGATTCCCTCTCAAGTCAGCTAATGGACCAATAAGTGAAGTGATAGATCAAAATGGGTTCATCAATGGGTTAGATTTTTCTTTCCCACCATTGGGTGATTCTGTTCTAGTTCAAGGGACAGGTGCGAATCAAACATTTCAACAGCCAACGAGCAATGCAAGATTTTATCAGAGGAATCATAATAGTAAGAGGAATGATGGGCCTTTCACATCCTTAGTGCCTCCGAACAATTTCAATACGCCTCCACATCCCAATGTGAGTAATGTACCAAATCCTCCAAGGGACGCACCTGAGTACAGACAAGGGAATCACAATCAGGGTAATGGACAACAAAGTTCTTAGCAGAATATACAACAAAGTAATCAGAGTGCTCAGGGGCCACAAGGTGCTGTGACATCACAAGAAGTTAATAGAGGAAGGATGGTGAATAATGACGAGTTGAAGAAACTTGGACAGAGTGTGACAAAGGAGATGAAGAAGATTAAGATTAGTCTCCCTTTGTTCGAATTATTGAAGGTGACAGAGATTAGGGATACTTTCCTTAATAGCTTGAAGGATAGCAAGTCACAAGGACCTCACACTCAAAGTGCAGCAACACCCACCCAAACAACTCATGCAGCAGGAAGGCCTCCTCCTAATCCAGTGCATGTAATACAAGATGTTTGTTGGTTAACAGTTTGTCCTCTCTTAAGATTTTCAATCTTTGACTCTCTATACACCCAAGGTGAGAGAACAAAAGGATGTCCACCAACAAATGGGTCAGTGTAAGTCTTCTATCACTGCCCTCTGAATTGACAGGTACAGCTCCCTGATTGTGTATGATATGCAATGAATATGTTTTTATCTTGACCACCAGGTTGTCTCTTATGTGTTTTTAACCAAATTGCTTGTAGACACAAACAACTTAGGCAAGGATATATGAAGATAATCTACAACCCCGAGTAGAATGTTGACTATAGATCATCACATGATTTTGACATCTAACTAATTCTATCCTACTCTATATGAAAAGCAAATTCTACTTGATGAATAGAAGCAGACCTATACAATGAAAGGTAAATGGAATCACCAATACTGCAACCACTTAGCATGAAATAGAATTCAGGAAGAAATTACAGTCTCAGAATATAAGTGTACTTTCCATTCAAAAATGCAACTGAAATAAAGAGTGAACAGAGGAAGAATTACAAATGAAAAACCAACTGGAATTGATCACACCACAATTTCTGACATGAAATGGCATTCAATAAGAAAAAACAGTTTCACTTATAATTGTTCTTTCCATTCATCATGCAAATAAACTATGAAAATGGAACAACAAACAGGAATTCAGCTTTGTAAATAGAATCACACTGCTTCATTGACAAGTTTGCCGACCCTTTTATTAACTTTCTCAGCAGTATATATAGAGTTTACAATCATATGGCATCCATGGGAATACAAAATGTTTCAAATTCCAGAATTTGAAAAGTCTGAAGCCAAGGACTTACGAAAATACAATAGGAAGAACTAGCATGACTTTGTCCCTTCCTCTGGCCTTGATAATCAATTTATGCGTTGACAAATCTCAAAAGATGAAAGCATGCCTGTGACTTATCTTGGAATGTTTTTATGATACTTTACTCTGTCCAAAACACTCTCGGCTTCCATTCTGCATTGTCGCATGATCGCATGATACTTGTTTAATTCTTGCGATCATGCGACCGCTTCATCATTGGCACACGTGGACTCCAGTAGAGCACCATCTGTTTAGTCTTCTTTGTCTTTATTTCATAAGAAGTCATCCTCAATAAAGATAAATGGCACTGGTTGCAATTTGAATTTGTAATGAATCGTGACTTATCACCGTGACAATATCCAATAAAATACTGTGCACAACATATTCTGTACTATTATGTTTCCCTTTGCCGTGACTGATATTCAACCCCGTATCACTAAATCTCAAATTATTATATAACTGATGTGATTTTGTTGTCAATGGACGTGGATGCCAACTGGGCATTTTTGTTTTAATCTTCCTTGCTTCCGTACACCTTCGGCACCTACACTAATAAATTTGGCATCGATTTGCGACGGCTATGTGTCGCAATTGTGACAGCCATGTGTTGCAATTGCGACAGCAATAGACGTCGCTGTTTTTTAGCCGCAAAATACATCTTTCCATTTCCGTCGCAATTATGACTTCAATCCGTCGCTATGAAGCCCCTTCAATCTGACATCAACCCCGTTACAATTCCTTATATTAGCGTCGCAATGACGATGAACACCCGCGCAACTGCGACGGCTTGTCGCATGGTCACATGCGCTTGGGAAACCGCATGCGATCATGTGATAACCGTCGCAAGTGCGACGAATACCCGTGCAACTGCGACGGCAAGTCGCATGGTCGCATGTGCTTGGGAAGCCGCATGCGATCATGCAATAACCGTCGCAAGTGCGACGAATACCTACGCAACTGCGACGGCTTGTCGCATTGTCGCATGCGCTTGAGAAGCCGCATGTGATCATGCGATAACTGTCGCAAGTGCGACGAACACCCGAAGCAAATGCGATGGGAGTGGGTGTCGCCTATACAGCGCCCCCGTCGCAATTCACTGTGTGCGTCGCAATTCCGACGAATACAAAATAAAATGAATTTTTTTTTTTTGGGACAAATTACCCTGTTCTGGGTACAAATTACCCCCGTCGCAATTCACCTATGATTAAAGAGTCTAGTGCAAAGACTGAGTGTTAGTTCTCTTTGACTATGAAGAAAGTCTGTGAAGTTGGAGTTTAGTTGAGAACCTTGTTCTCGAAGAACACTCTGTCTGGTATATGAAATATGACAGAGTGATTTTTTTGAAGAGCCTTTGGAACACTTGAATCTCTATGCCAGGTATATACCAAGATTGGTGAGTGACTGGTTTGTCACGGGAATAGATTTGAAATTGGGAAGGACTGGAACAAAGTAGAAAGTTTGACAAGTGATGAAACTGTCAAAGAACATACAGAAAATAAACTGGCACAGTTGGTGGGAAAGGAGGTACACAAGGTATACAAGAACTTGTCGTCACTGATAGAACAACAGACTATGAATAACATTGTGAGGAGTTACGGGTAAATAATGTGTTGAATGTTTACAAAAGACTTGTTCATTCAATAGTGTAGAGCTTTGGTAAGGAGTGCCCTAGCATAAGCAAGGGTAGGAGAGTTTGAATTCTCACACAAAGTTTAGTTGAAAACACTATTTTTCGCTGTGGATACCAAGGCTCTACATCACATATATCAGATATAAATGGCACAAGAATTAGGGGCTAACCTGCCATGTAGATGGTGATGACCGGCAATCTTTTGCTGGACTTTCCAGACCAATAATAGCCTTCGGAGAATTTTCACTCTGAGTGGAGATATAGAACATAAGTTCACCTAAGGCTGCCATAGCAAATCTTCTCACTTTTTCCTTCTTATCTCGAAGAGCATCAGTTAGCACTGAAACTATACCTGAACTTGCCACTTCATCTTTAATAATAGTTGCATGCCGAATCAACAAACCCATTACTGAAACAAGCTGAACACGCAAAGCAGTTGGTTTAGATATTCTCAGCATCTTAACAAGCATGGACAATACTGAACCATTGGTTAAGATGTTGGCTGCTTCCACATTGCTACTTAGGGTTTCCAAGTATTTTAAGGCATTCTGTTTTTCCCCAAGAGTTGTGCTGCTACCGATACTAGAAATTATACGACCAAAGAAACCTTCTAGTTTATCTTGTGAGAGTTTCAGGAACTCAGAAGCAGGGAGGGCATCAAATGGACGTGTGCGTGCATCAAGCATAGGCTCAGTAGCCTTATCAGTGACATAACAGTGACTAGAAGTCAAAATGAAAAAGCCTTATGTCACTATCATCAATATTCATAAGCTAATTGTGTTTATGAGAACCAATTGTCACCAGTATCTCAGGCTCTAGCTGTTCCCATACTACATAAGAATATCAACATATGCAAGATTAACTTTTCAGTCCAATGTTTTTTAAGTAGTCCCACTTAAACAAAAGAAACCATGAGGCTTCCATGTTACACATCTTCTACCAACCTATGGTCCTAATGTTTATTGGTTTGACAAATCTAGCTGACTTACTAACCACAATGAAGCAAAGAAGCCAAACAACATAAAACCTCATTTAGCTCCAAAGATAGGTGTTCAAATAAGCTTATTGTATTAATAATAAATATCAAGAAAAAAGGCTGAATAATTTGTTCATTCAAAACAAAGGATACATCCTAAAATCAATCACCACAATTAGCTTTCGTTTTATATGTAAAATATTGTAGTCAAACCAAGTCTAGACACAAAAATTGTCTGTCAACTAGATAACTGTTCATAAAAAAGGTAGGAGCTAAAGCTATGTTTCCAATTTTTAATGTACTCGAAAATAAAAAATTCTAACTCTAAAAGACACTGCAATGCACACCTTCATTGCAAATGTTCTCATTTGTTGTAAATAGACTCTACACATAATACATTAACTATTTTCAGGAGAATAGAATCATAAGAGAATGACAACATGAGATCAAAAGTATGAACCATCTATAAGAGGAAAAAATGTAGACATACAACACAGGTTTTTATCCATACTTGGAGAGAGAAGGAGAGAGGGGGGGAGAAGGAAAGGAAGAGGGATAGAATCTGAGAATTTGATCTTCCTTAATCATCAGTCAAATTACATAGCAGTGTATGCATATAGCAACATATGCATTAAGATTAAAAAAAACATCTTTTAGGAAATTATTTAAAACAAACAGAAAATAGATTTGGCATGCCACTCTTGCAGAATCCACTTAAGGGCCACACAGACAAGTGCGTGTGTACACAAAGTCAAATCATACACAAGTTGCTATAAAATTTTATCTTCCTCAAAAAAAAATAATTCAAATAACAAAGCAGTGCAAGCCTATAGTGGATATGCATTTGAATTCTAACATATCATTTGTGGGAAAGCATTCAAGAGAGAAAGTGGGGGAAAGCAGAGGAAAAGAATGGATTTAAAATGCCATTCTTGCAGACACCAGAATCCACTTATGAGTGTGTGTGAGTCTATGTGAATTTGCACACACCTTTGTCTGTTTGTTTTGTTTGATTGGGTCTCTCTCTCTCTCTCTCTCTCTCTCTCTCTCTCACACACACACACACACACACACACACACACACACAGAGGACACTCCAAATATACACAAGCTTCTAGGAATTTTTTTCTTCTTTAAAGATACATCAATCATCACATGGTAGTGTATGCTTATAGCAACATACACATTGAAACTAAAACTTATATGAATTTCAAATGAGACTCTTGCAGCTTCCACATGAGAGAGAGAGAGAGAGAGAGAGAGAGAGCAGAACACTTCAAACATACTATAAGTATATTATCTAAAATGTTTATATGCCTTATATGAACCTCATTTGACCAAAAGCAGGAGGCATTAAGACTAAAACATATTCAATTTTCAGTTTTTTGGAAACAATTTAATATCAAACTGCCCTAGTCTTAACACAAAAACATAATGTTGTATGTTAAGAAAGGGTTGGTTATTAACAAATAAGATTTACAGAAAATTCTTACCTGTAATAATTCTGTACATGATTTTCTTTGTTAAGAAAGAATTGATTACTAAGTAATAGGATCCAAAAAAAATTACCTGCCGTAATAATGTTAGAAGATCCCCCCCCAACACAGTACTCGAGCACAAGCCACAGATGTGTAGAAGTCTCGTACCTAAAAAGGTAAACCTATCAGATGCAAATATAGAGTATATTTGTGCACCATGTTACACTTATGCTCAAATTAAGTTTCAAAATCTTTCCTTTTCTATATGAACAATCTGTATTTCCTTCACTTTAATTAATGTGGAAAAGAACATCTCAATCCATTACAAAACTCACTAATGACTTACAACATGGCAGAGCCGTCACATATGAAATAGTATAGGAATGAAAAGCAGGAGAAATTACTAGACTACAAAAGGACTAGAAATAAGAAACACAACCTATCATAACTAACTCACCATGCATAAAACTTCAGAACATTAGGATGGTCCAAGGAATGAAGAGTCTGCACCTGCAAATAGGCTAAAGCTTTTAGAAATAGATTTTAAAATCAAGATGGTATACATCTGCACAAACTGGTGGAACACAACTTCAACTTCAAGTCCATATAAATTAAAGGAATATAAACATCCACTAAGTAAAAAATAATTGATCATTCCCAATTTTCATGAACAATTCTCTCCTTGAAAAAAAGGCATGTTTATGCATCTGTAATTAGCTTTATGTAAAAAATATAGTTATTCAGATTATTCATCTTCATTTCATTAATCACTATAGCCTATTTGTCTTGTTCTGCAGAAAAGCTTAGATACTTTTTCAATAGTTGACTTTAAAGCCAAGTTGCTAGTTCTGGTTTAGATCCTAGTTTGGTTTGGTTCAGGGGTGGATTTGAGGATCCAGCAAAACCAAGTTGAGTTCAGGTCTGTCTGTACTAAAAAACTATGAAAATCTAAGAAAATAAATATCAACCTAAAAATAGGAATTAGATATAGAAAATTATATATAAATTTAATTATAACATAAATAACTGTGTTACATTGTAAATATATTACAGTTAAAGTAAGCTTTTGGTATCATTGGTACCATTATTGCTAACACGGAGTTAACAGACTATAACAAAAATAGGAGGGTACATTGCTAATATTACCCTTCCCACCTATGAACTGTAGAAGTTCATGCCATCACCTCTGCATATTGGCAAAAGGGGTTTATCCAACCCGAATGGTTGCTAGCTGAATGGCAATACAGTAATCAATGGGCTTTTGACAACCCTAGAAGGATTCTCAAAGCAAAGATATCACCATAGCAAGAGCTTTGCAACAACATGAAGCTTCCTGTGCTCTCCAATAGAAGCCTCCACAACCTTATGTTACTCAATAACCATTTTATATCGATAGATCTCCACTGTACCACAATAGTAGACTACATTGTAGCAGAACAAAGAACACTGGGCACAGACAAACCTTACAAACTACCAAAAAATGCATAAACTGCCACAAGTTTGCTGCAAAATTCATCAAATGCCATTGGATTCAGCATTGGTTTGTGTGTATTTGTCACAAATTCCCAAGTCAATCAGGAAAGGGTACATTACAACCAAGAACCTTAGAGTAGTCACAAGATATTAGAGTACTATCAGATACAAATCTTTAAAATACTTTGAAAAGTATAAATTTGACAAAATAGAGAAATATTTAGTATCTTATTGAGCTTCACTTTGTTTCGAGAATAGTTTAATATTCTCTACTAAATAGGGCCAACCACATGAAGGTGGAAGCTCATTTGGCCCCACACCCCTCCCCCTAACATCACTCTACATTCCCCGTTAACATCTAACATTCATTCATTCTTTCAACCATTAATAAAATGTAACATTCAATCAATATCACATGATAACATTCAATCAATATCACATGATAACATTCATTAACACATTAGATTTGTTAACACGCAACATTCATCAATATTCTGCATTAACACATAATTCATGAACATTCATTAGCACATAATTAAATTCATTGAGACATAAAATTCAGTCATTATCAATTAAGGTATGTAGATGACAATCATTTCTTTTTTTTCTTTCTAATTTTTTTTTCTATGTAAGCTCTAAGAGGAGCATCAGTGTTATCATCAATTCCCCTTTCATCAGTTGTTTTATTCTCTATTCTTGATGATCTCAAATTCCTATGTTGCTGCAAAGGGGGGTCCTCTGCAATAACAAATAAAAGAGTTAAATTAAAAATATTTTATTATAATTGTTACAAGTATTTAATTATTTTAAAGAACATAACTGTGGCGCTCTTTACCTGATCTGGCCACATCATTTTGTCTGGACTCAACCTCAACATGCTCATGAACACTGACCCCTCGATCCTCTACAGCTACTATACAAAATGTTACGTTAATCCAAACACCAATTGCAATTACATATAAAAATTTTAATAGCAAATGTATACCTCCACCACTAGGATGCACATCATGCGAACCTTCATCATGCACAGATTGTGTAGAAGGATTGTCAGGCTGCATTCCAATATCCTATGCATTGTTATCATTGCTTGCCTAAAACAGATATACTCGCTTTATATTGGAACTTAACATCAAATAGACTAATTGGTAAAGTATTCAATTTGAAATAAATTTCATTTAGCTTATTTGCTTGTGGCTCAGATGCATCATTATTAGAACCTTGCGCACTGATTTCAGCTCGTAGCCGTTCAACCACGACTCTATAGCCTTGTTGGAAACCAATTCTCTTGTCCTCTTCTGTGAGGCATCTATTGAACTCTGAGCCTTGCATTTTTGCTTGGTATGGTGAATTTTACTTGCATTGTTTCATCAAAAAAAAATTCCTTGCAATATATAAAAAATTTGATACAATTTTTCATTTACTAATACTTACAATTCGCGCTTGAAGTTTGGAAAAACCACTAGAGCCGAGCTTGTGTGTCCCGTGCTTTTCTAGTCTTGCCTTTGTTGCCTTTGATGTGTCAGGCAATCTATGAAAAGTTTGAAATATGTTAGATCGTATAAATATAGAGGTTAATTAGTACATAATTACATTCTCAACAGTATCACATACCTTGCTCTACTCTCTACTGGTGTAATTCCTTTTTCATGTTAGCTTTATACTTTCCATCCAAAATCAGAGCTTGCCACTCAGCCTCAAGAATGCATGACGGACGCTCGTGCCTGGGGTTAACCTGTAAATTTTTCCTGTACTGGTCCCTAATATACTTCAAACATAAACCAACTTTTTCAAGGAGCTTGTTTCTCTCGAATGCACGAGGTCCAAAAAGCTGGGTTATACTCTCTACAAGATCATCCTTCAACTTTTTATCTTGGTTATTCCACCTTTTAAGTAAAAAAAAACATGTTAGACTCATAAATGAAGTGAAGCTACCTTTAATATAGTTCAAGAAATGGATGAAAAGGAAAACTATTCTAGCAATGATATGAAATCAAAATAGTGGTTTGGGGTTTTAGTTAGGATATGATGTTCCACCATGTACGGAGGGTGGGCCCAAATATCCACAAAAACTCGTCACCAAATTTTAACCAAAAAACATCATTCCCTACAAAACAATCATGGGATCATTAGTTGATGAAGAGTGATCAAAAACTAAATTACTATTATATCACTATAGAATAATAATAACTTTAAAGTACTTGGAACTTTGGCTACTTTTAAAGGAATGCCTTCATTGTCGCTGACGATCAATATGCAATCCTTCACCGTTCCCGTACTAGGAACATGGGAACATCCAGGAAATGATGCTGCATTGGGACTTGTTGCATCTCCTATTGCAAAAAATGAAAACCATTATCAAATGCCTCCAAGAAATAATACTTCAAGGGAAATAAATTGGTGCAGAGCACCCATGACACAAACACAATCAAGGGATCTACATCGTAAACACATAACACTTAAACACATAACAAAAGAGAGAAAAAGAGGGATTTGTGTACCAGTAGATGGTGCAACAGTTGATGCATGTAGGCTGCGTGTTGCTGACATAGCAGTCGGAAAGACATTTGTGGTGTCCTAGATGGAGGCGGCGTTGTCATAGCATCATGGAAAGGAGCTGAAGAATAAAATTGTTAGAGCATGCATAAATATAGAACGCGTGGACTAGCATGGACAAGATTGTTAAATCATTAAAAAAAAGGATTGTTCGAGCATGTATTGTCAATGATTATGATCATTCCTATATATATTCAGTGGAAAACACAAGTGGGGAATGGAACATGCGATCTACCTGAACCACCTGCAGTACCCTCATCATGGGAATGGGGTTCAAAATTACGCAAATAACTCTGTAAAGACAACACATCCATATTTTAATTAATGCCATAAAAGAGCATAACATAAAAACCATTATTGAACTCTTGTAATAATTAAAAATTTCATTTATACTTACTTTAAAGTTTTCTGAAGTGCGCAACAACTCAGCTGCCCTGTCTTTTATTTCCTGAGTCTAAGGATGTATGGATAGCAAACGTAAAAGTTATTTCCCAATTTTCTTTAGCAGCTTTTTAATGGAACCGATCGGGTCATCGGTCTCTGCTAAATCAATAAAAAAAGGGTCCTCAAGAGGGGACTCCTGAGGAACTGCAGGTTGCTTTCCCTCTCTCCGACCACTGGCCCTCTGTGACAACAATAGTATTAGTATTATCAAAATTACTCCAAAACAATGAAGAAAACAACATTAAAAAAATAACATTTTGCTTCTATCTAGTTTGCACAATTACAATGAGTTTTACCTACTCGTGTAGATACGCTGGGAATATCGTCACCATCACCTCTGGGCGGTTGCTCCATATTGTGCCCCTGTGTCAAAGATCAAGTATAAAAATGTTAGCCAAAAATTTAATAACTAAATGGTATGTTGGAGTCATTGATTAGAAGTTGGTTTAATAGTATGTACCACCCCCATGATAGTAGCCTCGTTTGTATTTATGCGGTTCAAATTGTAATCAATAAGCAGTTCTTCCCTTGCACGTATTGATTTTATCGCACAGATGAATACACGATTTCCCTCGCGCGCCTCAAATATGCAATTGGGTTGCTTTATAGTTGACCCAGGTCGTGTACTATTTATAAAACCCGCAATATTCCCTGTTGCTTTTGGCCTTCCATCAATGTATATAGCCATACTTTTACTTTGATTATTGTCTTGGTGTTGTATATAATTTGCCGAGAGTGCATACCTACGCATAGTTTTTTTATATTGAACAATATGCATCCAACTTTTGTAATCGTAACATGGTCCAACATACTCCATCAATTCAGAAACTTTGTTGTAAGACACCTTTATGCCGTCCATAGAAAATAGGCCCAAACCATGTAATGATGATGGTGCTATGCGATATATCCTCTCGTTAACACAAAAATTAGTGTTTATTGGAGGAAGTTCCTTGGGTACCCAATGTTTCTGTAGATGTTGGTACCTCAAGGGCACCTCGATGTCGCCTTTCGTCTCATCATCATAAGAACATGACCCCCCTTGAGCAAGGAAAAATTTCATGCGTTTATTGAATTTCCTTCTAGTCCTTTGACCTCTAGTTAATCTCCCTGTTCTAGATAAACTGCATGTCTCACTTTCCTCTTCTATTCCTATATTTCCCTCACTCGAGGAAGACTCTTCTGACAAATACCTATTCGATGGTACCTGCAAATGGGAGAGATCTTAGAAGACATCAATCTTACTATTGATAAGTGTATTAAATAGACTATCTATAAGGTGTATTGACTTATACCTGTCGATCCATGAGACTGTGCGGGATGCTCCTGAAAGGGGTTCAATTTCCTGCAAATGTAATTCAATTATTGTGAGCATAATCACATCATAATCATAATCACATCCATCATAAGCATCACATAAAAATTAAAAACATTAAAAGGTACACATTATAACACTTAAATCAGGCTCACATTGAGAAAAGGAGGTTTCCTACCAGTGGTGACATGATGTTTTATATGATGTTGAATCCATATTGTATTTGAAGGACAGACCATTGAAGGGTACCATTGACTGTCATCTCTAGGACAGTAAGAATGAATTAATTTTGTGTTTCTTATTAATCCATCAACTCACCTTGGAGTATGTGTTTGGAAATCAAGTAATTGCAAAGTATTTGGTGTCTTGAAGGTGTTCCTAGCCTAAGCACTCATCTCTTGTTCATGTCAAGGGTGCCATACCTAATGAGGCCGTTAGGTTTGTGAAGCTTGTGTTGAGTTGGAGGTGCAGGATTGGGTTGGAGACAAACTCATGTTAGTAACCATTGAAGGTTGAATGTATCTTTCCTAGGGTGTTTTGTGGATGAACTAAAATAATTTGTTGTTTACTCATTTGCAAATTACAGAGCAGCAACAATTGTTTGGGTTTAGGCCTAGTGAAGGGCTAAAACTAGGTTTTTGTATCAGCTGATGAGTTGAGGGCTTAGTAACCTTGGGGACATGCTATTTGAAGTTGTTTGATGTGTGTGGAGGTGGAGGAAACACCTAGTTAAGGTGAAGTCAAGTTTGGAGCACAAATTGGGTAAGCACTTATATTATGTTTTCCCTATAAATTTTATTCTAGGTACAACTCCCTTTTATAGATATTTAATGAATTTCCTTTTCTAAACTAAACACTTACAAATGCTTTTGACCTAAAAGAAAATAAGGCTCAATACATTCATGCATCAATATATGTTTTAATAGTTTTATTTAATTAATTTAGATTAATAGTTAATTTAGATTAGCAGTATTCTATTTGTAGTTGAAACTTGTAGCTTTTAAATAGATAATGAATAAACTATGTAACCATATAAGACAAATATATTTCCATCAAGAAATGAATATTAAATAGATTAAGGATTGATGGCATACCTCTAAATTTCATCATCATCATCCTCGTCGTCGTCGTCATCATCATCATCCTCGTCGTCATCATCATCATCATCATCATCATCATTGCCGTCGTCGTCATCATCGTCATCGTTGTCGTCATCATCAACATCATCATCATCAACATCAACATCATCATCATCATCATCAATAGCAGCATCATCATCATCATCTTCTTCTTCTTCTTCATGAAAATTTGTGTCAGGAACATCATCCAATAACTGTCGATCGTGATCATCATCTACATCATCTTCTACTTCTTTGGTATCTTCTTCTTCCATCGTATTATACTTTATCGGCCTTCCTCTCGGTTCATGTCTAACAACAAATGACCAACCCGATTTATGTGGAACCTTTGAGTAAAATACCTGCTCACATTGGCTTGGAGGAACATAGGGCTCATCCCCAACTGGCTCAAACGACCTTGTATTAACCATTGTAAATCCATTATCATGTTCAATAACAGTTCTATCAGGATTATTTGGATTAAGTCGTAGCTTGTACCATTTGACAACGAAGAGTACTAATTTGAAGGAACTAAAGTCGCACTCAAGTATATCATCCAAAATGTCATAGTATCGATTTTCAGACTCTCGAGGATGTAAGTCGTTTCTAGATGAAATATTAGTCACTTGAAAGACTGCAGTTATTCTAGAATCACAAGTTTTCTTCGTGTCATCCAACACTTTGACGCGAAATTTTTGACCATTACAGAACATACCCTTGTGGTGTTTAACTTGCAATAATATGTGAAACATGTCAAAATTATTGTATATAGAGCTTCTTTAACCAATGAAGATACACCTTCCCATGTTAATGTGCGACCAGAATGTTGACATCGTTTAATCCATACCGTCATCCAATCAAGATTGTTTGCAATATACAAATGTAGTGCATCCCACTCTCGAGCAACTGCACAAAAAAAAAATAGACGACTTACAACCGATTTATTTTGAAGATTAAGAAATAATTTATTACAATAACATCTTATAATTTATTACCTCTCACTTTCCTCAATCTACCTTTCCCCATCAAGTACTCCCCTTCAAATTTTTTAAAAGGGTCGAGATTCCAAATGCGATCTACATGGATATTTGATGCAAACTTAAGAAGATATTCAGTAATGTACACCATAGTCTGGTATACCATATATCCCTCTACCATAGAACCCTCAGGATGTGCTCTTTGTCGAACCAAAGTCTTCAAAGATTTCAAGTGCCCCTCAACCATCCACATTGACCTAGTGTGTAGAGGTCCACACAATTCAATCTCCTCAACTTGGTGTATGAGGTAGTGTTCTTATGCATTGAAAAATGTTGGAGGTAGACACTTTTACATTTCACACAGTAAATGAGGAATTCTTCTCTTCCAATAGTTTATATCTTCTTTATGGATTTCTTTAGATGACAACCACCTACATTAAGAGATTCAAGTCACAAAAAATATATAAATACGAGACTTTACAAAATAATATACAATAGATTACATAGCAAGAAAAATAAATCGCGAATATAATAAATATATACAACAAATTGAACAGATATTACTGCTTACCTCATGTATTTACCAAGATCATATATCACTTGTTTGATGTTATTGTTGAAGTGCTCTGGGAGAGATAGAGGTAGCACATACTGCAGTAATTGTAAACCAATCATTTCATTGTTTTCTAACATAACATAATGAATAGTACACGTAGTTTATGAATATATTGTAAATACAGAAGAACATAACTTACCTTGATGAAAGTATGTCAATCATGCATTTTGAGCCCTGACCCAAATTCACTTTTCTTTGATATGAGATTTCTTATGTTTGCAGCAAATTCTATGGGAAATCAAATTTTTCGTATGACTTCTTTTATGGCATCACTTTGCTGCTCCGTTAATAACCAAGGAAGGGCACTTATATTAATCTGATCTCTATTGCTATTTGAGTGAATGAAATTCTTCAGTGCATGATTGGATTCATGAATGTCATTACAAATTTTGACAATTTTTTCTTTGTCACGCCTTCCATCCAATATTTTCCACAATGTCTCTGTTATATTTTTTCCAATATGCATAGTATCAAACAAATGCGCAATTTGTAGGTGCTCATAGTAGGGCAACCTACTAAATTGTCTGGGATAGCTTTTTAGTCCCTTTGGAAGGTTGTAAGTAGTGCCTTGACGACCTTCACGATCATCAATTACATAATTAGTAAACAAAAATCACAATAGAAATATATAAATTACAAACATAAACCATTAGGTCGAACGACATTACCTCGATGATTAATTCTATTATACTCCAACTTCCATAGGTGAGGTGTCATTCTTCGCGGCTTTGATGTAGTCTCCTCTTTCCCATTGAAAAAATGTTTTTTCGTACTTCGATATTTATGATTCCTGTGGAGGAAGTGTCTACACTCATCAAACACCTGCTTTCCTAAACTTTTTGAATGACGAGATTTCATCTTTGGACCACAAACTGGATATGCAAATTTTCCCTTTGTTTGAAGACCTACAAGATAATGATATAATTGGATTATTAAATATGTTGATTTTTATAATTAGAATTATCATGCGCAACTTGAATTCACTATAACATACCACAAAAATGTGTTAGCCCTGGGGCATCATGTATTGTCCATGCAAGTATTGCATGGAATTGAAATTGTCTTTGTCCTATTGGTCTAGACACGTCATACATAGTGACACCGTTCCATAACTCCACCAACTCGTCGATAAGAGGCTCAATATATACATTCATATCTTTAACTTGATATTTACCCACTTGAATGAATAGTAACATTACATAATTATTGTGACCATTTTACTGCAAGATTTGTAAGTACATGTAAATTAATAACTATCAAATGATAAAATACCTGGAACAATCATTGCCAACATAATGTGCTCCCTCTTTATTGACATCCACGGAGGAATGTTATTGTTGATAACAAAAACAGGCCACACTGAGTAAACAGATCTCAGCTCTCCAAATGGATTGACACCGTCCGCTGCCAATGAAAGCCTGAGATTATGAGGTTCTTCTTTGAAGTGTTGCCACTTTTCCTCTATGTGCATAAATGTTGAACTATCCGCAGGAATTCGAATAATGTCATCTTGACTTCTATTGCGTGCATGGTAATCCATAAATTGTGCCAAGCTACTACACCTGAATAATTGTCACATCCGTGGAATAACGGAGATGTAACGAAGAACCTTGTGAGGCACCTTTTTTGTTATTCGATCTGTTCGATATTTACTCGTATGACATACGGGGGATTGTGTTGCAAATTCATGTTCTTTATAATATATAATATGATCATTGGGACAATCATGTATTGCTTGATACTCCATTCCAATATCTTTCATAACAGTAGATAATTTTCGATATGAGCAAGGTAGAATATTTGATGGTGGTAACAAAAACTCGCCTATCAATCTACAGCAAAAAATATAAGTTGTTAATATAAACAATATTAGTGGTACATTATTCACCCTTTGTTAACTATAAAGACATATATGACATACCTTAACATACATGATATTGTTATGTTGGATAAACCATTCATAACCTTCAAGTTCAACAACAACAATACAACAGAGAGAAGAGTTGTTTGAGAGTCTTTGTATAGGGGCTCGTATGCCTTCTCAAGTAGAGGTACATCGAGGCTATCATCATCATCATGATCAGATACGCTTGGACTAAATGTGTCATGGATCAATGTATTTATACCATCATCTTCAATTGTGTTTTCTGGCGCATGATCATCATCTTTCATGGGATCATTATCTTCGCCTTGGATATTCGCACCTCCGTGTTCCTCCACTTCGAAAACCATATTCTTCGAATTGTTGTGGTTCATATCATGTACTTCCCTGGGGAGATCAACCTATATAAAATTGATTAACATAAATAAACCATGATCATCAACTCATCATCAAGTGATTTCATATGTATATAAATTGTTAAAATGATATAATGAACAACTTACCAGTGGATGACAGTCATGCCCCCCTTCAATGTGACCATTCTCCCTACAATGTCTCTTAATTGTTTTGATTAGCAGTCTTCTACGGTTTAAGCCCTTACAAATTTTGCAGGGACAATAACATTTTTCATCACCTTTTATTTTCAAGTTAGACCACAATCTAGCGATTGTCTCCCTATTTTGTTCTTCACTTATATTATCTGACATTATCGTTCTTCGCAAGAAGCAAAAATCGGGCTATGAAAACTTCGGTCTATAACTCGTGCAATGGTCTTCTTGCTTAGCTCTAGAAGCTCTCTAGCAATCAAAACATATAAGCTACAAGGCCTAACAACAATTTCAAAACATATAAGCTACAAGGCAAGACATATTACATGACATGGCAAAAGGAACAAAATTTACAAGCTTTAGCAAGACATATTAAATGACATCATAGTGCTAGAGAGATCACAATTATATGAGTCAAACATAGTCATATAGATTTCATATAGGATTTTGAAGATGATAGTGTTCTAGTTAAAATATACATTAGATTAAAAAATATACAATTTTCATAACAAATTTCAAGTCTCAAGGACTATAATTCAAGCTCCCATATTGAAAGTATTTTTACTTGCATTTGATATCTTCAAACTTGCAATTGTCCAACTTGTATTTAAGTTCCTAAGAACTGAATTGTGCACTCTTTAGTAATTTGAGGTTTGAAGGATCTCATTGCAAGTTTCTATTACAACATAAAAATTGCAAGCATGTTCCCAAACCTACAATATGCCTTCCAAAACCCAAAATGCATCCTTGTGGTGCATATTTTACACTTACAATGCCAAATATTCTTCCCTCCACTTGCAATTGACCTTTGAAAATGCAAATATAGCCCAAAATGCACTTGAAAACACTTGAAATTATGTCTCTGAGACCCGATTACAAGTGTACATTCACATATTTACCATGTATGTGTGAAGTGTGATAATTTTTTTTCCATTTCCAAGTTAAATGTTTATGTGTTTAAAACTTGTAACATTCTTTACAGGGTTCAAATTTCACCAATGACCTCATTTTAAAGTCATTTTTATCCCACATTTCCTTTTCTCATGATAAACCCAAGTATTGCTTTTATTTTGCAACCCTCTCATCTTGAAGAGAGTTCCATGGCTTCCCCTATAGCACAAGATGATGCTCTAATGCTATGGAGTTTTATTTACAGCCTTTTATGTTCCTTTTTATGTCAGAAGAACCATCATTTGCTTCAGAAAAATTATAAAGTATTAGCATGATAGATAACAAAATGTAATTCCACCTACTCAACTGACCTCTCCTCTTTATGAGATCAAAGATATTGAGTTCGGACATGCTGATATGTCAGATTTCCTTGAGATGACTGTGAAGAATGTAGTGGAATTATTTCATTTGCTATGATTCAGTTACACTTCTTTTTCTATGACTTGCACTAAAATTTATTAATGCTCATCCTATCTATTCCAAGTTGCATGTTATTTTTTCCAAGTAGTTGTGAAAGATTTAGCAAGTTGTAAAAATTTTATTTATTTTTGATGTTTCAGATCATATTTAACGATCTATCATCAAGAAAACGGGAGTGATCCAAAAACATATACAGTTGATTTTCAGTAGCAGTCTTTTAAGAGTGAAACACTCATACCAACTATTGAGCTTCTTGTGGGATTCTTTATTTTTCTTTGATGCAAAATTCAATGCCATCTCCTTCAACAACTAGTAATTTCATTCCTTTCAAGATCAAGATCAAGAACAGGCTGACTGTTCAAGTTCTACCAGCTCACTGTTCACTAGTAAAAACACAGGCATATCCATAGCAGAACTAAAATGCCATGAAAGAAAATGATTTACCTGCATCTGCTTTCTCTTGCGTTTAGTGCGGCCATTAAGCAACCTTACAACATATTCCAGAGCACCCATTTCAATCAGAGCAAGTAAATGACAAAAAAGATCTTTTTTCTCCCAAACACAATACAGCCCTCAGGGGTTGACAGAATTTGTAGGAGAGCAAAGTACAGCTCTGTACTCACAAGAAAGTCACATAAACAAGCATTAAATTTCAAAATTTTGAACTGGGTACGTAAAAAAGCTAATCAACTGCACGACAAAAGACGTGAAACACATAAGTGGTGGTGAACCATAAGAAGTTACACCTATGGGAAGAAAAAGTAGGTATACCAAATATGTACCTGCACTAAAACCTACAACTAAGGATAGGCAAGCTTTAATTGTAGCCGATATGGAGACTGTTCTAATCAATGATGTACATGTGCCTTATGCTGCAGGCTTCTTAGTGGTTAAGCCGGGTGAAGATGTTGGTGCCAAGCCGGATTATGCCTTTGAAACATATTTTAGTGAAGATCACATATTTATACCCGAATTTGAAAAGAGGAGTAATCAAATATTGTTCGACTTTATAGAGCGTTTAGCAGTGGTTGCTGCTGAACATAAGATTCGATCTGTTTACTTCCATAACTTCTCATGATTCGATGGTATTATCTTAATGAAATATTATGCTACTCAAGGTGATAAGTATACCATCAAACCTATGATGAGAAACCTTAAGCTTTACGAATTAGCAGTGTATCGTGGAAAGGATAATAAAATGAAAAAGTTGTACAGTCTAAAGGATTCATACACTCTGCTCCCTAGTAGTCTGGATACATTGGCTAAGACTTTATGTAAGCAATTAGTTCCTAAAGGATCCATCCCATATCCTATAATGATGTAATGTTTGAACACATTTATAATGTCCTCAAAGGATTGAATTTCATACTTGTAATGTCCTCAAGGGACTATTAGTTGTTTATGATGGACTAAATGTTGTCCAAGCTTCTTTAATGTTTTAAGAAGTCTAGAATGGGTCAAGGGATAGGTTTAAGGCAATAGGAACCTTATAGAAAAGAGTTTAATGTTTAATAAAACCAATGTATGGTTTTTCAAATTCAAACATTTGAATACAATCGGCTAGTTTAGGTTGTGGAGAGAAGTTAGAGTTTAGTTGTAGTTTGTTTTGTTTAATGAATTATCCTCAACTCAATGACAAGTTGGTTGAGATAGTTTCATAACTTATTTAATCTTGTGGAATCTCTGTTATGCGACAGTGAATGAGACTGGTGTGGGGGTTTTGTAACAGTGGTGAATAAAAACTCATCAATATACTGTTCTTTCATTTTGAAAGATTGTATCAATTGAGATTCATATGAATTAATAGAGTCCCTTTATCTGTTTCAATTGCTATTTGATGAATCACATTGTGTTAAAGTTGTTGCGCTGGTGTGTAAACTGGTGAAGAATAAAACAACTCTGTTATCTGCTACCCGACTCATTGCTATGTTTCGAATTTGATTGATTTGGATTTCCTAATGCAGTGACAGGGGTTTAGTAACCATCTACATTTCTAATTGATGTTTTCCAAATTGTGTTAAAGCCACTGTCGCGCCAGTTGTAGACTAGTGATCTTTTGTTTTAATTATTTTGTTACTGCAGTAGGTTTTTTAAGGAAATGAGAACCATTCCATGAGTATGGAGGCCTGATATTCATGGAATGTTAACCTTTTAACATGTATGATATGTTGTTGACATTGCATATGCAGAACCGCGTGGGATAAGAGTGATTACAGCCTGAATAGAGAGGAAAAACTAGTGGAAACGGTGGCTAAGCTGTAGCAGTGAGCCATCTACCCAACAAAGGAGATATTTGGTGTTTTGGAACGTCATGTGATGTTCATAGGATGGTGAATCCATCTCTAATTTTTTGCAAGAGTGTGGAGAACTGTGGGAACGAGGAAGCCCTATATATCTAGGGGTTTGAAGTCACAATTTAGGGGTTTTGATGTTACAGAGCACCGGGGTCTAATTCCTTTGGGAATTGAACAATTGGAGGCATAAGTAAATATTGTCCAAGAGTTGAGGTCGATAGGACATCTTTGATTGATACTTCCTTTGGAAAACTAGTCAATTTGTGTGCCTTGAAATAGGGAAACTGTCATGTTTTGGGTTACTGGTCCAAAGTAACAGTATACAAGCTTTTGGTATGTTGTAGAGTTTTGAAAAGGGTATTTGAAAACATTATCATATTGTCTAGTGTTTTGAGAAAACATAAAGTTATTTCCCTTCCAAGTCTGCTGTAGGAATTTTACTAGGCTTTTGAAACAGTTTGAGTGCATTTTGAGAATTGGGAGTAGTGGGGTTGATTTTGAACTTTGGAGTTCCTTGCATCTAAGTTATTACTAGCCTACAACACCAAAAGTATCATCTAGGAGTATTGAGAAAAGCCTTGTCAAGTCAGGTTCCTGAAGAAATTGAGGTGATTGATAAGCCCAAGTGCCTAGACCTCCGAAATTATCAAACTTTCATTGTGTTTTGAAGACCACCACCCTTCCCTCTGCATCAAGTGTTGGTTTAATTGAAACTCACCAAGTAACCAATGTAACTTACTTCACAAATTTCAATAATTGTTCTTTCAACTCTGTTTCGTTTCAGACTTATAAACATATCTTCACCTTTTTTCAAATAAACACACCTTTCAAATAAACTTATTCAACTTACCAAAATAGTACCAATTATGCTGCTTGTTATGCTAACTGTACCCTTTTGAATTTACTACAACCTTTCCCTCCAATTTTCAATACACAAAGAAAATAAAATAGAGTACTGTTTCTTTGCACTGTGGAAATTCCCCTGTTCTAATTCTCACAACCTACTCCAGCATCTGCAAACATTACCGAGACACAGGCTAATTGATCAGGTTAGCAGGGATCAATCGGCAGGCTCTAAAGATGGGTTCTTAGGTGGAGAACCGAACTTGGTTGGAAGATTCTGAAAGCACTTCTTTCAAACTGTTGAGGGCATGGTTATAACTTCTACTAGGGCACGACTGCAAGTATTCCTTTGTTTCCTTGACTGAATACACTGTGCATATTCAACCATGGATTTTTGTCCTTGAAGCACACTTAACATCTTTTACAATTCTGAGTATTTAATAGAAGAACATACATTACCCTAATTTGTTTTTCAACCAACGACATAGAATGTTCGCGGTGAATTCCCAAATTAGGGCCTACGGTTTCATCACGAAATTGACACAATGATGCAAGTTCAATCCGTGTGAGTATCCACAGTTTATTTTTAGATTGAATGCGATATAACTCAACTGAAATTCACATAAACCGAAACCCCTTTACATTGCACAAATTAATTCCACATTCGGCTGTACCGAGTTGACTTGGTTTGGAATGATAAATTTATGGTATCGTTAATACATCTAACTACGACTTATAACTGCAGAGACCAAAAAGAAATCACTATATCATCGCCAAACAACTGCAGACTTATCCATGAATTAAAAGAATACTAATGAAGTTGCTTGCGGAATCTTAACACAGTAGGACTCAAGTATCTACCTGCGTAAACTTCATTCATCAGAAGTGAGATTAGGGAACCCTGTCCTCGAAGTGCCCTCTGTTCGGTGTGTAAAAAATAGAGTGATTGTTTTGAGGAGACTTTGGAACATTTGAGTCTTTATGTCAAGACCGGAGACCCAAACCAGAGAAATGAGGGTGATCGACAACGACTGCAAATGACAACGGCGCTATTGAAAATACAAATGACAACGTTTTCTTCTTTTTTTTTGCCTTATATCCTGACAACGTCGCAATTGCGATGTTGTCGAGTTATAATTGAAAAAAAAAGGCAAAAACACATAACATCTGCCTGCCGTCGCAAATTGCCATCGTAATTTCACCCCAAATGTATTAGTGCTACCACCAGCTGCACCTCATACCTTGTCGCATGATCGCATGATACTTGTTTATTTCTTGCGATCATGCGACCGCTTTATGATTGGTAAACTCTACAAGCATCTTCGGTCCCACCTGGACATGTGGAAGGATCCCGCTTTACCGCCAAGCATCTTTTGTGACTTACGTTGTCGCATGATCGCATAGCAATATTTTAATCCATGCGATCATGTGACCGCTTTATCATTGGCGCATCTACGCTATTAGAGTACGTGGGTCCCACTGCCACGTGGAAGTTCTCGCTATGTCATAACTGTAGTCAAATGCTTTCAGACCCACCATCGGAAGATCAACAGCCATTGCTTCTTCGCATAGACCTCCAAGATTCTTTGCGAACATATGCCCTCCGTCGGATGTAGGATCTTTCCCTGCTCAGCTTATGTTGTCGCATCTACGCTGTTGGCGTAAGTGGGTCCCAGTAGAGTGTATTCACCGGCCCGAGTTCCCATTGTCGCATGATCGCATAGCAATATTTTAATTCATGCGTTCATGCGACCGCTCTATGATTGGTGCACGTGGACTCCAGCTTAGGTGTCAAAGAATCTCCCGTGGCTTTGAGGAATAGCGGCAACCATTGATTTATCATCGCGTATAAACCTTATGGACCCACCACCACGTGGCACAATCTCGCTTTGTCGCAAAGCATATTCCACAACATAGCGGAAAAGCGGTAACCGTCGATTAGGAATCTTGATCATTACGTTGGCAGAGATAATAGCACCGCAAACATGGAACCACTTTACACGTGTCATCATCTTGCATGATCGCATGGCATGTTTTAAACTCTTGCGATCATGCGACTGCTTTGTCATTGGCGCACATGGACTCCAGCGGGGCACCATCTATTTCCAGTCTCCCTTTTCATTGACTTTTCTTACCACCCGAACCTCCACTGTCGCATGATCGCATGGAAGTTATTCCATTCATGTAATTATGCGACTAGTTAACTTGCTCGGCAGTTCATTTTAGCCTTTGTCGCATAAACTCAAGGCAGTTATTTTGATCTTGCGATCATGCGACCTGCCAACAACCACACTACCACTTTTACTGCAGTTTTATTATATTTGTTTTTTTACTCATTTCAACCTTCGTGGCTTCATGACTCAATATGAAAATATCCATTTGGCAAAGGTTTATACAGCTTTTCTAAGACCCATAAAAGAAACTTGAATTCAATGGTCTTAGTCAATGATGTCTTCTTTTTAAATAAAAACTTGTTTTACTATTTTTAAAGAAATGAATCCTTTTAACTTGCGCACTGTTATATGGAGTGGAATTCTCTAAATAGTACAATGTCGGCTCTGTCACTGCATCATCCATATGAAGAATCTTTTGATTTATGATTTCTTATGAGTGTCTTGAGATCATGACTTCAATCACCATTCCATCTGAAAGAGATCATCAATGGGAACATGATATCCTTGCCAGGTTGGGGTCTATCACGTACCCATTATGACAAGACTTCCAAATAACCCACCCGGCTTGAAAAGAAGAAGGCAATGGCAGGGAAACCTGGCAAGGACAAACTATCCTGAAGGAAACCTAGACTTAGACTCAGACATGACTAAATCTGACTTGACATCAAATACTTCCACTTTTAACATCATGGTTATGGGGTGAAAAGTGGGGCAACAATGTTCCATGTGGGAGCACAACAAATTCATCTCAAGGGAATTCATATGATGAAGTGATAAAATCTACACAAGAGGTTGCTTATGGAGACATTAGTAGTTTCAACAGACAACCAGAGCCTCGGCCAGTTTATGTGGCTCAAGGATCAATGCTAATGATACAACAGACTCAAGAGAGTCAAGATCCAGTGAAGAATAATGAAACAGTGAAAGTAGAAGAGGTTGTCCAACCAACAGATTTCGAGACAAAGCCTAAGCAAGTACATAAGACACAAGTGGTATTTTATCAAGGGAAGGATGAGCCAACCCCATTTCTATTGTCAGTTAGAATATTTGGAAAGCTTCTCCATAATTGTTTGATAGATTCAGGAGCTTCGAGTAATGTCACGCCATTGGCTATTTGTAGAAGATTGTGAATCACACCCTTAGGATCAAACAAGAAGGTTACTCAACTGGACAAGACTGAGGTCCCAGTGGTGGGTGAATTACACAATATACATATGTAGTTGGCATCTGATCCAAGGATGGAACACATGATAGATATTTCAGTGGTGGATGTCGTCGATTCCTATGGTTTGTTCCTAGGAAGGGATTGGTCTAGAAGGCTGAATGGATACATGGCAACTGACTTTTCCCACATGTGGCTCCCATGGAGAGGGCTAGCCAACCAAATCAAGATTGAAAGCACCCCAAGATTAAGATTGACAGTTACTGAATATGGGGAACCAAATGAAGTGTTGTTTGCAGAATCAGGCATGGGCGTCTATAAGCCTAAGAAAATAGAAGTGTTGACATTGAATATCATAAGTGAAGCAAAAGAATCCACATAAATGCTAGTTGAGTTGGATCCCGACACTTCATCTGATGAGGGTGAAGGAATGTTTGAGAATTTTAGAAGCTTTGTGTTAAGAATTGTTCAGCAAGGTGTAGAGTTGGGTAATAGGACATTAGTGAGAGACTTGTTGTTACCCAACTGGTGTAGGATCCACAACGCCTTCCATTCAGAGCTATCCTGCTCTTTGTGCAGGGTTGCATTAGAGCGGGTGGAGATAAGAGTCCCTGGGGATTTGAAGCAAGATGAACAATATGGAAAACAAAGGATTGATGTTCCACAAGTTGATGAAACAAAAAGTAACAAGATGAGTGAAGCAAGGAATCAGATTACACCACCTAACTTGGAAGTGAGAAAGAATGAAGAATTGGACAAGTTTAAGAATTCTCAAAGAGATCAATTAGGAAGTGATGGAGTATGGATGTGAAGATTTGATGGTTCTAAGACTAAGCAAGGAGCTGGAGCTGGATTTGAGTTAGTCAGCCCAACAGGTGCAACATATCTGGCAGCACATAGATTACAATTTCCATGCACTAACAACATGGCAGAGTATGAAGCTTTGATTCTAGGCCTATTATGTGCTATAAAGAAGGGTGCTAAGACACTCCATGTGCTTGGGGATTCATATTTGGTAACTGAGCAAGTGAAGTAGAAGTTTACTTGCCATGACAAGAGATTGAAAAGATATAGAAACAGAGTGTGGGATTTGATAGAGGACTTTGATGCCTTCAATATCAAGTTTAGCTATAGAGCAAACAATCAAGTGGCTAACGCTCTTGCGCAAGCTGCAAGCTCGCTAGCACCAATCAAGTTGGAAGGATTGAAGAAATTTAAAGTTGAGTTGGCCTCAGTCCCATCAGTACCATACAATGTCAAGAATTTCCAAGTATTTGAAGATGATAAGCATATTCTTAAGTTCTTGACCAATTCAGATGTCTTCACAGCACAAATCATTGATGGAGAAATAGATGAAGCAGAATTCAATCTGAAGGAGATTATGAACTTAAAGACAAATACCATTCCAAAGGGAATGATTGAATTGGAAAGAATATTTGACTTGGATCAATTCAATAAGGTGTCATATCAACCCATAGGGGGTGATGAGTGCGAAAAGGTGAATATTGGAACAGAGGATAGTCCCAAAATTGTCCACATTGGGAAAGTTTGTTCACCTAAGGAGAAAGCTGATATACTGAGTTTGATGAGAGAGTTCCCAGATGTGATTTCTTGGGGATATGAAGATTTGAAGACATATGACCCTTCTATCATCACACATACAATCCCATTGAGGGAGGGAAGTAAGCCATTCAGACAGCGACAGAGACCTGTCAATCCTTTGCTAGAGCCATTGATTTTCCAAGAGGTGAAGAAGTTGTTAAATGCATGAATCATCTTCCCAGTGAGACATTCAACGTGGGTCGCCAATCTTGTCCCAGTTAGAAAGAAAAGTGGAGAGATAAGGTTATGCGTTGATTTCAAAAATTTGAATAGAGCATCAAAGAAAGACAACTATCCATTGCCATCACTAGATGAAGTTTTGCAAGTAGTGAACGGAGCACAAATGATGACGTTTATGGATGGATATTCAGGATACAACCAAGTGATAGTAGAAGAAGAAGATATATTGAAAACAACTTTCACCATGAAGTGGGGAACATTTGCATACAGAAGGATGCCTTTTGGCCTAATCAACGCTGGTGCAACATTTCAGAGGGCCATGGATTATGCCTTCAAGGACTTAAAAGACAAGTGCATCATCATCTACATGGATGATATCATAGCATTTTCGAAAAATAGAGAGGATCACATTTTGGATTTGAGGAAAGTTTTCATGAGATGTAGGAAATTCGGGGTTTCTTTGAATCCAAAGAAGTGTATGTTTGGAGTGAATGAAGGAAAACTCTTGGGACATGTTATTTCAGAGAAGGGAATCATGATAGATCTAGAGAGAGTGGAGGCTATTTCTAAGCTTGGTTTACCAGCCAGCAAGAAAGAACTAAAGTCTTTCTTTGGAAAGATCAATTTCGTAAGAAAGTTCATATCAGCATTTGCAGAGATAGTAAAGCCAATGAATGACATGCTAAAAAAGGATGCAAAGATAAATTAGACTCCAGCAGCGAAGAGAGCATTCGAAGAGATAAAGCAAGCTATTGTTAATGCACCAGTCTTAGTGAGTCCAGATTATGAGAGGCCATTCAACATATATTCTTTTGCCTCTGATCATGCCTATGCAGCCATCTTAACACAGAAAAATGAAGAAGGTGAAGAGCATCCGATTGCATTCATGAGTGCACCTTTCCGAGAAGCTGAACTGAACTATCCAAATGTGGAGAAACAGGCTTACGCCTTGGTGAAAGCAATGAAGAAGTTCAGGCACTATATCTTGATAAGCAAAGTACATGCAATTGTGCCTGACATAGCAGTAAAGACCCTTTTAATGCAAAGTGAACTTGGAGAAAGAAGAGGAAAGTGGGTCGCCACTATCCAGGAATATGATATAGAAATTCAACCAATGAAGTTGGTTAGAGGTCAACAGTTGGCACAAACAATGGCGTCAGAGGGACCTGGACTTGTTCAACAAGTATTTGAGTTGGAGGATGTGCGTCCTGATGAATGGTATCAGGACATTGTTAATTATTTGTTAAATCACCGATGCCCATCACATTTGAATCCAGTACAAAAGCGGGCATTAAAGTTCAAAAGTAAGAGGTATATGTTACAAGGAGCAGTATTGTACAAGCAAAATCATGAGGGAATATATTTGAGGTGTGTTGGAAAGGATGAAGCAAGAAATATTTTGGAACACTTTCATGATAAGTGGGGAACTGGACACGGATCAGATTTGGCCACAACACATTGGATACTAAGAGTAGGATATTATTGGCCAACCCTATTCAAAGACACTCATGAACATGTGAAGACTTGTCATATTTGCCAAACTTCGGCAAAGAGGGAGAGGAACCCTGCCATGCCTTTACAGCTAGTCATTGAGGTGAGACCTTTCACAATGTGGGGACTTGACTTCATTGGTCCCATCAACCCACCCTCCTCAGCACAGCACAAGTATATTCTAACCGCGACTGAATATTGTACTCGGTGGTCAGAAGCTCAAGCTTTTAATAATTGCATTGCTGAAATAATCATTAAGTTCTTAGAGGAAAGGATCACTACAAGGTTTGGATGTCCTTCTACTTTTGTATGTGATAATGGTTCTGCTTTCATTTCCTTGAAGTTTCATAATTGGGCTTTTGATCATGGGATTGTTTTAAAATTTTCATCAGGATATTATCCCCAGGGAAATGGCCTAGCTGAGTCTACAAACAAGAACCTTTTGACTGTGATTAGAAAACTTCTGGATAGGAACCCAAGGGATTGGCACACTCAGCTGAGATATGCTTTGTGGGCGGATAGAACAAGAGTTAAAGAGTCCATAGGGATTTCCCCCTACCATCTAGTTTATGGACAGGATCCTGTGTTCCCTATTCAACTGAAAATCCCAACCTTGAAGTTTATCCAAGAATACTATGATGAAAATGAAGACCGAGTCCAAGCTAGGTTGACTCAGTTGATGCAATTAGACAAGAAGAGAGATGAAGCCCTAGAAAAGTTTGCAAAACATCAAGGGGTAGTGAAACGTTGGTTTGATAGAAGATCACAAAAGAAGGCCTTTAGGATCTCTGATTTGGTCTTATACTGGGATAAAGCCCATGAAAAGAAAGGACAACATGATAAATTTGATAAACTATGGAAGGGTCCTTTCCAAATTGCTGAAATCATTAGGGATAATGCATTTAAGCTCAAGACACTCACTGGTAGGGATGTCCCATTGCCTGTCAACGAGCAATTCCTCAAGCATTATTTCCAAGCTTAGGACTCCATCTGGAGCCCTTTTGTACATAGTAGTTTAGTTTGCTTTCAGTTGCTAGTTCAGTTTGCTTTCTTTTCGTAGAGTTAGAGTTTGTCTTGGACCACTTGGCTCAAGAGTTACGGTAGTTTTCTTTTCAGTTGGTTAGAGTAGTTGGTTAGAATAGTTTTCCTTTCTGTTGTTTAGTTTAGGTGTTTTGAGGGAGCTCAGTGGTTATTTTGCACCAAGTCACTTGGGAATTTTTTTTTTTAGCTTCCCTCAGTTTGAGAGCGATTTTGGTTCTTGGGGCCTTGCAAGCCAGAGGGGGTACCAGTTATCATCCGTGGGTGAATTGTGTTGACCTCACACTTTTGATGACAAAACAAGAGTCCGTCTTGTTCATTTCTTGAATATATTTGATGAGGTTTGGAGATTTTAGGACGTACTTAGTTGTTGATCTATGGTAGGGCTTGTACTAAATTTGGGTCAGACTCGATAGTGGTTCTTGAGTTACCTTCGACATGGTTGCAACATTATGCTCACACTTAATTGCTCTGAGTTCTTGGTGTTTTGAAGTGAAGTTGGACTTAGTGAGAATCATACACCTGCTTCAGCGCCATTGTGGTCTTCCAAACCCTCCGCGGGCTTCATTGCCTGTAAGCCAAACAGAAAATTGTTTGAAAAAAAGAAATATCATGAGAAAAGAAAAGAGAAAAAAAAAGAAAAGCGCAAAAATGAAAAGTAGTATCAAAGTGTGAATAAAGATGAAAATTGGCTCTGAGGGCGTGCAGTCATCTTTGCCGGTGCTACTAAGTAGTCACTAAAGGTAGAATCATGATTGTGGTGCCACAATGATAACTCCGTCGGGGCTATGGACGCTTGACTGGCAGCGGGGCTCTATCCAGGATGCTTTTGGAGTAAGGATATTTTAATAACAAAGTTTAGTGGATCTAAGGGATCATCAAGTTCTTGTTGAGTGGGGAATGAATCACTTGCACACACATGGGTAACTTATGTCAAGATACTTAGGTTCGGCTTGAGAGTTCCTTCCCGGGTTGAGTACTTGTCCTTAAGTAGATTTTCGGGTGAGTTATCTTAAAATTTTTATTCTAAGTTATTTTGTTCTTGAAATGTTCAGGAACATTTCACCAGTGGAGTCGCCAGATGTTGTGAGGTTTTCACATCATCGCCCCAAATCTTGGGGACCCCCTATTTTAGACCTAGGCTTGGCCTTGTTCCTTCCTTGATCTTGGTGCTTGGTGCCTAAAGCGATTTTTTTTTAACCCAGATTTATTGGCGTTGTTTGAATGGATAGACTTGAAGTGCAATACTTGATGCTTTAATTTGATTGAATTCTATTGAAATCTTGTAAGATTGATGGATTTTAAATGGTTGATTGTATTACAAATTTAGTGGCATGGATGAATTTAATTTCCAGAATTAAGGCCATTCGAAATCAAAATTGAACATTGCAATTAAATTTTAACCTCCTTTGGATTTTTGAATTTGCATTAAATTTTAAATTGCGAGCTTTGAATCGTAAATTAATTGTTTATATTTTTTGAAATTACTTGGAGGTGGTGGTGCTAATTTTAAATTTTTGAAAATTTGGATCTAATAAAATCAATTTAAGGCCTTTTGGATCAAAAAATATGGGCTAATGAAATTAAAATTTGCTTTGAAAAGTGTAAAATTGGCCCTTAATTTTGAAAATCTTGGCATTACTTTTCATGATCTGCATTGAGAAGTCAAATTGGGGCCTTCCTTACAATTGGCACCTCCCCTTTCCATGCTAATTTTGAAATTTTAGTGGTCATTGACCAAATTCAATGCAAAATTAATTAATTTTGTTTTCCAAAAGGACATGTCATCCCTTATGTGTTTCGCAATTAATTGTTTTCTTTTCTTGTGTGTCTAGGGTCGGCCCTAGAAAGGAGGATGCTCTGGGCGCATATATAGGGGAGCACCTTCCCCGTTATCTCCTCACACCACTTCAGCTCCAAGCAGCGAAAAGGCAGAGAGAGCAGCGACTGAATATAGAAGAGGGACTTCCTAGTTAGTAGGGTAGCGAAATTGTTATTGGAAGGGCAGTGCCTTTGAGGAGCGAATTATAAAGGGGCATTTTTTTTTTATTTTTTTGATTGCAGACCAGACCACCGAATTTGATAAAAGAGGAGCAGTCACGACACCTAGGGCATTCGAAATTGAGCATTAGGAGGCTATCGAATTCAAGGAGAGCAGATTTGAAACAATAAGGGTTCGAAAATACAGGGGTGCAATCTAAAATTCTAATCTAGAGAGCAGTCCCAAATTGTGATAGGGAGCAGTGAGTCAGGTTGATGATGAGGCTCGAATACAAGTGATGCAGATCCGAAATCGTTAAAGCAAGAGGAGAAGATCTGGCATTGGAGGAGTAGAATTTTGTGAAAGGGGGATCTAGTTCAGATTTGGGGCATCATTTTCAGATTTTGGCAAGAGGAAGAGAGGCAAGATCTAAGTTGTAATAAACATTTCCAGAATTTCTTCAAGTTATAATTCTGATTTGAGGACAAAAGTTCAAATTTTGCAAGGCATCTACATTCAGAAATTTCAATTGGGAAGGTAGTGAAGTTCAGATTTTGTGATCAGATTCAGATTTTCATCAAGTTGGAAGCATCAAATTGGAGGATTGAAGGCAAGTTCATCAGGGCATCCACATTCAGTTTTCTTTGCAAGAACAAAATTTCATAACCGGTGAGTAGCTTATCTTTTTCCTTTCTTGTTAGTTGTTCATTTCATTGGTATTATTGTTAAGTGTTGAAGACTAGTTTCAAGAGTAGAGTTAGGATTTTGGTTAGTAGGTTGATTACTCGATTGTCTTAATTAGCTTTTTCCCCTCAAGTTCTTGCTTGCATTCCATCATTTCATTTCATCATCATAGGAGGAAGATTGGAGTGATAAGTGTAGTCCATCTCATAGGAAACGGCGGGGAGTGATAAGTGGTAGTCCCACCCCTAGGGAGAAGATTGGAGTGATAAGTGTAGTCCATCTTAAGGCAAAGGCGGGGAGTGATAAGTGTAGTCTTCATCATTTCATCATCATAGGAAGAAGATTGGAGTGATAAGTGTAGCTCATCTCTTAAGGTAACGGCAGGGAGTGATAAGTGTAGTATTCCATCCCATTAAGAGGAAGTTTGGAGTGATAAGTGTAGTTTCACCATCATTGTAGAAAAGGCGGGGAGTGATAAGTGTTTAGGATGGGTGATGCTAATGCAAGCAAGCAACCCAAAGGAACTAATGCTAAAATAGGAGACAAGGAAGTCATGATACCCAATTCTAACTTCTGCTCAAAATTGAAACACGTTGGAGACACCAACATTGGTACCCTTGACTTGATTCAATTAAGAGAGAGGTTGAGAGACAGCCAGTCCCCTATAGCGAGGATTAATCAGTATAGAATTGTGCAAAAAAAGGTTCAGTCTACCCTAGCAGCGGATATGATACGACAGAATTGGTTACACCAAGTCATCAAGGCTCACAAAGTCAGAGTGCAGCGCCTTCATCGTGCTTCTCAGTCAGATTCCGGGCTCTACTAAAGGTACATAGTTTGATCTTTGGATGTTTTATTTTATTGAAGGCATTGGAAATGGTAAAGGAAAGATTGATTGGATTAGGATCATTAGCATGAATTTAGAGTTGCAACTTAGATAGTACAAAATTAGAAGCAAGTCTACATGGGGTCCTGTCCTACTTCTTCAATTTGAATGCAAGACTACTAGTGATACTTTGCCAGTCGAACCAAATCCAATTGGGGAGATGCACTGCACCACTATGGTTGAGGCAAGAGCTTACGCCAAAGGGAAAGGTTGTGGCAGTTCGAACAGTTGAAGGCAGTCAAGGGTTAACCAAGGAGGAAAGCTTTGATGAAAGCAGTTGATGAATTTAGTGATGGGTGGATTGTGGAACAATCAAGGAGATATGGTTGAGGGTAGGTGCCCTAAAATCCAAAAAGTATTGAAGCAGTGAGGAGTGCAAGCAAACCAAATTCAAGTGGGAAGGTTGGAAAACCAAGAATGTTAAAGAAGGCAAGGATAGTAAAAGAGGAAAGTGGAGTGAAAAGTTTTGGAAGGTCAAGTTTGATTTCAAGGCGGTAGCTAAGAGCAAGGCTCTCAAATCGCAAGAAGGTTCACATCCAGGCAAACCACCAAGGTCAAGGTAGGATTACCCCAAGTGCATGGAGACCTCACCCTTTCGAGGTCAGGACATCAAGTACAAGCAAGTTCAAGTGGTGATGAGAAAGTTTCTAAGGACAAGCTCAAGCATCCAAGGCTTCACCTCATCTCAAGGATTAAATAAATTTATAAGATAAGGTTGATGAGGTGGAAATTTCATGTGCATGCAATTAAATCATGCCAAGTGTCCTATGTTCTCATTGGTTGACAGATTATTGTAATTTTCTCATTGGCCCACTAAGTTGGTGCCCTTTTGTAATTGGTTGAAAGATGGTAACCCTAATTAGGGTTTGTAAGGTTTAATCTTGGCCCTTGATTTTGCCTCTTAATCTTGGCCACTCGTAATTTTGAGCCTCTATATAAGGCCATTTGTTCTCATTTGTAAAGAGAGTTATGTTGGAGAAATTATTGCCAAAATACTATCAAAATTGTTCTCTATTCATTGTTGTGACTTGCATGGTGGATATACATGATCATTTTGGTGTATTTGCATGGTTCCTCTCATCTCTCAAATTAAAGTAGGATTTCATTTCATGTTGTTAGAATAGAAGTAGATGGCTAGTTGTACGGTGATATTGGTAAATGTTTGATAGGGATCTATATACTAGGCCACTAGCATCCTAGCGGCTTGTTAGGAAGCCTTGTGTGGTAATTTAGTCCAATTGCTCCCAAGTTCTACTTGCATTTCATCTTTCCGCTTGTACTTCAAGTTGGGTTGGAAGATAGGTGTTAGTGTGAAAATCCTAAGAGTTTCCCTTAGAATCATTGCACCAATGGAGGTAGCGCCGCTGGCAAGCTTTCATTAGGTTGATCCCCGTCCATTTGCCAATCTTTCCATTCAGTAGTAGTAGTAGTAGAAGTAATCAGTAGTTCAATAGTTGAAGTTGAGAAGTTGAAGTTTGAAAGTTTGAAGAGCAAAGCTAGAAGTGATATAAATTAGTTTGATGAGCAAAGTTGGAAATGATATAAAAGAAGAAAGTTATCTCATCATCATCATAGCGAAAGTTTGACATCCTCAAGTGAACAATGTAAGCCCGCCGAAGTGATTACTAGCAAATCACATTAATATAACTGAGTTAGTATCCACAGGTGTAAGGAACCTTGGAGTATCCTCATATACTTTTCAAGAGAGGGTTGAGTGTTCGATACACTGTATCAAGTATTCAATTGCTATATGTTATGTAGTGGTACAAAACTGACATCAACAGTACTGTGGTTCAATTCAGTCCCTGTCAATCTAAAAAATTCTTCCCAAAATATACTCAGAAGTATGTTGTCTCTGTCATTGATTATGTTTTAAGGCAACCCATGTAAGCGAAAGACTTCTTTGAAAAATAACTCTACAATCTGAGAAGCTTTATACTCTGTAGTGATAGCATAGAAATGGGCAAATTTTGTTATTCTATCAACTACAACAAAAATACTATCTTTACCTTGGGACTTTGGTAGTCCAGTAATAAAATCCACGGATATACTTTCCCATTTTTGTTCTGGTATTGGCAAGGGTTGTAATAACCCTGTAGGGTACGTATGCTCTGCATTATTCTGCTGGCAAGTGATGCACTCTTGAACATAGCGTAAAACATCATCTTTCAATCCTTTCCAAGTGAATCTTTCCTTGAATTGCTGGTTAAATTTTGAAATACCCTGGATGTCCTGCCAGTGGGATATCATGAACTGACTGTAAAATCTTGTGTTTTGATCCTGGGACTAAGATCTTGTTTTTGCAATAGATAACATCATTCACCACTTTATACTTATCATCTTGAATATTTCCCTCCATTAAATTACATGCAAAATAATTTTTAGAATATTCCACCAGCAACATGGATTTCCAGTCAACTGTAACTACGGACAGTGCGTTTATTTCAGGTCTCTTGGATAAGGCATCAACTACTATATTATTTTTTCCCTTTACGTATTCAATTTCAAAGTCACAAGCTTGAATCTTGTTGATGCATTTTTGTTATGATCATTCAAATCTTTTTGACCGAGAAAATATTTCAAACTGTTACGATCAGTTCTAACTACAAATTTACCACCTAGATACTACCTAAATTTTGACAAGGCGTGCGTGATTGCCAACATTTCCTTGTCATATATTGAATACAATTTTTCTATGCCACTGAGTTTCGTGCTCTCATAAGCTGTGGGATGCTTATTTTGCATTAAGACTGCTCTGATTCCCTCACCAGAAGCATCACATTCCAACACAAAGGGTTGATTAAAATCTGGAAGTGCAAGTATTGGGCAAGAACTCATTACCTCCTCAAGCTTATCAAATACCTGTTGTGCCTCATAAGTCCATTTGAACGCACCCTTCTTTGTAAGATCTGTCAATGGTGCTCCGAGTTGTGAAAAGCCTTTGACAAATCACCTGTAATAGTTGCACAAATCAAAGAATCCTCTTAACTCTGAAAGATTCTGAGGAGGTGGCCAACCCAAGATGGCATGTATCTTTTCCTAATGGACCTGCACACCGTTAACACTAATAATATGCCCCAAGTACAAGATTTTTGTCATCCTAAATTCACATTTCGAAGCTGTTGCATAGAGAGACTGCGATTCCAAGATGCCAAGAATTTCATCAATATGTTTCAAGTGGTCTTCCTAGGTTTTTCTGTAAATTGGTTTATCATCAAAGAAGACTAACATAAATTTCCTTAATTGTTTATTAAAAATATGATTCATACAAGATTGGAATGTAGCTAGAGCATTTGTTAGTCCAAAAAGCATAACAAAAAATTCTTAATGGCCATAATGACAGGGAAATGCAGTTTTGTGAACATCCTGTTCCCTCAGTTTAATCTGATGATATCCTGATCTTAGTTCAATTTTACAAAAATAAACAGCACCATGTAGTTCATCTAACAATTCATCAATTCGGGGAATCAGGTACCTATTTTTAATTGTCTTTTAGTTGAGAGCTTGATAATCGATGCACATGCATAGAGTCTCGTCTTTCTTTTTTACTAGCACTACTGAAGAAGCAAAGGGACTCAACCTAGGCCTGATATGACCCATATCCAACAGTTCTTGTATTGCCTTCTCTATTTCATCCCTAAATTTCTTAGGTTGACAATATGCCGTCGTGATGACCGATTTTGCACCTTTGTCCAATTCAATAGTATGTTCAAACCCTATGTCCGAGGGTACTCCTGGAGGGATATCACTGAAAACCAAACTATGTGAATCTAATATTTTCAACAATTCATCCTGATAATGCTTGGATTCAAAACGTGTTACCTTGGTAGAGATCAGACATTGGGTTGACCATGCAACATCCCCATGCCTGAAAATAGTCTCCATCCTTTTAGCACTGTCAATCATGGGCCCACCATTGGACATACCTCTAAGAACTACCTTCTTTCCATCAACCTTGAAAGAAAATTCCAAACGTTTGAAACTCTGTGTATATTTATCTAAAGTTTTCATCCATTGAATTCCTAAGACAACATTATCATCAACCAAATCAATCACATAGAAATCATCAGTCACTATAGAATTGCCAAGAGAAATATTCAATTGAGGAACTTTATGAGTACTAACTAATTGGTACCACCTGCTACTCTAACATCAAATCCTTCATGTATTTTTGTTTGCAAACCACATTTTTTGACAAGAGTAGCATCTATAAAATTATGAGTAGATCCACTATCTAATATAACAATAACACACTGACCATGTAAAACTCCTCTAACTCTGAAGATATTGTAGTGCAGAATCCCTGTCATGGATACTATTATTCTTCCCTCCTGTTTATTACCCTGATCCTAATCTATGTCCTTTTGAGTATGTTCTAGGTTAGGTTTTGTATTCTCCTCATCTTCACTATCTAACATTACCTCAATATAATGTATTTTCCCTTTTCCTAAACATCTGTGCCCTGGTTGTCATAATTCTTTACAACTAAAACACATTTTTTTCCTCCTGAGTTCTTCCCACTCTTCTTTATTTAGTTTGTTTTTAGGGAAAGTATCTTTAATGAATGGCTGGTTATCTTTGTCTGGTTTTGGTGGAGGTCCTTTATTAAGAGTTTTCCCTTTTGATTAGGGTTCCAATTCCCTTGCCCTTTTAATGGTAATCTGCAGGGTTGATGAATTTAAAGACTTAACCCATCCTTTTAGTGAATCAGATAACCCATCAATGAAAATAACTATCTTATGCCTTTCAGAGATTTCAGTAACAAGCACGGCCAATTTTTTGAGATTAAAAAATGTATTCTTCTACTTTTCCCAATTGTTTTAGTTGTGTCAATTCTTTCAAGTGTAATTCAGGATCTTTGGAATCAAACCTATCAATGAGTCATTCTATAAAATCTGCATATGTGTACACCCAGTTGTGTCCCAATGTTATCTGCCCATGGTGCCACCATTCATGTGCTACACCATCTAAATGCAATGTTGCATATTTAATGGCTTCATCCTCCATCATAGGGTTCAATTGAAAATATGTGTCCAGGTTCTGAACCCAAGCTTTGGTAGTAGTTTTACCTTACCCATCAAAGTATGCTATTGACATTTTTCCTATTTTCCTCTGTAATTCACTGCGATGCCCTCTGTCCCTATGTGATTTATGTTTCATCCTTACATCCAAATATTCCCTAAATGTCATTTCAGACCTGAATTCTTCCCCTGACATAACCCAATCCTAGTGTATTTCATCTTGTAATTCTCTAGCAATTGGCTCATGTTCTGTCTTTACATTTCTAGGGGTAAAAGTCGGCATGAAAGGTCTGGCAATCCCTATTCTTTCTGGCTGATTGTTATTATTCACAGAGTTATCCTCTCTACCCCCATTACCTCCCCAATTATTCTAGTGTTGATCTATATTATGTGTCATGAACTGGGTCATCATATTGGACATCTGGTTAAGGTTATCCTGCATTTCTTGTTGACTCCTGATTAATGTTGTAAATAGATCCCTGTTACTATTTTCAGGTTGTTCACCCATATTGTCAAAATCCGGATTTGACTTATTTCTTCTGAGATAATAAGTGTGGGTAGGTTTTTTACTCATTAAATTTTCCTACAGGCTGGCAGGATGCACTACTCTAATACCAATGTAAAATCCCTTACTGATTTAACCAAAACTCTGAACTTTGCTCAAGTAATTCTGACAACGGTTTGTTTGTAGTTGTTTTGTCAATGTTAGTATTAAGTTTTTGGAGATTGCTAGGTACTTTATTTACTGTTATTTCTTTAGAGAATCATTTAAATTCATGCCAACAATATAGCAATAACATCTTTACACTAACTTGCTTGACCCGTTCCTTAATTGCAAATGAATATCATTGTTCCATTAATTTACCATGAATTACAATCTTAAATAAAAATAACAAGAATTGTGCACCTGTTAGATGAATGGACGAAAGTAAAATTGTTGATGACTGTCGTTGTCTCCTCAAAATAGTAATTAGAAATCTTGATTCTATCTACACAGTTTTAACACCAATCAGCTGATAGCCATGTCACGCTCTTCTAAATGTCGTCGATCATTTCGGGAAGGATGCACTTTTGGTCGTTGATTCATTTGCTTCTTCTTATGTTCATTGTCGTGAACCAGAACTCCCGTCAATGTAAGGGTCCGCTACTATTGACATTCTCAAAGATGAGACTTCTGCGTTCAACACGGCCTAGGGGTCCTACCCATTCCGCTTCCTTATAATTTCAATTCACGCTAGAATGGAAATTGGAATTGAGTTCTATCCGTAAAAGGAAGAGAGCCGAAGTCATATTTTAAAACGCTCCAACATGGATAATCACGTGGCCAGGCCTGCCGTATATTCAAAGAAATAACTGCACCAGACACACCTCACATTTGGATAGAATGCGAAGTGTCGTCAACTCTTTGCCATGTAGTGCCCTGCACTGGTTAAGTTTCCTCGTTCCACATTCTCCACTAGGCCAGGAACTCTGAGGAAAGGAGTTTCTTCTACCTCACTACCCGACAATAACTTCACCAAAATCCAAGCCTGCCTTCCCTTCCCCGATTTCACATACTTAATTCCTTTGAATTCATATGAATTCGGTGCAATTACCGCCCATTCCCGTAAAGAACCATTTGGCCAAATTTTTAATATTAACATACTGATGTGTTTGATAACATACTTTGTTATAACAATAATTATTTAATATTAGTGTGATAATATTTTCTAATATTAAATAATTAAAGTTCTCTTATTCAACTCAAACGTATTTTATTTAGTGGACATACATATATTCACTGTTAATGTTTTTGGCATCATTTACATGCATGGCCTCTGCAGTTTCCCATTGAATTCATGTATCATTTTTATAGGCTAGTGTATTTTATATCATATGGATGCACAATACATTGGTTGTAACAATGCTTCACGTAGCGAAACAATAAAAGCAATATTGGTAGTTTCATATGGGATAGTTTTATGGAGCATGTAACAACTTTTAAACTATTCAAGAAATTTGAATGTTGTCGACATCTGAAACCGTAAAAATACTTTTGACTTGTCACCCAAACCTTTCATAGAAGTTTGTGTTTGGTCTATTTGTTATATGCTACTTTTGGTTCACCAACTGAAGAGAGGGTAGTAACCTCATGAAAACCAATGTTAAAGTTCAATTTTTCCGTAAAAAAGAATAATACAAGGAAAAAGATACCATGAACAGACTGGAATTTAATAATACACGTTAATTATATTTATACAAGGTATTTAAGATGAATTTTGTTGTTGAAGTCTTCATCGAGTATCCTTTATTTTAGTATAACTAGGTTAGGAAAGACTCCAGTAAAAATTATTTCCTATTTTGTCATGGTTTTTATGGAAACTTTAGAACCCACAATACTTTCACAAATTAAAGTTAGTGTCATTACCATTAAATTTAATGTTAATCTTTGATGCTAAGCAACCTTAACCAACCTTTTATGTCAGCTACCTTCAAGTACTTTTAAAGCTATGGACTTGTAGCACCCTGAAATAGAATTGACAACCTGTCCTTATTGGAAGTCGTGGACTGTTGTGTATACCTAACATGTCTTCCTCCTCTAATGATAAAGTTCTTGTTCAAATTGCGTTAGATTTGAGATGTTTAATATTTTATCTGTAGAATTTTGTTCTCGGTACCTTAAACCAGCATTCTGAACTTTGTAGAATCTTGAAAACTATTACAACACAATAATTGTACATGTCAATTTGAGCTTCCTTGGATGCATTTTGAGGTGTTAAGATTAGGGGATGCTCTAAGGAATCTATTTTATGTTATGTTTCAACTCTGTTTCAAGTTCATTTGAGCTATAAAATTAACTGATAGAACTCTTTTTTTTTGCTTCATTTTGTTTTGACATCATTTTACAACTATATTCATATAGTGAAATATAATAGGTGTTTTAGGTTATGTGAGATAGGTTTCAGGCAATCTGTACATGAGCAAGCTCACAAGAAAAGCGCGTTAGCTTAATTATGATCATAGGTGTTTAGGTTTGATAAGTGTTTCCTCAATAGTGTATAACTAAATAAATAGTTAAAGATCGAACGATGTCAAGGGCAGCGGACGTGAAGGGCTTGATTCCTGCTTCTCGCCCTGACATTTCAAAACCAAGGGTGCCTGCGTTGGGTTCTGCAGCCTCGGTAGTCTTCCCTCCTACAATGCCTATGTGCAGGAGTGTTCCTCTTGTGGGTGTTGTCCTGGGTCCCTCTAGCTCGCGGGCTCCTTCGGTCTCTCCTACTGCTGGTCTTCATGCCTCTTTCATTTTTGTTGCCTCTAGTCCGTTTGCCTATGCTAGAGACCATACAATGGAGGGTTCTTATGCTAAGGTTGCTTCCAAAGCTCTGAATGGGCCTAGGGGTTTTTCTCGTAAGGCGCCTTCTAGTGTTTGAATTACTGTAAGTGGTTCTCTTTCTATCAAACTCTTTGTTGTTGCCGAAGGGGAATTGGATAGTAGATCTGAGGTCTTTAAGGAATAGGCTCTGATATGTCATTTTTAGGGATTTTGGCCCAGTCTCCCCCAACTACATGATTGGGTGTCCCGAAGATGGGAACCAATAATATCAAATAATGTTCACATTTTTCCTTTAACTAAAGGATTCTTTGTAGCCAAATTTGATAGATCTAAGGATAGATCTAAGATTTTGTGTGAAAATTTCTTCAATTGGGAGGAGGACAAATTTTTGCTTATGGTAAAACCTTGGCACCCAAATTTCAATCCCTCCACTAAAGTCTTCAACAAGATACCTATTTGGGTTAGGCTCCACAATCTCCCTCTTCATCTTTGGCATGATTTCGTCTTGGAGGAAGTGGGGGAGGCTTTGGGGGAGTTTTTGATAGTGGATCATGACTCTTCTAATATTTTTCATTCTACCCTTGCTCAAATTTTGGTAGACATTGATACTTCGTTGGGTCTTCCAGCTAAAATTAAAATTGAATCATCTAAAGGTTCTTGGATGCAACAACTAGACTATGAGGGTATCCCCTTTAAGTGCAAAAAATGTTTTAAGACAGGTGATACTGCTACTCATTGCAATACTGAATTTAAAAAGAATAAATTCTCTCATACTTGGTGGAAGGGTGCTTCCATCCAACATTATACAATTTTGAAAAGTTCTTCTTAGGTTTTGAAGGAGTTTGATCTTGTTTTGGGTTCTCATATGCCTATTGTTGAGGTTGATGCAGGAGCATCTCGGGTCCTTGGCAATCCTGTGTCACCAAAAACATTTTGGAGTTTGTTTGTGTTGCTTGGTTCTTGCTTTGACCGAGTTGGTTGGTTTCCTTTGGTTACTGAATGTGGTCGGTTATCTCCTGGGTGGTCAGTTGTTTCACTGGCGCTTGACATTGCTTGTCTGCTGCTCGGTTATCCTTTCTCATCGGCGGGCTTAGTATTAGTTTTTGTTGTGGCTGACTTGTGCGTTTATGTTGGGTCACGGATTTAATGTTGGAATCCATCATTGGGAAGCGTGTGGTCCCAGATCTGACCATTCCTTCCGTTGATTATGGATCTGAAGGCCAACTCAGTTTGGTAGACTCTTGTATAAATGTAGTTGTTTGGTTGTAGTTTAGAGAGGCAATTTTGATGGAAGATAGAAGATAGTAAGGATAGAGATTTTGACAGATCCTCGCATGTTTGAGGACTTCTATATTTCATTGTAATATCTAGCCCTAACCAGGAAGGCCTTACAGCCCGACATGTATCATTCTATGTGATGAAAATATATGAAAGCTTCTGCATTCTCTCTCATTGTTGTGTTTGTTTTCTTCCACATGTGTTGAGCAGGCTTGGACCATTAGGGTGTGCCATTGTTTGGCCCCTCTTGGCCCCTGCCTTGCGTCAAGTGGTATCAAAGCGAGGTGAGATCTTGATCTAGGTCTGCGGATATAGGTTTGTAGGTTCCTCTTGAAGCCCTAGTTGATTGTTGTGGGGTAGCAGATTGTGATCTGACTTGCAATTGTAGAGGGTTGTCAAGATGGTTCGTGGGAGGCGAGATGCAGATCCAAGATTGGCAGATATGTAAGGCAAATTGTTGCTAGGTTAGAAGCTGTTGAAATAGCGTAGAGGAGAGGCAGACATCTTGAAGATGTTAGTGATGATGAAGTTGAGGAAGAACAGGCGAATGCAAAACCTGCACCTGTTATGGATCAAGGTGAAGAAAGATTTTTTAAGGCTTTGACAAGTCTGAAGTCTACACCACATTTCAATCCTCTTGAGTATGGTGGAAAGCTAGATTCTGATGAATTGGTGGACTGGATCACCGAGATGGAAAAGTATTTTGAATATGAAAACATATTTGAAGACAAGAAGGTGAAGATTGCAAGCACAAAGTTGAAAAGTCATGCATCCTTATGGTGGGAACATCTGCAGTTGGATAGGAAGAGGAAAGGAAAAGACAAAATCAAAGTATGGAATAAAATGGTGAACAAATTGAAAGGAAAGTTCTTACCTTGTGATTATCAGATTAACCTAGTTCGGTGAATGCAAAGTTTGAGGCAGAAAGATAGCTTGATAAAAGAGTATACTGAGGAATTCTATAGATTAGATATCAGATCCAGACATGATGAAGATGATGTGGAAAGAATTGGTAGATACCTGAATGGTTTGAGATTTTCCATCCAAGAGGAAATTAGTATGGTCAAGTTGGAGAACATTGAAGAGGCTTATCAATTTTCATTGAAGGCTGAGGAGAAATTGAACAAAAGACATGAGCAAAGGCAGAGAGGTCGAGGTGATAGATTCTCTAGAGGAAGAGGTAGATCTAATAGTGAAAATTGTAGATCCGAACCAAAAAAGACAAATCTGGACAAAGGCAAGACTGAGTGGAAAGGTGAAAGTTCATCTAGAGGTAGAGGCAGTAACTATCGAGGTGGTTATGGCAAAGGAAGTTTCTGAGGAACTTGTTACAATTGTAGAGGACATAGATATTTTTAATGTACACATGCTAGTAAGAAGGCTGGTAGCAATAGAAATGCTTTGGTGCAAAAAGAGTCACGGAATGAACTTGAGAAAGAAAATAACTTGATGGTAAGGAGAGCACTGTGGAATGAAAGTAAGAAAGAAGATACGATAAGGAAAAGTTTGTTCAAAACCAGATGTAGAGTTTCTGATAAAGTTTGGAAGGTAATCATTGACAGTGGTAGCTCAGAGAATTTGGCATCTGAGGAGATGGTCACAAAATTGCAGTTGGAAAGGTTGGTACATCCGAAGCCCTATCAGATTTTATGGATCAAAGATGAGCATACACTCCTGGTAAGTGAACAATGCTATGCGAATTTGAAGATTGGAAAGTACTATGATAAGGTGTTTTGTGATATCATGCCTATGGATTATTGTCATATTTTGTTGGGTAGACCTTGGCAATATGATAGACATGCTATATATGATGGAAGATTGCATAAGTATACTATTGTGGTTGATGGAAAGAAACAAATCTTGTTACCATTGATGGAAGAACCTGTTAGTAATGTTTTCACATCTGTGAAAGTTTGTTTGATGGAGGGAAGAAAGTTTGTTAACTCTTTGAAGAAGAATGATGTATGTTTTGCTGTAATCCCTAACAAACTGAGTAAGAAAACAAAGGATAATGTCCCTGAAGAGATTGATAAGTTACCCACCGAGTACAGTGATATCATTTCTGATAATGTACCTGATGGTTTTCCACCAAAAAAAAATATTGATCATTGTATGGATCTAATCCCTGGAGCTAGTTTACTGAATAGGGCACCTCATTGGTTGACACCTACCGAAAATCAGGAATTGAACCGACAGATTCAAGAGTTGCTGGAGAAAGGTTTGATCAGAGAAAGTTTGAGTCCTTGTGCAGTACCTGCTATATTGGCACCTAAGAAGAATGGAGAATGGAGAATGTGTACTGATTCCAGAGCAATCAATAAGATAATAGTAAAGTATAGGTTTCCTATACCGAGAATGGATGACATAATGGACAGTTTGATTGGAGCAAAGTATTTCACCAAAATTGATTTGAAAAGCGGGTATCATCATATTAGAATCAGAGAAGGTGATGAATGGAAGATTGCTTTCAAGACAAAAGAATGTTTGTATGAGTGGTTGGTTATGCCCTTTGGTTTAACTAATGTACCAAGTAATTTTATGAGGCTGATGAATGAAGTTTTGAAGAAATTCTCGGGTAAGTTTGTGATTGTATATCTTGATGACATTCTGATATTCAGTAAGACTAGAGAAGAACATTTGTTGCATGTTAGACAAGTTTTGCAGAGATTGAAAGAGGAAAAGTTGCTGATAAATTTGAAAAAGTGTTCATTCATGAAAGAGGATATTGTATATTTGGGATTTGTAATTTCAGCTGATGGTTTGAAGATGGATCTTGAAAAGGTTGAAGCTATTATGAATTGGCCTACACCTATGAATGCTAGTGAGGTAAGATCATTTCATGGTTTGGCAAGTTTTTACCGAAAGTTCATAAGAAATTTCAGTTCAATTTGTAATGCTATGACTGAAACTATGAGAGGAGACAAAAGAGAATTCAAGTGGACACATGGAGCTGATAGAAGTTTTGAGACTCTAAAGCATAAGGTTGTTGAATTACCTATTTTGGCATTACCTGATTTCAGTAAAGTATTTCAAGTGGAATGTGATGCAAGTGGAAGTGCAATTGGAGTTGAGTTGAGTCAAGAAGGTAAACCTGTTGCTTTCTTTAGTGAAAAGTTGAATGATGCTAGAAGGAAATATTTTATGTATGATCAAGAATTATATGCTATTGTTCAAGCACTAAAGAAATGGAGACATTATTTGATACCGAGTGAATTTGTGTTGTATATTGATCATAAGGCTTTAGAATATTTGGGTAGTCAGAATACGTTGAACCAGAGACATATGAAATGGGTTGAGTATTTGCAGAGTTACACATTTGTGATAAAGCATAAGAGTGGAGTCACTAACCGAGTTGTTGATGCATTGAGTAGAAGAAGATCTTTGATGATTGAGATGAAAATTGAAGTTCTTGGTTTTGATGAGATGAGAGATTATTATAAGTTTGACCCTAATTTTTCTAAGCCATGGAGAAAGTGCAGCACACCTATTCAACATCAACAAGATGCTAAATGGGATGAATATTTTATTCAGGAAGGTATGTTGTTTAAAGACATTCAGTTGTGTATACCGAGAGGAATAATGAGAACTAATCTGATAAAGGAAAAAACATAGTAGTGGTTTGGCTGGACATTTTGGTATTGATAAAACATGAAATTTTCTTAAGGAGAAATACTATTGGCCGCAGTTGTATAAAGATGTTCAAAAATTTGTGAAAAGTTGTGGAGTTTGTCAAGTTGCAAAAGGAGTAAGTCAGAATACTGGATTGTATACACCGATTGTTGTTCTTGAGAAACCTTGGATTGACATCAATATGGACTTTGTTCTTGGCTTACCGAAGACAGTAAGAGGTAATGATTCCATATTTGTTGTTGTGGATAGATTTTCAAAGATGACACATTTTATACCATGTAGAAAGACATCAAATGCAGTACATGTAGTAGATCTTTTCTTTAAGAAAATTGTCAGATTGCATGGATTACCGAGGAGTATTATCTCTGATCGAGACAATAAATTTGTTGGTTACTTTTGGATAACCCTTTGGAAGAAATTTGGCACTGAGTTGAAATATAGTTCTACATTTCACCCACAAACTAATGGATAGACTGAAGTTGTGAATAGAAGTTTGGGAAATCTTTTAAGATGCTTAGTTGGAGACACACCGAATAATTGGGATTCTGTGTTGGCACAAGCAGAGTTTGCATACAATAATTCAATGAATAGGAGTACTGGAAAGACACCATTTGAGATTGTGAATGGACACAACCAAGAGGAATATCTGATTTGAGAGACATTGTTGATGAGAATAAGAGAAGTGCTGAAGGAGTAAAGCTTGCTGAGTACATGAAGACATTGCATGAAGATGTGAAGCTAAAGCTGGAAGACAGTAATCAGAAATACAAAGATAGAGCTGATAGATCAAGAAGACATAAAACTTTTGATGTTGGTGATGAAGTGATGGTTCATTTGAAGAAAGACCAATTTCCTGTTGGAACATATGGAAAGCTGAAGATGAAGAAGTTTGGACCTTGCAAGATTTTGAGGAAATTTGACAGTGGAAATGCATATGAAATTGAGTTACTTGATGACATGGACATATCACTGATTTTCAACATTGCTGATTTGTATGAGTATCATGAACCTAGTGAAGAAGTGATAGTACCGACAAAATATCCTAAGAAGCAGAATGAAGAAATTGAATAGATTTTGAAGGAAAGAGTTGGCAAGAGTACAAGAGGAAAACAATATATGGAATATCTGGTAAAGTGGAAGAATAGACCGATGGAAGATAGTTCATGGATTTCACAGTCTGAGTTGGATGTAGCTCGGACTAGACCTACCAAATGATTCGGAGAATCATTTCAAAATAACCCCAAGTGTCTGATGCAGGAGCATCTCAGGTCCTTGGCAATCCTGTGTCACCAAAAACATTTTGGAGTTTGTCTGTGTTGCTCGGTTCCTGCTTTGATCAAGTTGGTCGGTTTCCTTTGGTTGCCGAGTGTGGTTGGTTATCTCCTGGGCGGTCGGTTGTTTCACTGGCACTCGGCATTGCTTGTCTGCTGCTCGGTTATCCTTGCTCACCGGTGGGTTTAGTTTTAGTTTCTATTGTGGCCGAATTGTGCATTTATGTTGGGTTGCGGATTTGATGTTGGAATCCATCATTGGGAAGCATGTAGTCCTAGATCTAACTGTTCCTTCTGTTGATTGTGGATCTGAAGGCTGACTCAGTTTGGTAGACTCTTGTATAAATGTAGTTGTTTGCTTGTAGTTTAGAGAGGCAGTTTTGATGGAAGATAGACAATAGTAAGGATAGAGATTTTGACAGATCCTCGCATGTTTGAGGACTTTTATATTTCATTGTAATATCTAGCCCTAACTGGGAAGGCCTTACAGCCCGACATGTATCATTCTATTTGATGAAAATATATGAAAGCTTATTCATTCTCTCTCTCACTATTGTGTTTGTTTGCTTCTGCTTGTGTTGACCGGGCTTTGACCATTAGGGTGTGCCATTGTTTGGCCCCTCTTGGCCCCTGCCTTGTGTCAGAGGTAGATGGCTTACGCCTTGTTTTGCCTCTTGTTGATCCTATTGGGATTGTTGTTGATGTTGTTTCTAATCATCTTGTTGATCATGGACCTACTCTTCCTCTATTGGCTGATGCCAGGCTCTCTATTGTCGGTTTTGTGGTTGTTGTTTATGTCGGCTCTGCTAGTGTGTTGGTTGTTGAGGGTTTTGGAGCTCATGTCCCTCTTGTTGGGATTAATTTTGGCCCTGAGCCGGAAGTCATGCTGGTAAGTCCAACACCTTTGCTGGGTGTTGGTTCTTCTGTCTTGAATTCGTTGTGCTGGCAGGAAGAGGCTGCAAGAGTTGGAGATGGTTGGATTGTTGTTAAAGGTAAACAATCTAAGAAGTCCTCTTCTTTTGACATGACCCTTCGATCCCAATTTAAGGGGACTAATGGATAGTGTTGTTTCTATCTTCTTTGGACTGTTGTTTCTCATGGTTTTATTTTCGCAGTGTTCTTGGTTTGATGTAAGGGCTTAATGCCTTTTGTTTTGGCTGGTATGTTTTGTTTTGGGAGCTTTTAATGTTCTATCTTAAGTTTTTATTTGTTAAAGGGTTTTGGGGTCCGTTCAAAACTTGTTGCTGCCTTAATAAAAAACTTAGGTGTTTTATGTGTCATTGATTGAACCAAGTCAATATGTTTTATGGTCAAAGTTGAAATAATAAATTGTATGATTCTTACATTTAAAACATCTTTTAAAAGGCTAGATATCTTTTAGCAATTTCTTTGTGCATCTTATTGTCTTGCAATTATCTTTTTTTATAAAATAAGGAAGGTCTTATCAAGATTTAATTCCAACCTATATATATATATATATATATATATATATATATATATATATATATATATATATATATATATATATATATATATATATATATATATATATATATATATATTCTAAATTGGTTTTATAATTTTCTTTAATATGCTTATAAGAAAGTTTGCAAATGATAGAAGATAAACAAGGTGGCAAAGTTCTTTATGTGGACCAACTTTTATATATATATATATATATATATATATATATATATATATATATATATATATATATATATATTGTTGGCAATGGCAATGAGCTTATTAATTCTCACTATTATCTAATTTTTTTAATAACATTCACAATAGTTTGTTCACTTTATTAGTCGATGGCGAAAAGATTATCTTGAAATTGTTGCTTTTTTTTAATTGGACAACTTTTTAATATTCTAAAATGGCATTTTTCTTGATGAATGAAGATCAATGTCACACGTTTTATTTTAGGATGTATATTTGGTAGGGGAACCTATGGCAATACACTTTGAAATAAACAATCATTTCCAAGTTTTGTTTTGATCAATAGTTGAGATGGGTAATGCAAAACTAAATAGTTGAGATGGTTATGAGATCTACTGCAATCTCTTTCCCATGAACATAATTCACTTTCATGTTTTCTATGATCATTGAGCTATGTGCAAACTTGATTTTGAAGGTTATTTTTAATCACAATTATGCTTCTTTTATGAATGAGGATAAGCCCATAAAATAAGTAGTATTTTCACGCTTTTCTTTCCATTTGAAACCACTCAATGAATAAAGATTATTGATTGAAGTTCACTTTTGATATGTAAAGGATGAAGATTATTGGTTGAAGTTCAAATTTGACATGTAAATCTACGAGGCAAGTTTTTGTAAAACAACTTTCGAAATAAGCCTTGAGTCATTAGATTTATTTAGATCAATAGTTGAGGTTTATTAATGTTGGCTTTGGATATCTTTTCCATTATTTTGTGTTTCTCATTTATAATGAACATTGAATTTTGAATAATTTTCCTTCCAAAGTTTGTATTTAAAACTTTATATTAAAAGCAACGAATTAAATGAATGTGAGGAATGCTCTTGGGGATTTCCAAATTGTGGATTTGGATACCTCTGATATTTTACATTCAAATTTTGCTCGAATCCTTGTTGAGATGGATGTTTCTAAGGGTCTCCCTAAGAAGATTTGCTTGGCCTCTTTGAGGGGCTCTTGGATATAGACTTTGGATTATGAGGGTATTCCCTTTCACTGCAGGAAATGTCACTTGACTGGCCATGTGGCTGCTCGGTGCTCTTCTGAGAAGGTGAAATTGAAACGAGCGCCTTCTTGGTGGTCAGGTGTCTCTGCTGAACATTATACAGTGAATAAATCTTCAACTGAGGTTAGAGAGCAGGCTGCAGGATCTTCTCAAGAGGTTCCTGCTTCTGTGGGAGCTGGTGCTACGAAGGGTAATGTTTTGGCTCAGCCTGTTCTGGCTGATTCTACAAGGTCGGATGACGCTTCGATTGTTGTTGCTATCCAGACTGTTGAGTCTTTTGTCCAGTCCACTACTGCTTTGGACTCACCCAAACCAGTTTCTCCTAGGGAGAATGTGTTGTTTGGTGCTAATTCTACTTTGGTGTGTAATGTGGGTTCTTATGTTTCTTCAGGGGTTTGGTAGAAGGATGCTACTATGTTGGAGGAAGGATGGACAACTATGAAAGGAAAGAAACCAAGGTCATTTGTTCCTCCTTTGGATATGAATCTTTGGTCCTATAAGGGTGGCTCTAAATATAAATTGTAAGAACCCTTGTTGTGGACCATTGTCCCTTGGTGTTGGTTTTTTTGGTGGGTGTTCCCTCTGTTGTTTTGGTGGTCTCCACTGTTGTGTCTGGGCCTTTTATTGCTACATCTTTTGAGTTGTTGTACAAGGTTTTGGGTCCTTTCAAAACTTGATTTTACTTAATCAAAATGAATTAAACATGAATGTCATCATTATTTCAACCTTTTATAATTTTAAGTTTTATTGAAAACATTGCTTAAGCCTTAGAATTTTCTACATTAACAATTATCATTATTTATATTATATTACCATTATCAAATTTTAATGTAATTGAAATTCAACTACTATAAACTACAACATTTATTTGTAGAAATACACACACATCACTAATGGGTCAATATCAATTTAACCATTTTTAAAAGTGAATCTTAGATTCCTTCACCCAAGCCTTGAATTTGAAATTTTCAATCACAAATTTCAATTTTATTACATAGAAACATGTTCAATTTTATTAGATAGAAGCATGTCTAAGGTTGTGCTTAGTAGTTTGACATGAGAGCTGGAGACATAAGAGCACAAGGCCAAATAAATTAATGCTCAATTTAATTTCTCATATGCAATACTATATAAAATCAGTGGAGTTATTGGCAGATACTATGATATCCATGATCCCTAACTCATTCATAAGACTAGTATAGAACTTAGGTACTCTTCTTATTGAAAGTATTGAAATCCTTGGCTTCCTTCTAATGCCAACACATGATGTGGTCATATATGAGAGTGCAGGGAAAAGGATTGTTTGATCACATGCAACTTAGAATTGACACAACAGAAGTAACATAGAATATCAAAATAGCTTCTCATTAATTCAAGATCATAGAATGATTACAATGGCTCATTGACTTTCCTTACACAGATTACAAGTTGGCTCACAAGATGCAATAAAATTTTTAGAGTCGTATATACAAAGATAACAAGAAATACTATTGCCTTCACCCTACGACTAACCCTAATTGACTTGATAATTATTGTTCTCCTCAAATCAATTCTTGATTACATGTATTCTCCATTATTTACCTTTCAAACGAGTACCAAAGGTGATTATATATCAATTCCAAGTTTTAGGAATGATCTCTAGCACACATTAGAATTGAATTATGTGGTAAGTTGTATTGAGATGCTCCTGCATCAAAAACTTGGGATTTGCAAGGTGACTCTTGCACTTGGCTGGTTTTAGAGGAAATTTGAGGATTTCCAAGCTTGTGAAATCCACTATGCATCTTTTCTTTGTCGTCCTTTTCACTTAACTAGTCATTCTTCATAGTACCTTTTTTTAGTGCTATGCCTAATTCTATTCTCCAATATATTTATGTGTTCATGCGGTTTCTATAGTGGTTTTTCTTATAAGTAAACATATGTGGTGTCATCACTTAACCGGAGCTGTTGTAAATAGTAGAGATTAATGATGTTGAATATAGGTGATATACTAGCAAATTCTAATGACTCAACTTCAGACATTTTTCAAATCAAAATTTTTGGGAATCTTATACGGACCAAACTTTCTCTTCTTTAGCTTGTTGCATGTGCCTACTCGAAATATCTTTTTTAAGGTGTACCATGACTTCATCGCCAAACATAATTTTTTGTGTCACTACTTTTCACCTACCTATATTTTGTACTTGTTTAGTGTATCTAAATGCTCCATGACTTGATTGTGTGAAGTCTCATGTATCTTCCAAATTCTTTTCTCTCTACACTCCTTTTTTTTTTAACTAGTGTCCTTGAGTTTCGCTGTTGTCTAGATTGGAATTTTAATCACAATTTCTAATAGTGTCTTCTCTATAATTTTGTTTGTTGAGTTGTTTGCAAACTCTTCTTTTGATACAGTTATATTTCAATTTCTAAATTGTCTCTTACTAAGCATTGCAAAAAGTTTCACAAATCCTTGTTTACCACTTTTGTTTGTCCATATGTTTGTGGGTGAAATTTTGAATGAAAATTTAGGTCTATTTTAATCTTTTTTCATAGTGTTCTCCAAAGATAATTTTTGAACTTTGTGTCACTATTTGAAACTATGCTCTATGGAAATCCATGAAATTTTACAATCTCCTTGAAAAATAGATCAACAAGTACAAACTCATGTCTTCATACAAGGGATAAGATCCACCATCTTATAAAAGTTATCTACTACCACAAAAATAGAATCATGTCTTCTCTGTGTTTTTTGCAATCGTAATATAAAATCCATAACTCCCAAGGTTTCTTTAGTACTATCAAAGGTTGATGCAATCCAATATTCTAACTACCTCACTTCACAACTTGACAAGTCCTACACTCCTGAACAAACCTCCTTGCATCCTTATATATTTGAGGCCAAAAATAATCCTCACTTATCAAAGCTATTGTCTTATCAATGCCAGAGTGTCTTGTTGATTTGCCACTATACTTCTCCTTGATTAATTTCGCCCTCATTGATCTCTTAGGAATGTACAATTGACTTCCTTTGAATAAAATGTTGTCTTGAGTGAAATAATCCAACCACTTTCATATGCATGTTAGAATTAGCTACTTACTTGTTTTCCATACTTCCACAAAGTCTAGGTCATTGTCATACATGTGTTTAAGTTCTTCAAAACCCACTACTACTACTCTCATTTCTATCAAAAAATTCCTTTGCTCAATGCATTTGTGACCTTGTTAGATTTTCCACTCCTATGTTTCAACACAAACGTGTAATTCAACACAAGCTATATCCATATCATGTGTATTTGATTCAACTCCTTTTTATTGCTCAAATATTGCAAGATTTGTTGGTTTGTGTACAACACAAACTCCTCCAGTGACGTAATGTTTGCACTTGTTCAAAGCTTGGATTATGTAATAGAACTCTTTTTCATAGGGTAATTATTTGTTCCTTGCATCATTCAATGATCATTGAAATAGGTTATTGGTTTCCATTCTTGAATCATACCTACTCCAATTGTATTTTTGCTATCATCACAATCAATTTGGAATACTTCGTCAAAATTGGGTAATGTTAACAATATTGTGTTACATTTTTCCTCATTAGTTCAAAATTATTTTATGCTTATGACATTCACTCAAAATCATTTTGAGGGTGATCCCATAATAATGAATTCTACTTTTTAGCCAAAATAGGAACATTGAAATCAACATTTTTAACAAAATCTTCACTTTTTGACACCTATAGTAGCTAAACTATTAAGAATTTGAAGATGATTCAAACTAATGATTTGGGATATTTTGTCTATAGATTCTAAATATTTTTTAAATTAGAAATAAATTATCAAATTTTTTACTAACTTATTGAAATCAACATATTTAACAAAATCTTCATTTTTTTACACCTATAGCAGCTAAACTATTAAGAATTTGAAGATGATTCAAACTAATGATTTGGGATATTTTGTCTATAGATTCTAAATATTTTTTAAATTAGAAATAAATTATCAATTTTTTTACTAACTTATTGAAATCAACATTTTTAACAAAATCTTCACTTTTGACACCTATAGCAGCTAAACTATTAAGAATTTGAAGATGATTCAAACTAATGATTTGGGATATTTTGTCTATAGATTCTAAATATTTTTTTAAATTAGAAATAAATTATCAATTTTATTACTAACTTATTTTTTATAGTGAACAATGTTGAACACACCATAATACTAAGAGGGGGGGTGAATCAGTATCTTAATCAAGACCCTTAAATTTTTTACAATATCTCGATTTAAGACCTTGTTTCATATATCTGCAATAATGTAAAATAGAAAGAGCAAATCATTCCGCACAAAATCATAATAGAAGACCAAATTTATGTGGAAAACCCAACAAGGGAAAAACACAGTGAGAAAGTTGATTTGATCTACTATCCAAATCCAAACTCAAAAGTGAAAACAAGATTACATCATACGTTACAAGCTACTACCTAAAGGAAGTTGCAACTTTCTTAAGACATCACATCTTTACAAAGATTGAGAACTGCACTTTGAACTATTGCAATAATGCATCTGTTATATGCAGATAGTAAAATTCCCTTTTTCCACACTACAACAACTTCGCATCATTGCAAATGGTTTGATCTTCTAGATATATCCTCTGCAAGATCTCAAAACATCAACTATGTTGGCTCCAAGATAACTTTTAATCAAAAGCATGTAACACTTTACCAATCGACCTCAAACACAAATCATGAGAGATATCAAAATGTAGATCAACCTAAATTCTAACTAGGCCCAAAAACATCCCAATGCATCCTCCAAAGCAAGTAGAAATAATTGGGATCTATGAGCGATCTAACCTAACCTGTCGGGAGCCTACTGAAACATTCATACATTAGTCTGAAGCTTCGAAAACACATCAAACAAGAACTACCTAAAAGACATGCTAGTATCAAAATCATTACTCACAGCTTGGTATCTCAAATGAATACATATGTTGAGTAACCTTAAGGTGATCCGGGAAACCACTTATATCGGTCTTTACATAAAGATTTTGATACCTTCGGGAGAAGATCGGGTGGCCTCTGATTAATAGGTGTATGATTTGATATATGGTGTCCTCCGAATCAGTTTGTATGCGTGTGACTCACTTAAGAGCTTAGTTGACCATACCGAAATAGTAGGGATATTCACCTACCTCGGGCTACCATCAAACGCATCGCTCGAGCTTGAGGGGATAAAGTGAGAGTTTGCTCAACGCTTTGTTTCTATACCGATCGGGGAAGTATCGATTTGAGGTCATTCTCCAAAGAGGAAACACTTTTCTCTCTGGATAGGCCTCATTAGAAGTAAAACAAATGAACTTGTCCTAGTCCAATTGCTTTAGGTCACTTGGATTAACAAGGGTTTACAGAATTTGAACAACTCCTAGAAACACATCATGAAGAGTTCCTTTTCCAAATTTTGATTAAGTGTTCTATGCCATTGACCATCACACACATGTGTTTTAGGATGCAAAGGTTCATTCCTTGAAAACAAAAATGCTTCTGAAAAAATTTGCAAGAGTTTTATTCTGAGCATTCAAGATTGATTTTTCTTTTAGGATCCCAAATTAAACTTGCTTTTGATTTTGAAATTGCTTTGATTTTCTCTATGTGCATTCAAGATTGAATTTTATTAAGGACTCAAATGAAATGGTTTTATTTTTATTTGGTTCATTCCATTAGGGTCATTCAAGATTGGATTTTTCACTTTAAGCTTCAAAAGAGAAATTGAGATTGCTTGTTCTTTCCCTTAATCATTTGAGATTGAGTTTTTAGGGTTTCTCTTTTAGGACACAAAATAATTTTTGCAAATTGATACTTCTAATATTTTTCAAGATTTTGAGGTTCGTTTGAAGACCCAAAGTAGGTGTGAAGTTTTCTAATTCATTCCACTCATGCATTCAAGACTTTGGGTTTTTAGGGTTCAATTTTAAGCCCAAAGAGTGAAGTGTTCCTAGATGGCCTTTAGGGTTTGCATGAAAAACTCTTCAAACATTCAAGATTGTCAGATGAAGTTATTTTTAATCCAAATCAAAGCATGAAGATTGAAACTATTCACTTTAGGATGAGTTTGACTGAGTTTTTGAACCTTTAGGAAAAGATGCAGTTTTTTAGGCATTCAAGAGTGAAGGAAAGTTCATTTTAAGCTTGAATAAAGATGCTTATCTTTCCTAAACAATAAATTGAGTTAGTAGGTCTTAGGACCTTTATTATTTGATGATCAACATGCTTTCCAAGGATGCCTTGCAAAAAACCAAGTTAGAAACTGCAAATTTGAACTTTAGGGACACTAGAAGGCCCAAATGAGCCTACAAACTTAATCAAACCCAAGTTTAAGGCCTTACACATGTCCCCTATTTCCCATACAAGTAAACTTGGCAGGTTATTTTATGGTCTTTACTTGTATGAGTTAGTACCATGCCCCATACAACTATACAGGGGTCACCATACGAGCAAACATGGCCAAGTGAGAAAAAAGGCCAGAAATGATATGCAAAAGGCCAATAGGAGTATTGGGCACCCTTAGCATGAGCATATATAGGTACCCATATGATTAAACATCCCAAAAAGAGTTTACTCATACTAGAATCCTCACTAGGCAGTATGAGTTTTCCAATAAAAGTGAGTTTTTTGCTAAAAAACTCTAAAAAATACAGTTGAAAGAGCGTGGTGGGGTCCCACCAAGCGTGCCAAAACGTGAGCGATGCGAACCTAACCTGTCAAGATCACACTAAAATATTCAAAAATTAGTCAAAACTAATCATGCATCAACATATAGAAAAACTATTCACAGGCCACATCCGATTGAGCTGAAACGGGAGCACCTTGTCACCGTTTGATTTGCTCGTATAAGAGGGATGTGGATGTGCTCTCAAAACAAAACGAGCATGTCCCAAATGATAAATATGGAAGATTAGGATCATTGGAAATCCATGGAGACCCCAAAATGGCACAAAACTAGGTATGGGGAACTTATTTGTCCCCTAGGGTTCCGAGGGTGCAAACAAAGAGATGCAAATTTTAAGCTAAGGATGAGTATGAAAAGTTTATTTTAACTTAGATATGGATGTGATATGGATGAAAATGATATGAAAATCTTGAAAATGAACTAATTTAATCCATTAGGCTTAGCTAAGATGAGTTAGAAAACAAGACATATGAAGAAATCTAACAAATCTATGATATATTAAGCTAATTCTAGATGCAATTTAACATGATAACTATGCTATAAAAATGATATGTGAATTTTTATTTTTCTCTTGGAAGGGAGGATATTTATAGGATTTTGAGGATGGGCTTGTGTTAGGAAGGGTGGTCATGGTTTAGGACCAAGGGTTGGGGTTTAGGACCAAGGGTTAAGGGTCAAGGATGAAGGGTTGCTCACACATGTGTGAGCAACACTAGGGAAGTGTGCTAGGGTACAAGGGTGGAATAAGAGATATGGGTCTTCATTAAGAGGTTGTAAGAGCCATTAATGAGTGTGTAAGGGGTCATTAATGAGCATGTAAGGCTCATTAATGAGGGTGTTGACCCGAAGTCAAAGGGAGAGGGTTGGGAATCACCCTTTAAGCAGGTTTAGGGAGTGTTTAGGAAAGTGAGGATAGGTTTAGGGTTTATAGAAGATGTCTAGGGTTTTAGGGATTTAAATAAATATTTAATTTATTTAAAGGGTTTTGGGTTGAGACACTATTTATTAAATTAAATTTAATAAAATAGGAGGATTATCATTCAAATTGGATTTAAATATTTTTGGGAGGGATTCCTTAATTAAATAAATTCAATTTAAGATAGGAGAGAAGAATGAAAATAATAATTAATTAATTAATTAATGATGATGATGTCATTAGGACTTTTATTAACTAAAAATAATTTAATTAACAAATGGATTTTTAGGTGTCTACATTTTTCCCCTCTTTGATGCGATGTCACAAGTGGCATGACATCAAAGACAAGAAAATAAGATGCTCGAGGCAAGAATTAGATGGTAAGGGGTTGTGCCCCCTCGAGAAAATAATGCAAAGAGTAAACTTTGGGGAATTTTCTCGAAAAAGATGCAAAGAGGAAGGGAAACGATAAGGAAAGACGGGAAGGGGGGATAAAATAGAAAACCTGTCATGAGAAAAGATGCATGAATGCAATATGATGTGAGATACAGGATGAAAGATGCAAGATTAATCTATATGCAGGATTGGGACTTGGGGAGCTCATTGTGTTGGATATTTTAGAGAGCACAACCTAGTTTGATATAGCAATGCTAGAGACCTGCTAAGGTTATTGGGAACTCAAGGCCTTGTCACCAGTGTTGCATAGGACTGACACAAAAAACAAGCATGCAAAGGGTTGCCCCAACATCACACATGAAACCCAGAGGAGGCATGGTGGAAATGATGTTGGAGAAACCACAAACAGACGACTGACACACAAGAAGAAAGATGATAAAAAAGACATGCCTCAGAGTGTCCTCATTCGTAGCGCATCATGATATAAAGGATATTGGTGACCTTGAGGAGATGAACAACTAGAAGCCATAAAAGATAAACAAGATCCAAAGGACAAAATCCAAGATCAAAATGACAACTCCAAAAGACATCCTTTGCCAAGGAGAAAGATTGATGGACTGATGGGGGGAGATTAGGTCAAAATGTGAGGAAGGATACATCCTACACAAACCCAGTTGATTGATAATGGAAGATTAGTTCGGACATGAGGAAGGATAAATCCTGCAAGGACCCGTTTGATGAGGAGAATGTTGTGTTGTTGGCAAATGATGAATCAAGGATAATCATAGTGATCAAGAATAGTTGACAAAAGATGTTGTTGAAGTACAAGGCTGGGTGAGACAAGTTATCTGATCATAACTTATGTAGGACTGATGAGGATATGTACAATAGGACAAGACGATATTGTACAAGGAGGATGCAAAAGATAAACAAAAGATCCAAAGGAACAAATGAAATACCAAGTATCTCACACATCTTTCTCCATAGGTAGGATGATGGATGAAGGATTGATTTGATTGGTCTAATAGGTGGAAGGATACATCATGCGAAGAGCGATGATGGATTGTTGAACTAGGATTCCTATGACAAGAGATAGGTAAGACGCTCAAACCTCAAAAGGATCAAGGGATGATTGCTGAAGCGCTTAGCTAGATAGGTCATGACAACACAAGGGCTAACTGACGCAAAGGATGGGACCTAAAGACACATATGTATAAATGGGATTAGGTTGAGACACAACTAACGCTAGGGTAAAAGACTCAGGATAGGATGTACAAGGGATCTGGGGATGAAGCTGATGCTACAAAGATATGCAAGATGATGCCCTAGATAGACTTAGAAATCCAAGATGGATTGATGGTGGATAGGGTGATGATGGATGATGTGTCTCGAAACGACACGGATTGGGAAGGACACATCCCAACGATGATGACTGGATTGAGATCAAGGCTTGCGACTAGGATAGGGACAAGACTGAGGATGTGATTGGATGGGTTGACTAATGTTGGATGTTGGCTAGATAGAGGATGTGCATAGGACTTGCATGTGTTGGAAGATTGTTGGGAGAACTGGAATATGAATGGATGACATTGGATTGCATGGGGGATAGCCTAGAGATAGATACTAATGACAAGGGAAGTACGAAGTGATGGAAAGATGGAGGAAATGCTGAGGGATTTGGATAGAGGAAATGTTTGGGGATTTGGATAGAGGAATGCTTGGGGATGGTGATGAAGGAACTTCTGAGGGATGGTGATGGAGGAAATGCTTGGGGATTTGGATAGAAGAATTCTTAGGGATGGGGATAGAGGAAATTCTTAGGGATGAGGATACTTAGGATGGTGATAGAGGAATGCTGAGGGATTTAGATAGAGGAATTGTTGAAGGATGAATGCTAGAGGAACTGCTTAGGGATGAGGATAGAGGAAATGTTGAGGGATGAGGATGCTTAGGATGGTGATAGAGGAATGATGAGGGATTTGCATAGAGGAATTGTTGAAGGATGAATGATGGAGGAACTACGTAGGGATGAGGATAGAGGAAATGCTAAGGGATGAGGATGCTTAGGATGGTGATAGAGGAATGCTGACGGATTTGGATAGAGGAATTGTTGAAGGATGAATGTTGGAGGAACTGCTTACAAATGAGGATAGAGGAAATGCCGAGGGATGAGGATGGAAGCTTGAATTGGGAAGGATTTGATATATTTGAAGGATTTGGATGTGGGGATTGGAGGAAGATAAGGATTTGGATGAAAGATGGGGAGATGGGATTTTGGATGGAGGAAGATGGGATTTGGATGGAGGAAGATAAGGATTTGGCTAGAGGAAGATATGGATTTGGATGGAAGAAGGTCTCCAAGGAATATGTCACCAAGGAGTAAGATGCCCCAACTTAGGATAGCTCATGCATTCAGAGGCATTCAGTGGGAGTACAATAGGATGAAAGATAAGACGACAAGAGTATTGGGATATTTTCTAGGTTTTCTGAGATGTGTCATTTCTAGTTCTTGTTGACATTTGAGTTGTGCTTGTGTCTCCTTTACTTCACTTGTCTAATAAAAATTTTCCAAGTGGCCTGGGTCTTAGAATGTTCATGTGCCAAAATGTCAATAATCCTCTATCATAGGTCTTGTTTGCCTTTGGTAGGGTTTTATTATTAAAATATTCTTAGTTGTGCCCTAGATCTTATGTTTTGAAGTTACCTTTTCTAGGCACTTAAGTCCTCTTTATGCACGTGGCTTTTATCTTTTCCCTTTGAGTCTCTTAATCTCACAATGAAAGTGTTAAGTCATATTTGATTTGGAGAATGGGTAACAAGGTTAAGAGCTTAACATGTCTTGAGGCTATCTCTTCATCTCCAAATGACCAGTGGTTAGTTGAAATATCTGGTGATTCGGTCACAAAGATTTCTCCAAGTCTCATGATTTTTGGCAGTTTTGTCTTGGCATTCTACAACCCGACGTGGCAGTTATCTCTCAGTCTCTTAAGATAATGGTTAAATCTCAAATGATCTGGAGATCTGGATAAAAGGTTTAAGGCTTAGCATTATGCAGTTATATCCCAATCTCATGATTTCATGGCAAAGTTATGAGGCATTCAGCGATTAAGCATCCACCATTGATGCAAGTCTTGATCGACGGTTGTTGTTGAGTCTCAAGATAAAGGTTGGGATTAAGTGAAACAATCAACGATTAAACGAAAGGGTTATCTCATAATCTCATAAGCTGAGGTTGCGGTCTTATTTCATCTGGAGATCTGGCGATAAAGTAAAAGATGTAAACTGCGGTTGCCATCTCCAAATCTCATGAAGGTTAATATTAAGTCCATAACATCCAGAGACTTGGCAAACAAGGTATTCTCTAAGTCTCGAAAGTAAACGGCCATGTTGGAAAACACTTGGAGATCCAGCAACAAGGCTTAGATAATTAATGCATTATCTCCTATTCTCATAAAGTAACGATCAAATCTTGAAATATCTGGAGATTCAATGATGACCGTAGATAACAAAAGGATCAAAGGTTGGCATCTAGTCTCAAGAACTTGTCGAGGTTAAGTAAGATATCTAGAGACTTATAGATAAAGGTTTATCTCTCATTCTCTGAATGGAACTAGGGTTAATGCCAGTATTCAAAGATTATGAATTTGATCAGGTCGCTAAATCTCATAACGGAACCAAGCTTAAGGAAAAGACTGTGAGATTGCGAGACTTGTCTCAGTCACTTGTTCTCTATCATAACCCATAATTGATATATATATATATATATATATATATATATATATTGCAAAATATAATTTCATGCATATATGAATACATGATTAATTTCTTAACTAATTCCTTAGATAAATAAATATGTTGTCAATGAACAATTATATAAATAATGTTAGTAATAACCAATACTAATAAATAACCAAATAATGATTAATAAATAATGTTGCTAATAAGTTAATTAAGATGAGTAAATATTAACTGTGTATCAAATACATAATGAATGTTCATTAATAGTAATTATAATGTTTATTACTAGCAAATATATAAATAAAACAAATAATGTATTTATCACTACTCAATGCTAGCAAATATATTATCATTAACAATATTAACAAATACATAAAGGAAACAAATCATAACAATTCAAAACAAAGACAGTTCAAACAAACCAACATCGTATATTAATCGACAAACATAAACCAACGACTAAACATAAACTAACAACTAATCATAAACTAGTGACCGAACATAAACTAGCGACCAGTATTTTTGAATGGTCACGTCTGCAGAGATGAATCATTGGTGAAGGAGATATAAATAGGCTATAGTTCCATTCAATAAAGCACCGAAGAAGGAAGGGAGTATGAAACAAAAAGGAAATGAAATATATTACATGACTGGCAAGCATCGTATTACAGTAAATGATGTTGTAACAGAACTATGAGTTAAACACAAAATTACAGAATCATATATCTGAATTCTATCAGGGAATAGGAAATTATAATAAGTGTATGGCATTAATACTATAGGAGTAATCATGGTAAATAAGTACCTGCAGATCAATACTGATCTACAAATTGCTATGTCAGAATACTATTAATAATAAGGGACCATTATATATATGGTCTCTATATATATTAATAATAGTAAAGTCAGAAGTATATATGGGCTAATATTTATTATGTTTATATATATATATATATATAGTGTATTTATATATGTTAATAATAGAAAAATCATAATTATTTATATAAACATATATATTAGAAAGATTTTAATAAATAAATAAATATATATATATATATATATATATATATATATATGAATACTTTGAGGATTATATATATATATATATATATATATATATATATATATATATATATAAGAATTATATTGGTTATATTATACAAATATATATATATTCACTCCGAATATTTGTCACCTACTGAATTGGAAGGAAGGAATATAAGGATGTCTTGAAGGAGAGGTAGTGTAAATCCTGCCAATAGCTTATGTCCCAAAATAGGGTGGGGGTCAGCGTCCCAATAGTTTGGGCTTGGACCTGTAAACCTCGAGGGAGCCTATTGGCCGGAATGGTCTCTAAGTGCCTCAGTCACATCCCAAAGTCTTCCTATCCAATTCGATAGGGTAATACGTTGGACATGAAACCATCAATATAATCATAAGAGGAAATATAAATTCTATTTAAATTGAATTACTAAATAGATGAGTAGACTAGTAAGATCCCAAGGTTACAAACTAACAAGGGACATTACATTCTCAAGATAAAACCATAGTTAAGCAAAGTGCTTAGAGATTATGAGATAGTTGTCTCCGCGTGATCTCCAGATCATGTGCAGTTGAGTTTCCGTAGGTAAGAAAGAAAAAGGCGGTTTTGATTTGCTGTGATTTTGGCAAATTCCATGCATTCATTGATCGAAGATAAATAGACAAGACACTCTTGCATTGACACTTATTCATTTTTAGAGAGCAACTGTGAAAGTTGAGTTGTTGCAGTTTGTGATTTCGAAGAGCCAATTTGCAGAGCAGAGTATAATTCAAAGGAAAACGATGAGTCAACCAGAGTCCAGTCGTGCTTCATCCAGTGAAGGAGAAAGAGAACAAGGAGAAGAACAGAAGGGGAAGCCAAATTACTCTAAGGAATTCATTACCCTGCTTCCAGGATCTACACAAAACAAAAAGGTTAGTGATGAGACCTTTACTGATTCAATGTCTTACTGTAAAGATCCTCTTACTCCCTCTGTTTCTGGCTTCCATATCTTTAACTATATCTATAATAACTGAGACAAGCAAATTCCAGTGTGTAATGCCTAGAAATTAGGAATGGGAAAGCTTGTAGTCCCAGATGTCTTCCTAGATGTCGACCTATTGATTGAACTAGCTAGAAACTATGACCCAATCTCCAAGTCTATTAGAAGAAGTGACCAGTCATCCTTAGTAACTCTAGATAGGGGGTCTTCCATGAGAGCTTTCAATTTGTACACCTTGTCATCCACAGAGATTGATTTGAGGAAGGGAAAAGAGAAATATGTGAGTCATATAGAGCTTGTGAAATCTAAGATTGTCCATCACATGCCAAAGACTAGAAGATATGTTTCCCCTCTCCCAAGCCACATGAAGGGCCCTTATGAATTCAAAGCCTTCCACTTCTACATGAAGTACCTTGCATATGGGTTGTGTTGAGTCCTAGGGATTGATGGAGATGCAAAAAGAATGTCTAAAGATTTATTGATGTTCATCCTAGACCTACAAAATTCTCATGTAAATACTGACTATGATTACATCTAGTATGTAATCGATAGGATGCATGAGGGTTTGGTGGCAATCAAAGAAAATACTAGACCACACAAGTTCTTGCATTATTCTTTGCTAATATATTTGATCATGTTATACAACATTGAGCACATGGACATAGGTATGTTGAGACCAATGAGGATGTCTAATGGTGAACCAAACCCAGTACAACTCTGGCTGAGAGTTTGGAATTATATTTCCAATGAAAATGAGTTTTGTGGTTTTCAGAATTAGATAGTCAATCCAATTTTAAATATGATGGGTACAAACATCACAAGGTTCCTAGTTAAGTTGCTTAGGCTTCTAAGGCCTAGAGAGTATGTTGACAAGTGTCCAATTGACCACAATTGGGGAGACTTCTACCTGGGCCAAACTTTCACATTGATCAGGGTTTATGGATGCCCATAGCCTCTACACACTCTTCCCAAGTATGTGCCACCACAGATTGCTCAATTGGAGTTTATCTGGTAGTTGATGTGGACTGACAAGGAGCACCTGGCTCCACATAGGAAGGGTACATTCACACCCCAGCAGTTCAAGCTAACAAACTATAATGTGGGAAAGATGGAATTGCCTCAAATCAGCATGTGGTTGAACCATATCAAGATGGGTTTAGTTGTTTATAGGTATGTGGACCAGAGGATTTCATAAAGAATGCTAGGAAAATCCTCATTCCTAGTATTGGAACTGTAAAAGAGCATGAGGGGTGTGATGAGGAGGATATTATAAGGAATATCCTTGATGAAGAAGAGATTGAAAGGAGATTGGGCAATGTCCATGACTTGCTAGATTTGGAGGCTCAATTGAAAAGGTCAGGGATTACTTTTGGGGGTTTCTTCCCAGACCTCCCTTATATTCCCAAGATCAACAAGGTGATCGAGATGTATGACATCTTGTACAATCAGTTGGATTCCCAATTGGATGCCAAGTTGCAAGTTGAGAAGGTAATCTCATCCTCAGAGTATGAGTCTGATAGTGAGGGGTCATATGAGGAGGAGAGCCCACCTCAAAATGTAGATGAGCCTGTTCAAGAACATGAGACTGATGCTCCAGAGGCAGGGGATATACATGAGCCTCCTTAAAAGAGACAGAGATTAGAGGCAGGGGAGTCTTCAAGAGCACAAAGTGTAGGTAAAAGGAGTGACGGGGTTGTTGCTTTAGTGCCAGGTGATAGGTCTTATTACCATCACTTAAGGAAAAATATAAGAGAAGGCAAAAAAGTGGATACGCAAGAGGAGGTTGAGCCGCCCCTGTTGTTGTGCAAAGATGAGAGAGAAATGTATCAAGAAGAGCTCATGAATGATGATGATTTCATCAAAAGTGATGAATTCAAACACTTCTTGATTTGGAGAAAGAAGCAAGAGGTTTCCAACCAGGTGACTGATGATATAGATCCAAGTAGTGAGGCCCCACAAGCCCTAGCCTCATAGGATCCTACTTTACAAAAGATATATGTTGAGGAGGCTAAGCAGATGGTTAAATCAAGTGGGATGCTATTAGTTTCGGGGTGGGACTTGACCTTTGCCTTCATAACTGACCAGATAAGCAGAGAACCACAAGGTGGTTTTTCATATGAAGCCCAAATTGGGGAGATGATAAGAAGGTGCAAATATGATCCAAGATCCCAAACTTTGGCAATGTGGTCTCTTGCCCCTAAGACTCAGAAGCCTTCTCTTGTAAGTGTTGAAGAGAAGATGGATGGAGACAAGATCATTTGGATACTGCAAAACACCAGTGATCTTGAGGTTTCTAAGGCATTGACTCATTTTGCTCATTTGAATGAGGCCAAGACTGCACAACTCTCCAATAGGTATGGAAAGTTGTTTGATGAAGTCACTGTTTTGGCTAAGAACAGAGAAAAAGGGCTAATGAAGATAAAGGTGCTGGAGGATGAGCTTAACGAGATGAAAACCAAACTCGAAGAAGCATCCAAGGCCATACCTCCTCTAGTCCTTAAAATTGAAGTTGCAGTGCTTCCAGTGGCAGAGGAACCTGATGTGGCAACTGACAAGTCAGATAAAGATAAGTTGGAGGTGGCCCTCAATGCCCTGTCTAACATTTTGCAACACAAGTTTGAAGTGATAAAGGAAAAGATGGACTTAGTCCATAATTCATATATAATGTTGCAAAAGACAAATGAAAATGTAAAAGATGTTATGGCTACTTTGGAGCCATTGTTTAGCATATGGTCTGGTAGAGGCGCCCTCTTTGAGAAACTTGAGATGCTACAGCCACATAAGCCTGATATCCCAGAATCAGTTGGGGAAGTGGGAGAAAAAATTGAGCTAATTGGTACAACTTGGTCCTTCTTAAAAGGTAAAGTCAATTAAATTAGAGCCAAAATGGATATGTTCGGCCCACATTTCAGCAAGTTTATGCCTCCAATTCACAAAGATGATGGTGACATCAAAGGTGTTGAGGAGTGGAAAGCGAATATGGATCAATTGCTGACTGGGCATGATGCTTTCCTTAATAATGATGGTACATTGGACATGAACCAGTTCAACAACATTATGGATGATGTCTTCAAAGTAGAAAATGGTTGCACCAGATTTGTTAATGATGGCAAGGCCATAACTGATTCTAGGTGGGATAAGCAAGTGAAGCTATTGCAGAGTTTAAAAGAGTACACCTGTCCATCAGAGGAGGAAGTTGCATCATGGGATAGGAGAACTAAGCCCAAGAAGAAGAAGCCAATAACCATTGATTTAGAGGCAATGGAAGAAGATTGAATCACACATGGCACCTAATCCTAGAATACAGGGAGAGTAATTATCAGAAAGAGAATAATGTAGGTTAGCTAGTAGGCAGTCATTATTCATGTAACAACTTTCAGCAGTTACCTTGAACATCTGTAGAACAAAGGTGCCACCTGTGAAGATTCACGATGATTAAAAATAGATTTTTTGGTTTTTCTTTCTTTTTATGTTCACGATGCAATTTGTTTTGTCTTTTAGTATCTGTCACTATCATAGTCATCTAAAGCTTGTTGCATCCTTTTCCTAAGGATTCCAAGGTGGCTAGTGATATATATATATATATATATATATATATATATATATATATATATATATATATATATATATATATATATATATATATATATATATATATATATATATATAGCAACTTTTTGTATTGTAAAATGGTGGTGAAATGCATTTGTAAGGAGAGTTTTTGCTTCTGTGATTTGGTTCTAAGAATTTATGTCTTTGAATGTGCTGATACAGAAAAATATCAATGAAAATATATTGAGACTCCCTTGCATATTTTGTTGTCTTCTGAATATGAATCTTGAGTTTTCTGTGTATTTAAAATTTTAAGGCATCTTTAATACATCATTTACAAGGTATATAGTGAGGTTAATCTTAAGTTTCTTTCAAGGGAAGGGTAAATCTTAAGGGAGATTTTAGGGAATTCATAGTTTATGCTAGAATTTGATGACTGTATGTGTAAATGAGAGGGTGATTTGTAAGGCATCTCATCTGGGTTTTGGGTATATTAGATTTGAGGGATTTCTATGGATGTATGTTCTTTGATTCTTTGCCCTAGGATTTGGCACTGGTCTTTAATATATCCTAACATTCCTAGAGAGAATCTCAGGATTTAGGAACTTTGTTGACATCAAAAGCCAAATCAACAAAATGTAGAGTTTCATAACCATAGAGGGCTTGGAAAGGGGTCATTTTGATAGACATATGATAGGTTGTGTTATAAGAATATTCTCAAAGGTGAAGCCACCTTACCCATGCTTTTTGTTTCCCGGCCACATAGTTACGTAGATAACCTTCAAGCCATTTATTCACTATTTCTGTCTGACCATCTGTCTGTGGATGGTAACTAGTATTGTGGTTCAACTCAATCCCTGTCAATCTGAAAAATTCTTCCCAAAATATACTCAGAAATTTGTTGTCTCTGTCATTGATTATGTTTTTAGGCAACCCATGTAAGCGGAAGACTTCTTTCAAAAATAACTCTACAATCTGAGAAGCTTTATACTCTGTAGTGATAGCATAGAAATGGGCAAATTTTGTTATTCTATCAACTACAACAAAAATACTATCTTTACCTTGGGACTTTGGTAGTCCAGTAATAAAATCCACGGATATACTTTCCCATTTTTGTTCTAGTATTGGCAAGGGTTGTAATAACCCTGCAGGGTACGTATGCTCTGCATTATTCTGCTAGCAAGTGATGCACTCTTGAACATAGCGTAAAACATCATCTTTCAATCCTTTCCAAGTGAATCTTTCCTTGAATTGCGGGTAAGTTTTGAAATACCCTGGATGTCCTGCCAGTGGGATATCATGAACTAACTGTAAAATCCTGTGTTTTGATCCTGGGACTAAGATCTTGTTTTTGTAATAGATAACATCATTCACCACTTTATACTTATCATCTTGAATATTTCCCTCCATTAAATCACATGCAAAAGAATTTTTAGAATATTCCACCAACAACACACAGATTTCCAGTCAGCTGTAACTACGGACAGTGCATTTATTTCAGGTCTCCTGGATAAGGCATCAACTACTATATTATTTTTCCCTTTACCTATTCAATTCCAAAGTCATAAGCTTGAATCTTGTTGATCCATTTTTGTTGTCTATCATTCAAATCTTTTTGATTGAGAAAATATTTCAAATTTTTATGATCAGTTCTAACTACAAATTTACCACCTAGATACTACCTAAATTTTGCCAAGGCGTGCATGATTGCCAACATTTCCTTGTCATATATTGAATACGGTTTTTCTATGCCATTAAGTTTCCTACTCTCATAAGCTATGGGATGTTTAGTTTGCATTAAGACTTCTCTGATTCCCTCACAATAAGCATCACATTCCAACACAAAGGGTTGATTAAAATCTGGAAGTGCAAGTATTGGGCAAGAAATCATTACCTCCTCAAGCTTATCAAATACTTGTTGTGCCTCATGAGTCCATTTGAACGCACCCTTCTTGGTAAGATCTGGCAATGGTGCTCCGAGTTGTGAAAAGCCTCTGATAAATCGTCTGTAATAGTTGCACAAATCGAAGAATCCTCTTAACTCTGAAAGATTCTGAGGAGGTGGCCAACCCAAGATGGCATGTATCTTTTCCTAATGGACCTACACACCGTTAACACTGATAATATGCCCCAAGTACAAGATTTTTGTCATCCTAAATTCACATTTAGAAGCTTTTGCATAGAGAGACTATGATTCCATGATGCCAAGAATTTCATCAATATGTTTCAAGTGGTCTTCCCAGGTTTTTCTGTAAATCAGTATATCATCAAAGAAGACTAACATAAATTTCCTTAATTGTTTATTAAAAATATGATTCATTCAAGATTGGAATGTAGCTAGAGCATTCGTTAGTCCAAAAGGCATAACAAAAAATTCTTAATGGCCATAATGACAGCGAAATGCAATTTTGTGAACATCTTATTCCCTCAGTTTAATCTGATGATATCCTGATCTTAGATCAATTTTAGAAAAATAAACAGCACCGTGTAGTTCATCTAACAATTCATCAACTCGGGGAATCAGGTACCTATTTTCAATTGTCTTTTAGTTGAGAGCCTGATAATCGATGCACATGCGTAGAGTCTCGTCTTTTTTTTTTACTAGCACTACTGAAGAAGCAAAGGGACTCAAGCTAGGCCTAATATGACCCATATCCAACAGTTCTTGTATTGCCTTCTCTATTTCATCCTTAAATTTCTTAGGATGACAGTATGCTATCGTGATGACCGGTTTTGCACCTTTGTCCAATTCAATAGTATGTTCAAACCATCTGTCTGGGGGTGCTCCTGGAGGGATATCACTGAAAACCAAACTATGTGAATCTAATATTTTCAACAATTCATCCTGATAATGCCTGGATTCAAAACATGTTATCTTGGTAGAGATCAAACATTGGGCTGACCATGCAACATCCCCATGCCTGAAAATAGTCTCCATCCTTTTAGCACTGACAATCATGGGCCCACCATTGGACATACCTCTGAGAACTACCTTCTTTCCATCAACCTTGAAAGAAAATTCCAAACGTTTGAAACTCTATGTATATTTATCTAGAGTTTTCATCCATTGAATTCCTAAGACAACATTAGCATCAACCAAATCAATCACATAGAAATCATCAGTCACTGTATAATTGCCAAGAGAAATATTCAATTGAGAAACTTTATGAGTACTAACTAAATTGGTGCCACCTGCTACTCTAACATCAAATCCTTCATGTTTTTCTGTTTGCAAACCACGTTTTTTAACAAGAGTAGCATATATAAAATTATGAGTAGATCCACTATCTAACATAACAATAACACACTGACCATGTAAAACTCCTCTAACTCTGAAGATATTGTAGTGCGGAATCCTTGTCATGGATACTATTATTCCTCCCTCCTGTTTATTACCCTGATCCTAATCTGTGTCCTTTTGAGCATGTTCCAAGTTAGGTTTTGTATTCTCCTCATCTTCACTATCTAACATTACCTCAATATAGTGTATTTTCCCTTTTCCTAAACATCTGTGCCCTGGTTGCCATAATTCTTTACAGCTGAAACACATTTTTTCCCTCCTGAGTTCTTCCCGCTCTTCTTTATTTAGTTTGTTTTTAGGGAAAGTATCTTTAATGAATGGCTGCTTATCTCTGTCTAGTTTTGGTGGAGGACCTTTATTAAGAGTTTTCCCTTTTGATGAGGGTTCCAATTCCCTTGCCCTTTTAATGGTAATCTGCAAGGTTGACGAGTTTAAAGACTTAACCCATCCTTTTAGTGAATCAGATAACCCATCAATGAAAATAACTATCTTATGCCTTTCAGAGATTTCAGTAACAAGCACAGCCAATTTTTCAGATTCAGAAATGTATTCTTCTACTCTTCCCAATTGTTTCAGTTGTGTCAATTCTTTCAAGTGTAATTCAGGATCTTTGGAATCAAACCTATCAATGAGTCATTCTGTAAAATCTGCATATGTGTACACCCGGTTGTGTCCCAATGTTATCTGCCCATGGTGCCACCATTCATGTGCTACACCATCTAAATGCAATGCTGCATATTTAATAGCTTCATCCTCCATCATAGGGTTCAATTGAAAATATGTGTCCAGGTTCTGAACCCAAGCTCTGGTAGTAGTTTTACCTGACCCATCAAAGTATGGTATTGACATTTTTCCTATTTTCCTCTGTAATTCACTGCTATGCCCTCTGTCCCTATGTGATTTATGTTTCATCCTTACATCCAAATATTCCGTAAATGTCATTTCAGACCTGAATTCTTCCCCTGACATAACCCAATCCTGGTGTATTTCATCTTGTAATTCTCTAGCAATTGGCTCATGTTCTGGCTGTACATTTCTAGGTGTAAAAGTCGGCATGAAAGGTCTGGCAGTCCCTGTTCTTTCCGGCTGATTGTTATTATTCACAGAGTTATCCTCTCTACCCCCATTATCTCCCCAATTATTCTGGTGTTGATCTATATTATGTGTCATAAATTGGGTCATCATATTGGACATCTGGTTAAGGACTGGTTATCCTGCATTTCTTGTTGACTCCTGATTAATGCTGTAAATAGATCCCTGTTACTATTTTCAGGTTGTTCACCCATATTGTCAAAATCCGGATTTGACTTATTTCTTCTGAGATAATAAGTGTGGGTAGGTTTTTTACTCATTAAATTTTCCTACAGGCTGGCAGGATGCACTGCTCTAATACCAATGTAAAATTCCTTACCGATTTCACCAAAACTCTGAACTTTGCTCAAGTAATTCTGACAACGGTTTGTTTGTAGTTGTTTTGTCAACGTAGTATTCAGTTTCTGGAGATTGCTAGGTACTCTATTTACTGTTATTTCTTCAGAGAATCATTTAAATTCATGCCAACAATACAGCAATAACATCTTTACACTAACTTGCTTGACCCGTGCCTTAATTGCAAATGAATATCATTGTTCCATTAATTTACCATCAATTACAGTCTTAAATAAAAATCACAGGAATTGTGCACCTGTTAGATGAATGGACGAAAGTAAAATTGTTGATGACTGTCGTTGTCTCCTCAAAATAGTAATTAGAAATCTGGATTGTATCTACACAGTTTTAACACCAACTGGCTGATAGCCATGTCGCGCTCTTCTAAATGTCGTCGATCATTTCGGGAAGGATGCACTTTTGGTCGTTGATTCATTTGCTTCTTCACATGTTCATTGTCGTGAACCAGAACTCCCGTCAATGTAAGGGTCCGCTACTATTGACATTCTCAAAGATGAGACTTCTGCGTTCAACACGGCCTGGGGGTCCTACCCATTCCGCTTCCTTATAATTTCAATTCACGCTAGAATGGAAATTGGAATTGAGTTCTATCCGTAAAAGCAAGAGAGCCGAAGTCATATGTTAAAACGCTCCAACGTGGATAATCACATGGCCAGGCCACCCGTATATTCAAAGAAATAATTGCACCAGACACGCCTCACATTTGGATAGAATGCGAAGTGTCGTCAACTCCTTGCCATGTAGTGCCCTGCGCTGATTAAGTTTCCCTAATCCACGTTCTCCACTAGGCCAGGAACTCTGATGAAAGGAGTTTCTTCTACCTCACTACCCGACAATAACTTCACCAAAATCCAAGCCTGCCTTCCCTTCCCCGATTTCACATACTTAATTCCTTTGAATTCATGCGAATTCGGTGCAATTCCCGTCCAGAACCATTTGGCCAAATTTTTAATATTAACATACTGATGTGTTTGATAACATACTTTGTTATAACAATAATTATTTAATATTAGTGTGATAATATTTTCTAATATTAAATAATTAAAGTTCTCTTATTCAACTCAAACGTATTTTATTTAGTGGACATACAGATATTCACTGTTAATGTTTTTGGCTCATTTAGATGCATGGCCTCTGCAGTTTCCCATTGAATTCATGTATCGTTTTTATAGGCTGGTGTATTTTATATCATATGGATGCACAATACATTGGTTGTAAGTGTAACAATGCTTCACGTAACAAAACAATAAAAGCAATATTGGTAGTTTTGTATGGGATAGTTTTATGGAGCATGTAACAGCTTTTAAACTGTTCAAGAAATTTGAATGTTGTCGACCTCTGAAACCGTAAAAATACTTTTGACTTGTCACCCAAACCTTTCATAGAAGTCTGTGTTTGGTCTATTTGTTATATGCTACTTTTGGTTCACCAACTGAAGAGACGGCCGTAACCTCACGAGAACCAATGTTAAAGTTCAATTTTCAAGAAAAAAAAAGAATAATACAAGGAAAAAGATACCATGAATAGACTGGAATTTAATAATACACGTTAATTATATTTATACAAGGTATTTAAGATGAATTTTGTTGTTGAAGTCTTTATTTAGTATCCTTTATTTTAGTATAACTAGGTTAGGAAAGACTCCAATAAAAATAAGTTCCTCTTTTGTCATGGTTTTTATGGAAACTTTAGAATCCACAATCCTTTTGTAAATTAAAGTCAGTGTCGTTACCATTAAATTTAATGTTAATCTTAAGATGCTAACCAACCTTTTACGTCAGCTACGTTCAAGTATTTTTAAAGCTATGGACTTGTAGCACCTTGAAATAGAATTGACAGCCTGTCCTTATTGGAATTCGTGGACTGTTGTGTATATCTGACATGTCTTCCTCCTCTACTGATAAAGTTCTTGTTCAAATTGCATTAGATTCAAGGTGTTTAATATTTTTTCTGTAGAATTTTGTTCTCGGTACCTTAAACCAGCATTCTGAACTTTAGAGAATCTTGAAGACTATTACAACACAATAAATTGTACATGTCAATTTGAGCTTCCTTGGATGCATTTTGAGGTGTTAAGATTAGAGGATGCTCTAAAGAATCTATTTTATGTTATGTTTCAACTCTATTTCAAGTTCATTTTAGCTATAAAATTAACTGATAAAATTCTTTTTTATTTGCTTCATTTTGTTCTCAAATCATTTTACAACTATATTCTTAGTGAATTATAACTTAGGTGTTTTAGGTGTCATTGATTGAACCAAGTCAATATGTTTTATGGTCAAAGTTGAAATAATAAATTATACGATTCTTACATTTAAAACTTTTTAAAAAAGGCTAGACATCTTTTAGCAATTCCTTTGTGCATCTTATTGTCTCGCAATTATCCTTTTTTAATAAAATAAGGAAGGTCTTATCAAGATTTAATTCCAACCTATATATATATATAAAAGCTGGTCCACATGAAGAACTTTGCCACCTTGTTTATCTTCTATCATTTGTAAACTTTCTTATAAGCATATTAAAGAAAATTATAAAACCAATTTAGAATATATATATATATATATATATATATATATATATATATATATATATATATATATTGTTGGCAATGGCAATGAGCTTATTAATTCTCACTATTATTTAATTTTATTAATAAAATGTACAGTAGTTTGTTCACTTTATTAGTCGATAGTGAAAAGATTATCTTGAAATTGTTGCCTTTTTTTAATTGGATAGCTTTTTAATATTCTAAAATGGCATTTTGTTTGATGAATGAAGATCAATGTCACATGTTTTATTTTAGGATGTATATTTGGTAGGGGAACCTATGGCAATACACTTTGAAATAAACAATATCCGAGATTTGTTTTGATCAATAGTTGAGATGGGTAATGCAAAACTAAATAGCTGAGATGGTTATGAGATCTATATCAATCTCTTTCCCATGAACATAATTCACTTTCATGTTTTCTATGAATGTTGAGCTATGTGCAAACTTGATTTTGAAGGTTATTTTTAATCACAATTATGCTTCTTTTATGAATGAGGATAAGCCCATAAAATAAGTAGTACTTTCACTCATGTCTTTCCATTTGATACCACTCAATGAATGAAGATTATTGATTGAAGTTCACTTTTGATATGTAAAGGATGAAGTTCATTGGTTGAAGTTCAAATTTGGCATGTAAATCTACAAGGCAAGTTTTTGTAAAACAACTTTCGAAATAAGCCTGGAGTCATTAGATTTATTTAGATCAATAGTTGAGGTTTATTGATGTTGGCTTTGGATATCTTTTCCAGTATTTTGTGTAAATAACTCCATTTCCCATTTATAATGAACATTGAATTTTGAATCATTTTCCTTCCAAAGTTTGTATTTAAAACTTTATATTAAAAGCAATGAATTAAATAAATGTCATCATTATTTCAACCTTTAATAATTTTAAGTTTTATTGAAAACATTGCTTGGGCCTTAGAATTTTCTACATTAACAATTATCATTATTTAGATTATATTACCATTATCAAAATTTAATGTAATTGAAATTCAACTACTATAAACTACAACATTTATTTGTAGAAATACATGCACGTCACTTATGGGTCAATATTAATTTAACCATTTTAAAAAGTGAAATCTTAGATTCCTTCCCCCAAGCCTTGAATTTGAAATTTTCAATCACAAATTTCAATTTTATTACATAGAAACATGTCTAAGGTTGTGTGTAGTCGCTTCAGCTAGGAGGATTGTTACCCTTTGTTGGCCAAACCCCTGGCATGAGGGTTTCGACCCTGCATCTAAATCTTTTTCTCATATGCCTCTTTGGGTCAAGCTCCCAAATCTTCCCCTTCACCTGTGGCTGGATTCGATTCTTGAAGCTGTGGGAGAAGCCATTGGTGACTTCCAAATGGTGGACTCTAAATCATCTGATATTTTGCATACTACTTACGCTCGCATCCTCGTGGTGGTTGATATTTCGAAGGGCCTCTCGGAGAAGATCAAACTTGAGGTCCCTTATGGTTCCTGGATTCAGACTCTAGACTATGAGGGAATTCCTTTCCGCTGTAGGGCCTGCTCCGGGACTAGACATATTGATGCGCATTGTCCTGTGGAATTGAGGAAACCAAAGAAAAGACCCTCTTGGTGGTCTGGGGCTTTGGTTCAACATTACTCTGTCCTTAAAGAATCTTCTCTTAAGGATCCCCCCCCTACCTGTGGTTGTTGATGGCGTTAGTAGCTCTGCTCTGTCTGCCCAGGCTATTGATCCGTTGTTGGATGTGGCTGTCGTTGTTGCCCCTCCCTCTACTGGTCGAGTTCCAATGGGAAATGTTTCTGATGTGGCTCTGTCTGCTTCTCCTGTTGGGTCAGATGTTGATGCTTTGGATTGGGAGAAGGAGGCTTCGCTGGTGGAGGAAGGTTGGACAAAGGTTAAAGGTAAAAAATGCAAACGTTCCCTACAGTCCTCCAATCGACTTCTTAGATCTCACTCGTCTAGGGTTAAGGGGTCCTAAATGGTTTTATTGAGTTTTATTTGGTGGCAGTAGAGTACTGTGTCATCTGTGAGGCCACCCTGGTCACTTTATTTTTGTTGGTGACCTGTTTCACCTTTGGTTTGTTGTATCTTTTGTTTGGGCTCCTTTGAAAACTTTTTGATGTGTAAAGGGTTTCAGGCACCCTTCAAAACCTGTTTTCCTTAATCAAAAACATGTCTAAGGTTGTGCTTAGTAGTTTGACATGAGAGTTTGAGACATAAGAGCACATGGCCAAAGAAATTAATGCTCAATTTAATTTCTCATATGCAATACTATATAAAATCAGTGGAGTTATTGGCAGATATTGTGATATCCATGATCCCTAACTCATTCATAAGACTAGTATAGAACTTAGGCACTTTTCTTATTGAAAGTATTGAAATCCTTGGCTTCCTTCTAATGCCAACACATGATGTGGTCATATATGAGAGCACAGGGAAAAGGATTGTTCGATCACATGCAACTTAGAATTGACACAACAAAAGTAACATAAAATATCAAAATAGCTTCTCATTAATTCAAGATCATAGAATGATTACAATGGTTCATTAACTTTCCTTACACAGATTACAAGTTGGCTCACAAGATGCAATAAACTTCTTAGAATCTTATATACAAAGATAACAAGAAACACTGTTACCTTCACCCTACAACTAACGCTAATTGACTTGATAATTATTGTTCTCCTCAAATCAATTCTTGATTACCTGCATTCTCCATTATTTACCTTTCAAATGAGTTCCAAAGGTGATTATATATCAATTCCAAGTTTTAGGAATGATCTACATTAGTTGCAAGGTGTTCTGATCTTGATATCCTATGAAAAGTGTAAGTTAGCCAAAACTAGTGATTGAGCATTAGGTGTTGAGAAGCAATGATGGGGTCCTTACTAAAGGTCTCTTTGGTCTCATACTACCTTGTCATATGTTTAATTGAATGTTGCAAGAGAATGATGTCCTAAACTTTGCATGTTGAGTTGAGAGTTGATTGTAAACTCGAAGATGCTTCTAGTAATGGTAACTTTTTGCAGGTTGATTCAAAGCTCTTCAAATTTGGACATAGTTTGTGTGAGTTGGTATTATGCTTTGATTCTCTAGCACACATTAGAATTGAATTATGTGGTAAGTTGTATTGAGATGCTCCTGCATCAAAAACTTGGGGTTTGCAAGGTGACTCTTGCACTTGGTTGGTTTTAGAGGAAATTTGAGGATTTCCAAGCTTGTGAAATCCACTGTGGCTTTTCTTTGTCGTCCTTTTCACTTAACTAGTCATTCTTCATAGTACCTTTTTTTAGTGCGATGCATAATTCTATTCTCCAAATATCTACTTTATGTGTTCATGCGGTTTCTATAGTGGTTTTTCTTATAAGTAAACATATGCGGTGTTGTCACTTAACTGGAGCTCTTGTAACTAGTGGAGATTAATGATGTTTAATTTAGGTGATATACTAGCAAATTATAATGACTCAACTTCAAACATTTTTCAAATCAAACTTTTTGGGAATCTTATATGGACAAAACTTTCTCTTCTTTAGCTTGTTGCATGTGCCTACTTGAAATATCTTGTTTAAGGTGTACCATGACTTCATCCCCAAAAATAATTTTGTGTCGCTACTTTTCACCCACCTATATTTTGTACTTTTTTAGTGTATCTAAATTCTCTGTGACTTGATTGTATGAAGTTTCATATATCTTCCAAATTCTTTTCTCTCTACACTCCTATTTTTTTTACTAGTATCCTTGAGTTTTGCCCTTGTCTAGATTAAAAATTTAATCACAATTTCTAATAGTGTCTTCTCTATAATTTTGTTCTTTGAGTTGTATGCAAACTCTTGCTATGATAAAGTTATATTTCAATTTCTAAATTATCTTGTACTAACCATTGCAAAAAGTTGCACAAATCCTTGTTTACCACTTTTGTTTGTCCATATGTTTGTGGGTCACTAGTACAATTTGCACCTTTTTTTGACGGACAATTCATCAAATTTCCTACCAATCTTGGTCGACTTATCGATGAATGGCTTTGTCACTATTTTCCTAGTCGTATTTTTGACATATCTATGTTACCGTAGAATGTTCGATGCCAACCTTGGTCGAAACGCCATTAGCATTTGGCGGATATATTTGTTGAACATTCAACCATCGTTGGTCGAAATGTTTGGCGTGACCGACCAGGATGCTAAAACCACGACGCTAATTTTTGACCAAATTATGTCACAAATTAGACCTATGTTGGTCGAAGTATTTGGCCCAACCGACCACGATGCTAAAACCACGATGGTGGATTCCGACCAAAATTAGTAGAAATTTTGACAAATGTTGGTCAAAATATTTGGCCTGTCCGACCAAGACGCCAAACCCACGACACTACATTTCGACACAAAATGGTTGATATTTAGACCAAACTTGGTCAGAGTTTCGACTTCAGTTAGTCAAAATTTCGACCAAATATAGAATGTGAAGAAAAAACAAATGAAGATAAATACCCAGAGTAATCACCAATGGCATCCTGATCGGTGATTAGTCTAGATATTTATCTTTAGGTGTCCACACTCATTCTGCTGCTTGTTGCCAGCGGGTCCCTGCTCGTTCTATTTTTTGACTGAGCGATCAAATTTGGAGAAGAATCAACACAAGAAAAGAGAAAGAGAGAAAAAATGGTGCAGTATAATTTCAAGAAGATTATTTGGGTTTCACAAGCATCCTACTCAAACCTAATCTATGTTAAGATTGTTAAATGTTTCGTCTTAAGCATCTTTTTAAATAGTTATCTACTTCTTTTAGACTTCGGCATCTAGTGTTCTTTTAGCGTTATTTAAATTAATCTACTTCTTGAAGATGTTTACACCTCACACCTTGGTTACATAAAAAAAATAACCATCATTAGCATTTCTAAACACTAGTGAATGTCACCTTTAGACAAGTTGCAAACATATGACCATACTTTTGTTCATAAAAAAGCATAAAAGTCTGCTTTGTCAAACTGTCAAAAACATTGAGAACATGTGAACAAAGAAGTAAAATTGTATCAAATCTTGTGGAGCACTGCTAAAGTTGGGGATATTCACACACGTGTCAGCTTTTATAATGCACTCAAAAAATTGGTAACACTTAAAGAAATGGATTTTTTTATGATAAAAAAAACTCAATGCAATTAATGCTATCTATGCAGATAAAGAGCATGCAATTGATATTCCTTGCTATACGATACATAGACTAATTACATCTATAAAAATGTAAGTAGTAAAAAAATGGATGGATTGAATAACATATGCAGGAGGCCAAAAGACCTGCTAAATAACAGTCGACCTGATAAGATTTCAAGAAACCTTGAAATCTGCAGTGCTATAATAAATGAAACCCTAAGTACTTCTATCTTGGAATAAGATCACTCAGGAAAGCTCTGGTGTTATATTTGAATGTTTGAGACTAGGGGTAATACTATGGAAAACTCACTCAATGCTTACGGTTATCTAAATGAATCACAAATCCCAAAAATGTCTAGTATCTATACATGGAACCAAAAGAAGGTGGTGGCGATGGAGGGAGTCTGTTTGGAGTCCATCGACTAGAATTTATTTCACCATTTTGTGCTAGGTCGCTGAGCCTTCTACTGTGACCATTCATCCTTGAAGAATTAATACTTGGTGAATCTGCAATAGAATTTGAATAGCCACTGGGCCCATTTGCAGCAGTATCAAATGCAACTCTCCAATCGTCGTTTGTTGAAACTGGAGTGCTAGGTCCACTTCCAGAAACTGTATATAGATATAAACAATATAAGAAATTAAATTTGTAATTCAATTACAATGAAAAGAAACATGTTGCTTAACAAAACTAATATATCTAGTACCTCCATTTCTAAAAAAATAATCACTTGTTGCTCAAACGCCATGGACACTTAATTGATGAGTAAGCCTAGACAATAAAGATGCCTATTTTTTGAATCTTTCACCTTTCCTTTTTGCATTCTGATCTTCTTGGAGAAGTTCTTCAATCTTTGTTGTACTCTGAGAGCTGATTGAAGTAGAATTGAAAAATAATATGAGGAATGCAAAAAACAAATATAACTAATACCATTACCATATTAGCCACATGTAATTAACCATCACCTGATAGAGCTATAAATTTGGGTCAACATTTCCTCCTTGGATTTCTCAACTTGGCAGAGCACCACAACCTGCCAATCATTGAGGGACAAGTTAATAATCATGAGAATTGTACAAAAGAACTCCTAATAGAAACCCACCTCAAACATTTTCTACTACACTACATAAAGTTTGTTTTAAGAATGCAGACAATAAACTGAAAATCAAGTCTTCTATAAATATACATAGATATTCTAAATAGTATATGAATTTTCATGTCCATCTCACATTCAAACTCAGTGAGCTTCATTGCCTCACTTAAAGTGGTTCTAAGATGTAGCAACTATGAGATAAAAAGAATTGTATAGTTGAAAATTGACAAAAGTTCCATAGAGCAGATGCAATCTTCAAAAAATATAAAAGGAAACCCCTATTAGTAAGTGAATATGTTTATCCATCTCCAATTCAAACTAAAGTGCTGCAGATCGACTTCATGGTTTGGTTTATTACTTTGGCTAGGCATCATCTTCATAAAGTTTCTAGTCAAGGTACCTAGTCAATTAAAATTTGTCAAATTAACTAAAACAGTTACAAGATGTCTTGAATTGGAATCCAATTCTGAGGTTTGTCCTAGAAAGGGCAAAAGAATAGAAAATCTATTTGAACATAATAAAATCTTGAATCCTTAAATAAAGTTGAACGTCTCCAACAGGTTTTAATGATTTTTGTTAGTATTTGATCTACACAAGTGGGGGATTATACAATATATATGACAGGAACAAAACTGAAAGTAATAAAGTATAATGCAAAGATACATGGCATGTACATAGGTAGAGATATTTTACAATGAGCTTCTTAATCAAAAAGGTCATAACCCTGCATGGCTCATTCTATATTCCAATTCATTAGAGATATGCTTATATTGAGCTATCTTATTATTTTAGTTAGATACCTATATTATTTGCAGTGAAAATTGTCTTCCAGTTGACATCAAAAGCATTGATAAAATATACAATTCTCATCATCCTTTACCAGCAAATAGCTACATTTATTTAACATCATTCATAGATATGGGATGTGCCCATAGATATTGTGATGAGGTAATTCTTTCTAAACTTGATGCATCCACCAATAGTCGAAAACTTTATCGCAAAAAGATTTATTAAGCCTCATTAAATGTCACCAGAACATACTAAGCTTTAATTATTGAGATCTCAATGTTCAAATTATAATTATAAAAATGTTCAGATTATAATGACAATCAAAATTTTATTTACTATTTCATATAAACATCAAGTGTCATTTTTCTTTAGCCATCAAAAGGTGTCAAGATGGATTTATGTGTTATTAAGAAATTTCAAATTGCCAAGAATAAAACAGAACTGGAAGGAAAAAATGCTAAATATTTTGTTTTATAGAGGTAGTTCATTGAGATTTTGCACAATTTGTTCTGGAGATTTAATCATTTAACATCAAATGATATAACCATAAGCCTCGAACTGTAAAATAATCATTGGAATTTTTAACCTAAGAGGTCAAAGAAAAAATGAGCCCGATTGAAATGAAAGATGGCTTCATATGAGGTACAAGAATTATCAAGATTTGAATGAAAAATTGTTATTGCCTCTGAGCAGTGCAAAGGTTTATATAAAAAATCAACACTTCTATAAATAATGAATAGTCTACAGTCTATTAAAAAAATAGCAATCCACTTCACACAATTTACTACTCCAAATAATTGGGCTTCTGTTATGCAGCTTAATTTTCCATCAATGTCAGTTTCAAAAGTGTAAGTATTAACAAATATACTATATGATAAATGTAATAAATGTCACTTAAAAATCAAGTGTATACCGCAGGGATTAGCAACTTCAAAAGCTTTGAAAACCTTTAAAAAATCCAAAATACAATGCAAGTATAAATCTTGCTCCCAAGAACAATGCAAACACACAAACACCTCAGGAAATAAGAAAACTCAAATTAACAAGCAATGGGATCCACATAAGGATAAATGGATATATGTAGTAAGATCTTCAAGCATCCAATAAACAAACATTTATGAAATATTTCCTTCTTTAACATTGAATATGTTAAGAATCATATAATTCAACCTAGTCCAAGTCAAGAACACATGTTATGCCATGCTTGTCACAGTGATTTTATCTACATTGGCTAAAGGTACATAACATCGATGATATAATGATGTACTTGCCTAAAGATAATAGTTATGAACGAAGAATAGAAGATAGGAACTGATTTAACACTTCACCTACTCAAAACACAAACCAATGAAATAATCCAGATTAGGCCAAGAGAGGTTGACACATTCAATAAGAGAATACTTACACAAAATGAAGTCGAATCATGCCAAACAATGACAATGAGAAGTTGACTATTGGCCCTTCTAGTTTGTTATTTGATAGTTTCCTGACAATGACACATTCAAAATGCACTTATGAGCAAATACCTAGAATGAATGAAATTGATTAAATAATGAAGGTATGTTAGTTTGAGCTTCACTTGGTTTCGAGAATACTTTAATATTCTCTACTTAACAAAGCCAACCACGTGAAAGTGGAAGCTCATCTGGCCTCACCCCCCCTCCCCCTAACATCAATCTAAATTCCCCATTAACATCTAATTACACACTTCATTCATCCATTTATGAACTATAACATTCAATCAATACAATCACATAACATTCATTAATATGATATAACATTCATTAATATGCAACACTAATCAAGAATTCATTAACACATAACAATATTCATTAACATGACATATAATTCAATATTAATACACAACATTCATAGATAATTACTTTAAACAACGTTCTTTCATTATCCAACAAAGTTAATCAAACAAGTTTTATCAAAGAGCATTTTTAAGAAATCATTTAGTTTTTGGGTTTGTCTTAGATTTCTTAAGGTAAAGGCTAAGAGGAGCATCAATATCTTCCTCCTCTTGTGGTTGTGATCTCAAATTATGATGTTTCCTCATGTCTTGAGGAACACGAGACCGCTGCACTAAAGGGGGGTCTATTGCAATAACAAGTAAATGGGTTAAATTCACATACTTTTTTTTAATGTTACATGTATTTCATTAACCAATAGAACATAACATGCATTTTTATTTACCTAAAAATGCCACATCATCATGTACAATAACATTTTGATCTGCCACCACCTCAACATGCTCAACATGCTCTAAAATATTCAAAAAAAGGTTACACAGCCAATTGCAATTAAAGATGTTAAATTCTATTAATAATTGTGTAATTTATTTCCAGTAGCAAATTAATACCTCCACCACTGTGATGCACATCATGGCCTTCATCACACCCAAGTTTTGTGATAGGATTTGAAGGTTGTAGTGAAATGTCATGTGCATTGTTATCATGAAATAGTCAATTTATGTTCGAAATTAACTATTCAATTTGATTTACTTTTCATTTAAACAATATAGATGTGTCTCATTTGGTGCAGCAGATTCTTCGTTATGGCTTTCAGATTCTTGGCGTAGGCATGCAGCCACGACTTTATAGCCCTCCTTCAAGGCTATTCTTTTGTCTTCATCTGTGGGCTCTACATTGAATTTTGTGCCCTGTATTTTTTGTTTAATGTTGTCACTTTTACATGCATGATTTGATCAAACAGAATTGTTTGCAACCTTATATATAAAAATTTGATATGAAATTCCAATGCTACTACTTACAAGTTGAGAGTGAAGTTTCATATAGCCACCAGAGCCAAGTTTGTGTTGGCCAACCTTTTTTAATCTCGCTTGTGTGGCTTTTGATGTGTCTTGCAGTCTATGAAAAATTTGAAACATGTTAGATTATATATTTACAAAGATCACTAATTAGTGCATAATTACATTCTACTTAATACTATCACGACACACCTTCTTTTGTCATCTTCTGGTTGAATTCCACTACCCTTTAGCCTTTTCTCTTTTGCATCTTCCATTATTTCATTCCACTCCATCAGTGGAATCATAGGAGGATGCTTGTACTTTGGGTTATCCTTTAGAGCCCTTCTATATTGGTCTCTCACAGTCTTTATATGTTTGGATGATTTTTTAAGGATCATGACACTGTCAAAAGTTTTATTTCCAAAGAGGTCCTCTAAAGATTTAATGAGCTGATTTTTTAAGTCAGCATCTTGTTCATTCCACCTTTTTTGAAAAAAACAAAATTATTAGATATCATAACTTTAATATAGTACAATAAATGGAAGATAAGAAAAATATTGTACCAATATTATGAAGCTATGTACCTTTTACGTATGGTGGGCCCAAATAGCTTCAGTGTCATTTCAAAAAGATCATAAAAAACATCATTTCCTACAAAAATATCATGGGATTATCAGTCCAAAATGAGTTATGTATAAGTAAACTACAATTACACTGTAAATAATAACAATTTTAAAGCACCTAGAAGCTTTGGTACTTTTAACGGAAACATATTGTTCTTTTTCAACAACAATGTCCCCGCAAACAAACCAGTACTAGTAACACGGGCTGATCCAGGAAATGGTTGATCTTCACTAGTACTGGTTTGATTTGTTCTTCTACCAGGTGTAGGTGTATCTATTAGTGCACAAAATAGGTCCATGAAATGTATAAAATTCACACAATAAAAATAATAAATGCATGATTAGCACATAACAAAATATAGAAAAACAAGGTTTTACCAGTTGTAGCTGGTACAGAGGAAGATGTCTGCAAGCACCTTGTTGTGGACAATGTAGCCGTCGATAGCAGAATGTTGATCAAAGGAGGCGTCTGCACTTCATCATGAGCTAGAGACTACATTGTTAGCAAAGACATTTGCAATGGATAAAGATTAAATGGGGTACTAGAAGCATCCCAAACATAAGTTGAGTCAATAATGCATACAAAGGTTAAATGAATGGTTAAAGGTTTAAGGATTATTTACATGAAGGTTGTGTGGTGCTACAAGCCTCACCATATTATCCACGATTCACAGGTGTCAAAAAATCATGTAAGAAGAACACACCATATTTTAGATCATGATCCATAAGATAGTATAAAATATAAACATCTATTGAACTTTAATTATTGCTTAAGATTAATTACTGCTTACATTAATACATTGACTCTACGTATCAATTCTTCTTTGAGTTCCTCTGTCTCCTCAGTTTTGTTTGGTTCCATTACAAGGTTAAGAATTTCTTTACTATATTTATTTTTTATTTGAGTAGCCATGAATACAGGGTTAGAGCTACATGCGATGTCATCTATAAATGCCACCTCAATTTTAGATCGCAATTGATCTACTGTCATTTTTTATTTTCCCTATCAATAAGTATCAAGTTGTGACATCAATATCAGTAAAATTATATCAAAATAACTCCAAAGCCATAAAGAAAAGAACATAATAATATGACATTTATTTTTATATAATTTATAGAATTACACTAATTAAGGTTTACCTTTGATGAAGAAGTTTTACTGTGAGGAACATCCCCGCCTGTATCTTGAGGTGGATCCATGTCACCTTGTGACAAAGATTAGTAATTCTTAGCAATCAACAGTGAAATGAAAGTAATAAACTTACCAAAAAAAATTATTAATAAAATAGTAGATTGTACATTGGAATCAATATTAATTGCAGGCAATTGGTTTAAATGTTATACTTACCAGTCCCGTGATAGGGAATTTTTTTGTATCTATATGATTCAAATTGTAATCTATCAAAAGTTCTTCCCCTACACTTATTGATTTTATCACACATACAAATACACGATTTCCCTCGCGTGCCTCGAATATACAATTCGGCTGCTTATTAGTTGACACAGGTCGAGAACTATTTATAAAACCTACAATATTCCCTGTTGCTTTTGGCCTTCCATCAATATACATAGCAAGCCTTTTAGTTTGATCATTTACTTTGCATTGTATATAATTTGCTGACAATCCATACCTACACATATTTTTTTATATTGCACAATCTACATCCAATTATTGTAATTGTAACAAGGTCCTACATACTCCATCAACTCAACAACTTGATTATAACTGACCTTTATGTCATCCATGGAAAATAAGCCCAAACCATGTAATGAAGATGGAGCTATGTGATATATTCTTTCGTTAATAGAAAAATCAGTGTTAACTAGAGGTAGTTCCTTGGGTACCCATTCTTTCTGAAGATGTGTGTACCTTAAGAGAACCTTCATGTCGCCTTTGGTCTCATCATCATAAGAACATGACCCCCCTCAGCAAGGAAAAATTACACTTGTTTATTGAATTTTCTTCTAATCTTTTGACCTCTAGTTGATCTCTCTATTTTAAACCTACTAGATGTCTCACTTTTGTCTACTATTCCCACATTTTCCTCACTTGAGGAAGACAGATTGGACAAATACCTATTTGGTGATACCTGCAATCCATCAAATGAGAGACATAGTAGGATCTATATATTTTGTTGACTAAAGAGAAGGAAACCAAATAATAAATTATACCTGTCGATCCATGTTAAAGGTTAAATTTCCTACATATGTAAATCATTTATCTTAAGTTAGCCAAAAATTACATGATATGTAAGCTACAAATTACATAGAAGAAAAAATTTACATGATGCAAAATATACTCCATGACATTAGAGTTCAACACATAATAACTTAATTATACAAACATACAAGTCAAAAAAATTTCTATGAATAAATCAATACCTCATACATGACATTGATCATACCTTGACATACATTTCATTGATCATGTTATTGATCATTCTCCTCATCCATGTCATCATCATGACTATTATCATCATCATCACCATCACCATCACCATCATCATCACCATCATCATGACTATCATCATCATCATCATCATCATCATCATCATCATCATCACCATCACCATCACCATCATCATGACTATCATCATTGTCCCCATCATCACCATCATCGTCAGCATCACCGGAATCATCATCATTTTCTTCTTCTTCTTCTTCTTCATTATGTAATAGTCGTCCATGATCATCATTTACTTCATCTTCTGATTTTTTGGTATCTTCTTCTTCCATCACATTATACTATATCAATCTTCATCTTGGATCATGTCTAACAACAAATGACCAAGCTAGTTTAAGTGGAATGGAAAAGTAAAACACTAGCTCACATTGGCTTGAAAGAACATAGGGCTCATCTCCAACTGGCTCAAATGACCTTGTATTAATCATTGTAAATCCACTATCATGTTCAATAACAATCCTATCAGGATCATTTTGATTTAGCCATAGCCTATACCATTTGACAACAAATAGAACTAATTTGAATGAATTAAAGTCGCACTTAAGTATATCATCCAAAATGTCATAGTATCGACTTTTAGATTGTTGAGGATGTATGTCATTTCTAGATGAAATATTAGTGACCTCGAAGACTGCACTTATCCCAGAATCACAAGTTTTCTTCGTGTCATCTAACTTTTTTATGTAAAATTTACGGCCATGGTAGTACATAGCTTTGTGGTGTTTGATCTACAATTATTCAAACATGTCAAGATTATTTGCATCGATCCGTGAGTTGATATTAAACTTATGGGTCATGGTTAGTAAACTTATACATATCTTTCTACCTCTTAAACCATATGCTAGATCAAATACCATTGGTGTAACATTGGGATCTCCATTACAATGAGCTTCTTTAACCAATGATGCAACACCATCCCATGTTAATGAGCGACCATTTTTTTGAAATTATTGAATCCATACCGTCATCCAATCAAGATTGTTTGCAATATACAAATGTAGTGCATCCCACTCATGACCAACTGTAAAGAAAATAAATAGACCGCTTAGAAACAACTTATATTGAAGATCTATAAGAATTAATAAACTACAATAACATCGTATAATTACCTCTTAATTTCCTCAATCTACCTTTTCCCATCAAGTACTCCCTTTCGAATTTGTTAATAGAGTTGGGATCCCAAATGTGATCTACATAGATATTTGTTGCAAACTTAGGAAGATATTCACTAATGTATGTCATGGTCTGGTATACCATATATCCATCCACCATAGAACCCTCAGGACATGCTCTTTATTGAACTAAGCCCTTCATAAATTTCAAGTGTCTCTCAACCATCCACATTGACCTATTTTGTACAGGTTCACACAATTCAATCTCCTCAACTTGATGTACGAGGTAGTGTTCTTGAGCATTGAAAAAAGTTGGAGATAGACACTTTTTCATTTCACACATAAGTTGGAGAATTTTTCTCTTCCAATATTTGATAATTTTTTTTATCAATTTCTTTATATGATAACCACCTAAAAGAGATTCAACTCGCAAGAACATATAAACAAGATTTTAGAAAAAAATACACAATAAATTACATAAAAAGTAAAGCAAGTCATAAATATAATATATGTACAAGTCTAAGAAATAACACTTCTAACTTCGTGTATTCTCCAAGATCATATATAATTTGTTTAACATTGTTGTCAAACTGGTGTGGGAGGGATAGAGGTAGGACGTACTACAATAATTTAAAAATGATCTTTTCAATATATTGTAAACTAATACAATAAAAAAGTACATGCAATTTTACAAATATATTGTAAATAGAGAACATGACTTACCTTGACGAAGGTATGTCAATCATGTGTTTTCAACCCTGGTCCAAAATCACTTTTAGTTGATACAAGACTGCTTATATTTGCAGCAAATCCTGTTAGAAAAAAAAAATTTGTGACTTCTTTTAATGCATCACTTTGTTGCTTAGTTAATAACCAAGGAAGGGCACTTGTATTTATGTAGTCTCCATTGCTATTTGATTCAATGAAATTTTTCAGTGCATGATTGGATTCATGAATGTCATTACAAATTTTGGCAATTTTTTCTTTGTCATGTCTTCCATCCAATATTTTTCATAGTGTCTCTATTACATTCTTTCCAATATGCATAGCATCAAACAAATGCATAATTGGGAGATCCTTGTAGTATGGAAACCTACTAAATTGACTAGGATAACTTTTTATTCCTTTAGTAAGTTGGTCATTGATGCTTTGACGACCTTCACGAGCATCAATTACATCATTAGTAAATAAAAGATAATATCAAAATATAAATTTCAAACAAAAATCATCAGATGGAATGACATTACCTTGGTGATTTAGTCTATTGTATTCCAACTTCCATAGATGAGGTGTCATTCTTCGTGGCCTTGATGTTGTCTCTTCTTTCCCATTAAAAAGATGTTTTTGATAATTTGATACTTATGATTACGTCTATAATCTGGCTGATCCCCTTACCCCTTATCCCTTACCCCTTCTAAAGAATAGAAGGGTCGAACTTGTGGAGAAAGTGTCTAAACTCATCGAACACCTGCTTTCCTAAACTTCTTGAATGATGAGTTTTCATCTTTGAATCACAAACTGGACATGCAAATTTACCCTTTTTCTGAAGACCTAAAAGATACCGTACAATTGGATCATGTACAATTATCATGTGCAACTTAAACATACAACAATAATGTGTAAGCATTATAACATACTAAAAATATGTGACCTTAACAATATATAACATACAGCAAAAATGAGTTAGCCCTGGGGCATCATGAATTTTCCATACAAGCATTGCATGGAATTGAAATTGTCTTTGTCCTATTGGTCTATAGATGTCATACATAGTGACCCCATTTCATAACTTCAACAACTTGTCAATAAGGGGCTCAATATACACGTTCATATCTTTAACGTGGTACTTACCTAGTTGAATGAACAAAAACATTACATAATTATTATGATTATCTTGATGCGGTGTTTATAAATTAATTTACATAACTATTAAATGAAAAACTACCTGGTACAATCATTGACAACATTATGTGCTCCCTCTTTATGGACATCCAAGGAGGAATGTTATTGTTAATAACAAAAATAAGCCACACTGAGTAAACAAATCTCATATCTCCAAATGGGTTGACACTGTCCGCTGCCAATGAAAACTTGAGATTACGAGGTTCTTCTTTAAAGTGTGGCCATGTTGTTTCTATGTCTTTAAATGTAGAACCATCCGCAGGCATTCACATAATTTCATCTTGACTTCTATTGCGTGCATGGTAATCCATAAATTGTGCCAAGCTAGTGCACCTAAATAATCGTTAAAGATGTGGAATAATGGGAATGTACTGAAGAACCTTGTGAGGCACCTTTTTTGTTATTTGATCTTGCCGATATCTACTAATATGACAATCAGGGCATTCTGTTACAAATTCATGTTGTTTATGATATAGAATGTGATCATTAGGACATGCATGTATTATATGATACTTCATTCCAATTTTATTCATAATGGTAGATAATTCTCAGTATGAACGAGGTTGAATGTTTGATGGTGGTAACAAAAACTCACCTATCAACCTACAATAACAAATATGAATTGTTAATATAATGAATTGTAATGGTATGCTAACATTGAAGATGACAAAAATGGCATACCTTAGCATACGTGGCATTGCTACATTGGATAAACCATTCATAACCTTCAAGTTCACCAACAACACTATAGCGAAGAGAAGAGTTGTTTGGGAGCCTTGGTATAGGGGCTCGTATGCCTTCTCAAGTATAGGTATATCAAGACCATCATCATCATCATCATTATCAGATGCGCTAGTACCATCATCATGATCATTTTGATCAGCTACGCCAATACCATCTTCTTCAATCATGTCTTCTGGCACATTATCAACTACACCAATACCATCATCTTCAATTGTGTTCTCTTCCATAGGATCATCTTCTTCCATGGGAGCATTATCCTCGGCTTGGATATTCACACCTCCATGTTCCTCTAATTGGAAATCCACATTCACTAATAGACAAAAATCGTGCCCCCCTTTAATTTGACCATGTTGCCTACAATGACTCTGGGCTATTGTGACTAGAATTCTTCTATTCTTTAAGTCCTTGCACTTTTTGCAAGGACAATTACATTTATCAACTTTTCTTTGGAACTGAGACCACAATCTAGTAATTGTCTCATTATTTTGTTCTGGGTTCATATTGCCAGGTGTGGACTTTCTTCACATGCAATTATTCGGGCTATAAATAAACAAAATGTAAACATACAAGCATTAGTAGTATCTTGTATATAATATAAAAAAATAAAATTATAAGATTATACAAGATTTACAAATACACACAAATCATGCTCACTAGACCACAAAATATTCAAATCACTCAGGGACTCTTAAATAGAAAATGTAATCAACATAGGAGTTATTGTTGGATGATTGAGAGACATGGAGTGACATCTAGGAATTAATCTTATATTCAATAGCTGCATCTAGGAATTAATCTTATATTTTTGTCTTATTCTAGCCTTATCTCATTTGATGTAGACAAAAGATTTTTCAATACTTTCAAAACTGAAATTGAACCTTGTGTCTTCTAGTGCCAATATTTATAAATTTCATGTAACTGTGTGTGTATGCTAAACACCTTCATGAAATTAGGATATTTAACTATCAAATCAAAGCAAATACAATACAAATTTAACTAAGAATTGAAACTAAAATCCATAACATCCCATGGTTCTCTAATCAGATGTGGTAAGTGAAGCTCTCAACTTAATCTCCACTAATGACACTTCTAAAATGAGAAAATATGATGCTACAATGCTTAATCTAGCTCACTAACTCTCAAATTGATACAAAGATAATTCAAATGCTCTCATATGCTCTTGATTGCTATGAAATTGACTATAATAAAGATGCTTTGCAAATGAATTTCTAAGATGATTATTGCTTTCAAAATGCCTCATACTTATAGTAAATTCTCAAAGGTAGGGGGTAGAGTGAATTAACCATGATTTATCTTTGGTTGAGTCAAAAATTTTGCAATGTTCATAAATGGAGGGACAATTTAAATGTTTGTCTCAAAGCTTTGGACAAAAGGACAAAATTGAGTGGATGAGATTGAAACTTTAAAATGAGTGATCAAGATTTAATTCTTTTGAGTGATTTGTGTCTCTTTGTCCTCAATTTTCATTGGTTGCTCAACTTTGTTGAAAGATATTAAGATTTATTAAATTTAATTAATTAATTAAATTTAGCCATGTAAGGGAATAGGTTCGTTTTGATTTTTGATTTAACAACTATACAATTAATTGATTAAAATCAATTATGTGGTGCTTTTCACCCCTTTAAGCTTTGATTTAATTATTTCATGTCATTATTTGATTTTTCCTTTGATTTAATTGATTTTGTCCAAATTTATTTAATAAATGTCTATTTAAGTTGATTTGATCCTTTTTTTATGAGAATTAGTGCATTTTGATGAATTTTGAGCCAATTTAATGATTTAAAGCACTTTCCCATTTTTTAGTGTCTACAAATGCCCCTTTTTGAATTGATGTGCAAAGCTCATTGATTCAAAGATTCTTTTAGTCCTGATCGCTTTTAGGTCCTGGTTTACTGATTTGTTGATTTACCACTGATTTGATTTGATACTTCCTGATATGATAAACTAATATTTGCCACTAATAATGATTTCAAAAATTTTGATGCCCCTGATTCACTTGATGTTTGATGTCAATTTGATACTTTGATGCCCCCTTAGAAATAAAACATATTGATTGCTTGATTTGAAAAAGTTTGATTGATCTTGATGAATTGATTGATCCAATATGTTTTCATTTCTGAAAAACATTGATGATATGCCATGATTTACAATTTGCCCCGATTGAACTAATAGTTTAATATAGGTCAAAGTCAAAATTTCACCTCTAAATTAGGTCAAAATTAGCTTAAATAGGTTGAAAAACCTTGATTTACTATTCATTTTCACTTTTGACTTCTGAGATTTTGCTCTGGTTCTGCTTTGATTTTTGCAATGGTTGTCTCTATCAGAGAGCATCGGTTTGAGAGGAGTCATCGGTATCAAAGACCACCTGACTATGGACCTCTAGTGAGTCATTTCTAACTTCCTTTTTGCATTTATTACTCGTTTACAACATTTATTGCATTTTTTCCATGTTCTTGCATTTTTGTTTTTGCAAAATCACACCTAGGAATAGTTAAATGCCACATAGTCCTGTTAAGTCACGCATCCGCACTTTTTACTCACGCCTCCGCGTAGTAAAGTGTCACCTAAGAATAGTAAACTCTTGCCTGAAAAGAATCTTTTTCCATGTAATAATAGAATTTTCATGCCAATTTCCAATTTATTTTCCGCTTAGGAAACCCTAGTTCTAAAATGACGCCTAGGCTCCTTAAAATTCCGCCTAGCGTTGTGAAGTGATGTGTAATCTGTTAAATGATGCCTGGTAAGAATAAAGTACCATGTGGTAGATTTTTTGCACCGCGTAAGGTAAAATGACACATGGTAATGGGCAAATGATGCCTACAAGTTTTTTGAAAAAAAATTCAAATTTTTCAAGTGAATTTTCCGATTAAAACTTGATGTCGTCGACTGATCATTTGAATTCCAAGATAGTTTAGGTCTGTTGTAGTTTAGCAAAACAATTGATTAGGATATCAGGATAGTAGTACCAATGAATGTTTGATTACGTTAATCTGATAAGATAGATCTAATAGGTAGGACTGATTGATCAGTGTGAAAACTGATATTGATAGGTAGGATTAATGCTTCGTTCTTAGGATACAGAGACACGAACAAATGGTACTAGGTTTGATTAGGTTGATTCTAATTTTGATTATGATAGACTTAGGATAACTCATTGATATGGTATACTGATATGATTCCTTTGATTTACAAAACATGCACATTTTCGTAGATTATATATATGGACCGTTGCTTCCTAGGTGATTGATTTAGGTCAGGCTCTGACTCCTGCAGAGTATTGGGTTATTGAGATGAGTGGTCTTAGTTTCTTGCTTGATCTCCCACGGTTTCAGCTGAACCGTGGTTTACTTACCATAGTGGTAAAGCGATGGCACTTTGACCACAACACATTCCACCTTCCCTTTAGAGAGATGACCATTACTCTGGAGGATGTATATAGATTGTTACGGATTCCTTGCCGTGGTGAGATGGTCTATTACGATTTTTTCTATGATAGCATAGTCTGCAGATGAGTGTTTGGAGACAACACTATTGATCATGATACTATTACTTGGGCTCAGTTTGCTTCTTTCCCCACATTACCAGCGATACTTGGTGCTTTGATTAGCAGTTTACTACTTCCTGACCGTCAAGGTCGTGGCTTCTCAGTTGGATGGGGTAGGATACTCGACGATCTTCTTGCATAGCCTCAGAGATTTGATTGGGGCTCATGTGTGTTGGCACAAATTTACCATGATTTACATGAGGTTTTCTACAGGGAGAGTGCTTCATTATCAACAGGTGTAGTGATTTTGCAGTTGTGGGTATGGGAGCATCTTCCCATCACTAGACTAGTTTCTAATAGGATTCGGCGGTGTGGTTGCCCTTATTCTTTTTTGTATGGCAGTATGGTTGTCCAGCATCATCTAGGCAAGACTGAGTATTAGCACCAGCAGATTGATGATCTTGATCAAGTTCAGTGGTGGCCATACATAGGATGTGAGCACTAGAGGGAGGATGATGATGAGATCCCATATATGTTTGCACCTCGATGGATGATCAGAAGGTCTACTAGTGTTATTGAGCATTTCTTCTTTGGTCAAGTTTCTCGTCAGTATGGCAGAGTACAGGATATGCCTCAGGTTACAACATTATATGCTAGAGTTCAGGCAAAAAGATCCATGTGGGGTGCAAAGATTGATTATCAATTTGCCTGTGATCAGATTGCTCGATTGGCATACTGTAGATGGGAGATGCTCGGGGGTATTTCTGATACTGGTGTGTCTCATGAGTTTCAAGACTGATGGCTCAGAATAGATTTCCTAGATTTACAGATCCAGCAAAGCCTATCCCAGGTCGTGATGAGAGATCTGAGGGTGATGATGATGATGGAGATGATGATGGGGATGGTGGGGGTGGTGGGGGTGGTGGGGGTGGGGGTGGTGGTAGGAGGAGATGTCAAAGGTGATGAGCATAGAGGGGACAGAGAGCTCCTCAGGTCATAGGGCGAGGACAAGATGGGCCACAAGTGAGAGGTGGGCATGCTAGGGATAGAGCTAGGGATGATCATGCAGCTAAGAATGTACGTCCTATGGAAGCAGTAGGTGATGGACAGCAGAGACAACATAGACAGGTTCATGTAGAGGCTACTAGATAGATTCCTAGTGGTTTGGATCCCTTGGTTCAGTTACAGCGGGTTGCCTTAGCGCAGCAAGATCAGGATCAGGTTCCGGCACAACAGGTGCCTCTGCAGGTTCAGCAGTCACAGGAGATGGGATAGAGTTCACAGTCTGCTCCTAGGATTGATAGTGTAGCACGGGATGTTCATTCATTGAGGATAGATATATCTACTATTGTGGGTAGACTGGATTAGGTAGCTCTATTGATCCAGCAGTTTATGACTTTGGTGACTCAGAGACCTAGTGTAGCGAGCACTTCTCAGGCTCCTCCCTCACAGGATAGACAAGATGGCAGAGGTCCAAATGGATTGGGTGTTGGGGATGGATAAGGTGCTGCTATGGGTTCTTGATGATTGGATGATGGATCTACTATGTTGTTGATGTCTCTTGTATCATGTTTCATGTTGTTGTTGATCGAAACATTGATGTACCACTTTCATGATATTGTATCTTGATATATTGATGTACTGGATCATTTGATTTTTATGAACACTTATGATGATATACTTCCTTGATTCTCTTGATGAGTTTGTTATGAGATTATCTTTATATGCATGTTTATGATGCATTTACTTTTGATTATGTTATGGATGCAACGTATCTTATTTATTACATAGATAGATGAATGCATTGATGTATGACTTTTTGATATGTTTTTTCCATTTTTCAATGTATGGATGCAAAGTGTTTTATGGAAATGTGCATATGAATGCCCCTATGTTTTTTATTTTTTAATGTATGCAGTTCTATCCTTATATGTATGCAAATGATGTATGAGTAATGATCTTTTTATTTTCTCTTTCTTTTCTGATATATGGATAATGATTAATGATTAATGCTATGCATGAATGCAAAAGATAACCTCACTTTTTATTGATTGATATTCAAGGAAAAAGATGTTTGATTTGAACCTCCCATTTCTTTGATGTTTTGACTAACCAAGATTATTACTATACCCCCTTGTCCTTGGAAAATAACCACAGATAAATGCAATTAATCTAACATGATAATGCAATGCAATGCAACTAAGTGTCACTAGCTTTTAGCAAAGAAATGCCATAGAGATAAATTTTCATCATTGAGCAAGTTTGGGACCCGAAAGCAAGTACAACCATTACTGACCACATCATGATGATATGAATACCACTTTTGTATCACTTTTGGTAACTTCTTTGGAAACGAGTACAACCCTCACTAGTTGGATGACCAAACTATGGGAGTATGAATACTAGTTTCAACGGATTCAATGTTGCAAGTGGATTTTGGTATTAAGATATAGAAGATCTAAATAGCCAAGATATCTATTTGTGTAAACAAGCAAAGGTTAATCCTTCATCTTATGTGATAGTCCTTGATGGTTCTTTGATGACCATGTCGTTAGATGAATTCTCATATGTTGATGAATCTTCCTTAAAATAGTCACTCAAAGGCAAGAAAATATCATGTCTCTATCATGGCCAATCTAGTCGAAACATCATTGATTAGCTAAAAAGATGTGATAAAAGTCAATTCCATAAAGATTATCAAAAGAAAGCTTCAAAGTGTTTTGCAATGTTTCATGATTTTCAAGTAGAATTTCCAAGTATGTTGATCTTTAAAGTGTTTGTCAATTTTTAATCTCAAATAATAAATTCAATGAAGTCTCAAGGATCAAGTTGTGGGATCAAATACTTAGGTGTGAACAGTGATATCTGTCAAAGGTTCACGAAACTCTCTCTTCTGAAGCTCTGATAAGTCTCTCTCTGATGTGACTGAATATAGCGCTATTGAATCCATTTGGTACCAAATATCTAATCCTCTCTTCTACCCCCAAGTGATAAATGTGATAGTGTGATGAACTTAGGGAAAAAATAGGCAATGCAACAATGCAGCTGATGGGTTTTATTATGACCATGCACAAATGACGGATGCAATGAAGGTTTTACAAATGAGATGTTGGGAATGCAATATGGACATATGAAACTAGGAAATGACTTAAGGGAACAAAAGGCACTCAATTGCCAAGTTTTCACCTTTTGGGTCTTTTTTCTTTTTTTGCTACCAAGGCGCCTATTGCTAGGTTTTCACCAAGGCACTTTTTCTTTTTTCTTTTTTCTTTTTTATTTCTTTTTTTAATTTTTTTGTATTTTCAAGATCTCTTTTGACTATGTACAATAAATATGATGCTCCTCATCTGATACTCTTTATACTCTTTCATCTACCTCATGTGTAGAACCTCTTTAGATGGATACTATTGATAGGTTCTTGTAGCTAATCTCCTTCACAATCTGCTAACTTATAGGTTCCCGTTCCAAATGAAGACACAGTGATGAACAAACCAAGCCAATTTGCCTCCCATTTTCCTTTCTTCTCTCTTTCAACTTGATTCTTTGGGTTTTCTCTTAACACTAAGTCTCCTACTTGAAAGACCCTCAGTTTGATATGCTTATTGTAGTTCCTTGAGATTCTGTTCTGATAGACTTTCAAGTGTTCATATGCTTGCATTTGGTGTTCTTCTAGCAACTCTAATTGTTGAAGCCTGGCAACTCTATAGTCTTCATCTGTTATCAACCCTTGCAATGACACTCATAAAGATGGGATTTCAACCTCTAATGGTAGAATGGCTTCGGCTCCATAAACTAGTGAAAATGGTGTAGCTCACATAGGTGTTTGAATGCTAGTTCTATAGGCCCATAATGCCAGATTGATTTGCACATGCCAATCTCTTCCTGACTTATTTACCGATCTCTTCAAGATTTTCAAAATATTCTTATTTGTAGCTTCGGCTTGTCCATTTCCTTGAGGATAATAAATGGATGAAGAGTGATGTGTGATATGGAATGTGCCACAAAGTTCATCCACATCTTTTTTTTTGTTTTCCATTGTCTGTGATTATGGCATGAGGGATACCATATCTGCAAATGATGTGGTTCAAGATGAACATGGAAATTTGTTTACCCATAGCCATGATCAAAGGAACCGCTTCTACCCACTTAGTGAAATACTCTGTTGCGGTGATGATGTACTTGTGCCCATTGGAGGATGGTGGATATATGATGTCGATCAAGTCAAATCCCCATTGATAGAATGGCCATGGTGTAACAAATGGGTGCAATTCTTGTGCCGGTGCATGTATCATGTCACCATGGTAGTGACATTTGCTGCATATTTTGACGAAGTGACAAGCATCTTTCTCTAAGGTTTTCTAGAAATACCCTAAGTGAAGGATTTTCTTGGCTAGGTTTAAACCACTTTAATGTGACCCGCAAACACCCTCGTGAACCTCACGTAAAGCTAACTTAGACTCCTCTTCCTCTAGACATCTAAGTAATGTCTTGTCAAGACCCTTACGATACAATGTTTTGAAAAGGATTATGTAATGGGCTGATTGGCGTATAAAATTTCATTTTTGGGCTCGAGATTGGTCTAAAGGTAACACTTGGTCTTTAAGATAAGTATATATAGGGTTGTACCAAGGTGAGTCATGTCCATGAAGTAGGGAAACAATTTGGGTTTTGGGAAGGTCAAATGTCGATTGTGCTGACTCTTCCACCAAGAATTCGTACTTCTCATTTTGATTTGGTTTTTGAAGTAAGGAAGCCAAGGTTGCCATTGCATCACTGCTCTGTTCTTTTCTCTTGGAATTTTCTCAAAGGTTATCAAAGCAAAGTAATTTTTCCAAGCATCAAACATAACCTTGTATGGCATTAATTTTTCATCTTTGGTATTGTATTCATCATTGACTTGATTGATTATTAGTTGAGAATCTCCATATACTTGTAACTCGGTGATGTTCCACTCTAAAGCCATCTTAATGCCAATGACCAAAGCCTCATATTTTGCTATATTGTTTGTGCATGGGAACAAAAGCTTGTAGGACTTGGGAATGGTGTACCCTTGAGGGGTAATCAATAGTATGCTGGTCCCAGAACCTCCTTGTGTATATGAGTCATCGAAGTACAACTTCCATGTCTTTACTTCTATGTTTACAATTGTGGAATCCAGAAATTCCACTTGAATGGTTTGTGTGGAAATCAATGGATTTTCTATTAAGGGATCTGCTATCACTTGTCCTTTTATTTCCTTCCTATCCACATATTCTATGTTGAATTCACTTAGTATCATGACCCATTTTGCTATCCTACCTGTTAAGGTAGTTTTGCTTAGCAAATACTTTAGAGGATCAATTTTGGCAATTAATTTCACCTTGTGCATCAACATATAATGTCTCAATTTTTGGGATGCAAAGACAACCGCTAAACAAGCTCTTTCCATGAATGTATAGTTAAGTTCGTATTTGATCAATGTTCTACTCAAGTAATAGATTGCTCTTTCTTTTCCTTGCTCATCTTCTTGTGCCAAAAGGATTCCTAGAGATCTTTCGGTGGTGGATATGTACAGCAGCAGGGGTTTTCCCTTGATTGGTGGCATTAAAATTGGCGGATTTATTAGATAAGTCTTCAATAAAGTGAAGCCTTGGTCACATCCTTCATCCCACATGAAAATAGTATCTTTGTGTAGCAACCTTGTGAATGAATGACATTTTTTGGCCAATTGAGAAATGAACCTTCTTATGGATTGAATCTTGCCTTGCAGAGACCTCATTTGGCTTATGTTCTTTGGAATTTCCATATCCATTATAGCTTGTACTTTTTCTGGATCCACTTCAATTCCTTTTGCTGAAACTATATAGCCTAACAATTTGTCAGATTGGACACCAAAGGAACATTTTTTCATATTAAGCCTCACTTTAAATTGTTCCAACCAGGTGAATATCTTTTTCAAAATTTGTAGGTGATCTTCTCTTTTGTGTGACTTTGCCAATATGTCATCCACATAATCTTCTAGAATGGTATGCATCATGTCGTGGAAGATAGTGGTCATTGCCCTTTGATATGTGGCTCCGGCATTTTTAAAGCCAAAGGGCATGACGTTCCAACAAAAGGTACCCCAAGGGCATGTAAAGGTTGTCTTCTCTTGGTCTTCAGGTGCAATTTTTATCTGATTATATCCGCTGAAACCATCCATCAATGAGTACATGGAGTGACCCATTGTCAAGTCAACTATTGCATCTATGCTCAGAAGTGGGAAGTCATCCTTAGGACATGCAAGATTCAAGTCTCTAAAATCTGTGCATACCCGAATGGATTTTTCATGCTTGGTGACCGATACAATATTAGATATCCATTCAACATAGGCTATTGTCTTTTATAAATCCCACTTTCAACAACTTTTCTAATTTCATCTTGACTAGGAGAGCTACATGTGGGTGCATCTTTCTCAACTTTTGTTTGACGGGCTTAACCCCCGGTTTAACATTCAAATGGTGCATAATGAAGTCGAGATCCAATCCAGGCATGTCGGCATAGGACCATGCAAAGTTCACTTGTTGTTCTTGGAAGAACTTGATAAAATCCTTTCTTTCTAATGGTGTGAGTGATGCGGCCAAGTGTATAAATTTTGGATCCAATTCTGTCCCAATATTGACCTTTTATGTCGGCTCTATGAGAATAGGTGACTTTTCTTCCTCATGTTTGGGTAAGGTATCCAATCCCTCTTCCTTTGGTGCCACAGTTGGGTTTTCACCATAGGAAACATCATTTATCTTTACTTTTTTTGGTTCTAGTGCTGCCACATAGTGGTTTTCATCACTAACTTTTCATTTTTATTTTTTTTCCATTTTTTTCTTTGGATTAAGAGATTGGACCCTCGTCGCTTCTATCATGTTCGGTTCAAATTCATTGGTGAAAGAGGGCTCAACTACATTAAGGTATTGGTTCATTGTTTGGTCATTTGGGAAGTAAAGTAAGTCACTTGGTTCGTTTAGGTCCCAGTCAATAAGGTCAGGGTTTATCAAGGATAAGGTTTCATTTGGCAAAGTATCATCAATTGGGTTTATGGACATGACTTCATTGGAGGGTTCGTACATTGTATCATTTAGATCTATGACGTGAGCTTCCTCGAGATGGTCCATGGAAGAAGGATCAAAGTCCTCTTCACTTGAGTCCTCAATGACTTCTACGGGAAATAGCATGGGAAATACAACCCATGGATTAATCCTAACATTTGAATCATCTTCCTCTAAGGGATCCCAAAATTCCTCTATTAATGGTTGATTAATGGGTGCTTGTCCTATGTTAAGTTCGTGTATGATGGGCTCTTCACGCCTTGGAGTTTTTTGCCTTGGAACCTTAGCATAAGTATGTATGGTGACTACCTCCTTATCATGACATGACTCATCGGATAAAGTATCCCATTCATAGTCTCGGGAGTCATCACTATCCGGATCATATTCCAATGTATTTACTTGAGGATAGAAATCATGCATTGGACTGGAGATTTCTCCTTTGTATTGGTAGCCAACCCCTGATCTTTCTTCTTTTGCCCTCCAAGCTGGTTCAATGGGCTCTAGAAAGCCTCTATTTCTTTTTCCTAAGGGTCCTCTTCCCTTGTATCCCATTTTCTGCATTATCTCAAATCCTTTCCCATATTGATCAATTTGAATATTAATATGTTGAATTCTTTCTACGAGATTACTTGAGGTATCATCTTCATCATGATAAAGCCATTGAAGGACCTTGTCTTCTTCTTTGTCAAATGCTGCTTTGTCACTTTCTCTCATGAAGTAAGAATTATACTTATGAGGGAGATGTTCTTTTGATGGTTTCCCATGTGTTCTTGGAGATGTGGGCATGTCGAATAAAGAAATAGAATATTCCCCTACTCCCTTGGAACTGATTTTACATTGTTTTTCAAATGCATCCATCATCTCACTCATTTTTTTGTAGTTTTCCTTTTTAGCTTTATCCTTTTCTTCTTTGGTGGGTTTGTAAAGTACTATCTCTGATTTAGGTGCTTGATATGAATCTTCATTTGGAGTTGGACCCTCGTAACTCATCTTCTCCTTTCCTTTAGTTAATGTCATTGAGCTAGCTTGAGGAGGGTTTGAAGTAGTACTTAATGCTAACATGGGATCATCCATTTTGATATCTTCAATGGTAGCTCTTTGGATAATTCCTTCTCTGTTATGGGGAATAAATAGCGCATGAAGGGGTTTAAGTGCATTGCCATATTGGAACGGATTTAAGTCCCCTCCAACCGTGATTTCCTCACCCATGTACGGAAATTTTATACATTGATGGTACATGGATGGAATTGCTTGCATCTCATGGATCCACAATCACCCCAATAATATATTATAAGTTATTTTCATATCTAATACTTGGCAATTTGTGTCCTTTTTGACAGGTCCCACTTGAATGGGCAATACAATCATGCCTTTGGAGGCTCTTTCAGCTTCATCGTATGCCTTTATGGTGATTCTTTTCATAGGATCAATGCATGACTTGGATAATCCTAGGGATTTAACAAGGCTCAACTTGCAGATGTTAAGACCAGCTCCCCCATCTACGAGAGCTCTTTTGACTCTATGTCTTTCAATCAAGACCTCTATGTGCAATGGTAGATTTTGGGGATGGGTAATAGACATGTCATCTTGGTCTGAAAATGAAAGGCAATGAGGTGCAATGAGGTGCCCTACCATGTTCTAAAACTTCTCCTCTTCTAATTTATTAGGAACATTAGTCTCTACTAGAGCTTTCTCTAAAATTTTCTTGTGGTTGGGAGATAACTTTAATAGTGCCAAGATAGAGATTTGTGCTAGAGTCCTTTGTAGCTGATCTACCAAGCTATATGATTTTACTGTTGTAGAAGATTGCTTGATTACAATGTTGGATTGCAGAGGGCCAATAGGTCTAGGATCAACCCCTTGTAGGGTAATCCTTGAAGTCTACCCCCTAGTGATGACATTAGATGCCTCCTTTTGGAACTGTTCTTTGATCACTATAGCATTCACAACATTATCATAGGGTGGCACAAAATTGATGTTATTGCTACTTTGTTTCTTGCCATTGGATGATTCACCCTTGTCATGTTTATAGAAGGGTTGTTTGAAAGCCACGTGGTCTTCATTGCTTTGAGGTCAGTCAATGGTGATCATACCATTATCAATCAAGTCTTGCACCACATTCTTTAGTTGCAAGCAATCATTTGTCGTGTGCCCTCAAATTCTATGATATTCACAATGGCTATTTTCACTCCACCTGCTAGGCTTGTTGTGTGGCTCATAAGGTTGAATGCTAGGTAGATTAATGATTTTGTTAGCCATGAGGGTCTTTAATGCTTTTTCAAGGGGTTCACCCAAAGGTGTGAAGTTCCTCTGAGGAGTTGGTACCAAGAATTTATTAGATTTGTTACTCCTTTGATTATTTCCTTGATTACCACTATTAGCATTATTGTTGGAAGGTGCCTTGGAGGAATGGTTTGCAGTATTCACCTGATTAGGTGTCCTTGTGAGAGCAAATGGAGTCACCTTCAAATTACTAGAATCCATAACCCCGTCATTGACTACTCCCTTATTATTTTTCTTCAATCCATACCTATTATAGCTATTGGACCAATTCTTATTCTGATTGTTGTTATTATTGGAGTTATTGTTGTTGGAGTTATTGTTGTTATCTTTATACAATTTCAACTCGCCACTCTTAACCAACACTTCTTTTGTTGTTACTCCATTCTATATGAGGTCTTGGAAGGTCTTGGGACATTGCATTCTCAATCAGTAGTTCATCTCATTGCTCAAGCTATTGATGAATATATCCATCTTCTCCTTTTCAGGCACACTCCTAGGATACCTAGCAAATACAATCCTCCATCTTTGTAAGAAAATGAGGAATGCTTCTCCATCATTTTGTTTAGTATTACATAAGGTTATCATTGTGACCTCATGTTTGATGTTGTATGAGTAATGGGCCACAAATTTTGAAGCTAGTTCTTCGAAGGTTTTAATGTCAGATGGTAATTTAGAAAACCACTCCATGGCCATACCTCCTAAGCTTCTTGGGAATAGTCTCATTAAATAGGTGGTATCGTGCATGAACTCCAAGCTCAATGCACAAAACTCCCATAGGTGATCTTGTGGATCTAACCTTCCTTCGTATTTGTCATACTTGGGAAACACTACATTGATTGGGAATGGTACCATGACTAGACTTTTATCAAACAAGAATGGACACAATGCTTCGATAGAAAAGGGTTTAAGAGCCCCGCTTTTCTTGATTGTATCTAGTTGCATTTGAAATATCTTAAACTGCTTGTTCATGATGTCAATGGTACTCTCTTCAACTTCTGGCAATTTAAGTTGATTAATGTCAGTCACAGGGAAGCTTAAGACCTGCCCAGGCTAGGTCCATAAAGTACTTTTCTATATCTCTTACCATTGATTTTTCCATGAGTCTTATGAAATAAGGGCACTGAATGGCTTCGTCAACCTTGTCATTGGTTGCATCATCGGCACTTGGTTCGGCATTAGTTCTATGGTTAGTGGTATCAATCCCTTGAGTGTTTTGATCCGCCCCTCCACTATTGGTATTGCCTAATTCATGTCAATACCTCCATTATTTGCATCACCTTGGTTGTTTGGATCGATGCCACTATTTCTGTTATTACCCAAGCCATCGTAGTACATCATGTTGTCTTCCACTTCTTGTTCAGGTGATTTTTGGGGTGCTCTTGGAGTGGTAGAAGTATCACCTGGGTAAGGGAGCTCTTGTCTCAAGTAAGTTTCATATGCTTGCAAGGTTTGCTTGACATAGTAGGATCTAGTAAAAGCAGGCATGAACAAACCACTTGGAAAACAAGATTCAATTGTGCCCATGGTCAAATCCTTGTGAAATTTTCAAAAATTGTGTAAAACCAGGATTTTTGACTGGGTAGGATGTTGGAACAGTAAGAACATGGAAAAGGGTATCTGAATATGTGATCAAAAAATTTTGAACCCCTTAGTAAATACTCACTGTTTGCCCTTTTATGTTTCTGGGCGTCACTTGCCTAAGTGTAGGCATGACTTAAAATATTATACGCGTGAACTGGAACTGGGTTAGGCGGCACACTGCAGGTGTGCAGGCAGCACTTTACTATAGATAGGCATTTTTCCAGTGTTTTTAGGCGTCACTTAATATATTTGAGGCATGATTTTATGGTTGATACATGTTTTATGAACAGTCACATGCGTGACTTTACTGCTGACATGTGTTATTTCTTTGTGCACAGGCAGCACTTTGCTGACCAGGTTGTAAATTTTGGATTTTAAAAATTGCAAGATCAGTTTTTTGGAATTTTCTCATTTGAAAATGAAAGACAATCGCAACACACACATCAATTTTTAACCATGTCCCTAAAACACACTAAATTGTATATTCTCAATCATTTTCCACTAGTATTGCACAAGAAAGAATTCCAAGCAGTCTACCTATAGTCAAATTTGGCTTTTAACATTTTGTCTCTATGAGGTAGCTTGCTACTTATCAGGTTTTTATTGAACAATTATGTTCTAAACTATGCCAAGTTCTTATACCCACTTGCGGGCTTCCCACATGCACAAAAGAATGATTTGGCGCAATCCGTGAGGATTACTAGAGGAAGTGAAGAAACTTGTACATAATCTAGCCACTTCCCTTTTAAGGAAAAGTGAATTTTTATTATAGTGGGTTGGATATTACCACGGCAAAGGTAGTTGTCTGCCACTTGGGTCATTCCCTCTCACCATCCTCGTAAGGAAAATCTCAGGAGGCAGGCCCTCTATTGCTCTATTTTAACTAGCATGTTCATATAAAGTAAGGAAATGAAATTAAGAGCAAGTTTTTGGGAATTTGGTTCATCTAAAAGGTGAAGAGCATATCCCTAACTTTCTCTTAGTTTCCCAAACACTCAAGCAACAATGTTCTTTTTCAATCTCCTAACAAAGAGATTCTTATAATTGAGGTGTTTGGTCAATTCTTTATTTTAATTAAGCTAGATTCAATGAATGCCACAATTTAAGCAAGTGCAACCTTGATTCGATGAATACCTTTTCCTTTGTAGCTAGCAATGGCTAGGTGATTTTTTGTGATTTTTGCCTTTTATCTTGCTTTCAGTCACCTAGTGGCGATTGTTCCCGCTCCCTCCTCCAACAAGTTAGTCCAACACAGCCATTCAAAATGAGGGGAAACCAAAAGAATAAAGTGAAATTGCAATTAAGTGTTATTGATAAGATTTTTCAATGAAAACTTTAACAACTTAAGGTAACAAATTTCAACTTAGAGTAGGGAATTTAAGCTTATAAGTGTGTGCTATAATTGTGTCACACTTCTATGAATCATTACATTCAAGAACACTCAAGAATGAGGTCTCAAAAATTGATCCATAGCTCCCTAGGCATGGAGTGCAAGGGTTTTAAGAATGCTCTCAGCTAGAGCTATTTAGCCTATAACCTTGCTAGTAAACCATGCAATGGGAGATTCAATGAAGACAAGGGAAAGAATGCCAATATCCTCAAGAATCAAGAATGAAAATGCAATGCAATGTTATGCTAGAAATAGAAATGCAAGCTAAGCTATGAAAATGAAAGATGCAAGTATTACAAAGCCTCCTAGTTAAGCTAGATGAATTAATCTAAAGCATAAAGGAAACTAAGCTAAGTATGAAGCTATGAATGCCATGACAATGCAAGAAATGAAACTATGATAACATGTAGATGCAAAAAGCCAAGAATACTCCAAATCTCCAAAAGCTCCAAAGTGACCTAGAAAACCTGCAGCATAACATTAGCATAAAAGAGATGGATCTCGAATGAAGAAGAGAGCTCTCCTTTTATAGGAAATGAGAAGGAATGGACCATGGAGATTAAGAGGCAAAAGATTTAATCAACAGTGGAGCTTGAAAGAGGAGCAATCCATGTGCACAAATATCCTCCAATGAGAAAATAAGAGTTGACTTTTGTGTCCATATGAGACAAAAAGTGCTTTTTCCCTTTTTATAGAATAAGAATAATGCTTTATTTGTGCAACTTAGGATAAGAGGAAAAGTGGGGGATTTTTATTTAATAAAAGGGAAGAAATATTCCTTTTAAATAAATAAAAACTTAGGATAAGATGGTTAGCCCATAGAAAATAATCAAATAAATGACAGAACTAGGATTTGATCAAGAATAAGCAATTTATGATTTTAGCAAAAAGGGGCTAATAGTCTAGATGACCATTTTTAGGTGATTACATTTGCCTCTCTTTGACTAATGTGTGATCGATATGGGAACACATTACATCAAAGAATAGATCAGCCAAGAAGGCAACAGATAGCCAAGAAGGCAAGCAATAGCCAATAAGGCAAGCAATAGCGTTCTGACTCCAAAGAATGAAGTGCAGAAAAAAAAAAGAAAATCCTACATGGTCAGCCTGGTAGCAACAGTACTAAACATTTAGGAAAGAGATAGCCAATAAGATATGATGTGTCTGCCCCCTCGGGATCGAAAGCGAAATTAGGTAGAGGGAATGCAGAAGCAAGAGCAACATGATCAAATCACTAGAACTCATAATTGAAGAAAGAGAACAGAATAACCATCAAGTAGTGAAGATATGCCCCACGCATGGGACACGGGGCAAGAACCTATTGGTCCCTCAACCCGTAAACACCACAGAGGGGGGAATTTGAACTTGGGATTTGAAAGTGAAAGAAAGACTGGAAGTTGAGAGGGATGGGGATGAAGAGGTGAAGAATGCCCCAGCGAAGATTGAAGGATCAGGCCTCAAAAGGTCAACCAACTACATGGAAGAAGGAGAAAAGAAACGGGAATAATCAAGGTGAACTTGGATTTCGGTTTTGATCCCGAAATGAAAGGAAAATGATGTGATATGAAAGACAAGAAGTGAAAGACATGATCAAGAAGAAGTGAAAGGCGAGCACAGTTGATGAACAAGTCCATGTTAGATGAAAAGGAGAGCTCTCTCCATATGCAAGATGCAAAACTAAACTAACATGAACCTAACAATGCAAACTACATGAAAAGTGGTTTACTTGCAAGGTTACAATGCTAATAGACATCTAATATTCATCATCAAGCATTATTGGTAGCATCACAAGATCATACAATACACACTAGCATAATTATGTGGATCTGAATATGATCTATATCAGATAGAAATGTGGAAATCCCACCTAGGCATCAAAGACATGCAGGTCAAGATGACTAGTGTAGTGAGATTACCTAAGTTTGATATAGCAAGATTATGCTCACATTGAGACACAAGAAAGTCAAGATGACTATAAGCATGCACTTGCGAAACAATCAAGGATAATACCTTGTAGATCCCAATGTCAAGTGGAACAAGCATAAATGCTAATGACAAGTAGGACCAACAAAATATATCCACAAGCAGAAAAAGTAATAAAACATGTTCTCATTCCCTTAGTCTTCTAGCTATGCATCATCGAAAATGATCATAGGGGGAGAACACTCAGTAAAGAAATCATCATAGATAGCACACAAAGAAATAAAGTCAAAAAAATCTCAGTGAGTCAAGTGCGTGTGTGTAGGTCATAGAGTCAAACTTTGAGTATCGCATATGCCAGTGAGAAATATCGCATCATCCAAGATGGTGAGTAGGACATCTGATAAGTGTTGAGAAACACTCGACACTAGGGTAGTGTTGAAAAACACCATTGGGGTGGTGTTGAAAAACACCGTTGGAACCAAGGTGCCCAAGAAACTCGGATGCACGAAGAGACCCAAGATAAGCTCAAAACAACGTATGCCCCCTAGACTAAGACAAGAGTCAATTCCAGGCTAGGAGAGGCAAAGCGAGAAGTGGAGCGAATGAGCGCCACGCAAGACTGATAGACATAGGTGTAGAGGGTCTCAAGCAGTGCTTGTTTCCAAGTTTTCACCACTTGATAGATTTATTGCAAAAAAAATTTCAGGACTTTTTATAATTTTTTTGTATTTTTGCTACCGAGGCACCTATTTCCAGCTTTTCACCAAGGCAAATTTTCAATTTTTTTTTTATTTTTTGAATTTTTTATTTTTTTTGGTGAGACATCAAAGCGCCTATTGCTAGGTTTTCACTAGGATGCTCTTTTTTTTGCAGTACTTTTTATGCTTTTTAGGATTTTTTTAGCATCATATATGAATTTTTTTGGAGTTTTTTCAGGATCATAAAGTATGTACAAAGAATGCCCCAGATAGAAACGGGCATCAAGAACCTGCTTCCTCAGATGTAGAGATCTGATAGGCCCCAGGCCCAAATGCTGCAACTGTGACAACAGGAGGTCTCAACCAATTCGACCAATAATAACCAGCCCTAAGCAATGTCTGAGCTAGCGGAGGATCATTAGAATGTGATCCACATATGCCATCATGGATTTCAGCTAGCACTTTTTCTGACTCCTCTATTTCTAGACACTTAAGGAGAGTTCTATCTAGACACTTCCTATACAAGTCACCAGAGACAAAGGCAAAGTGTAAGGGATGGCAGAAAGAATGTCATGGTGGATTTTCAGGAAGAATATGAGGTGGAAGACATGAAAAGATGGTAGGATTGTAGGATTTGTAAGCATGATAGCGTAATTCATCCACCAGGACCTTGAAGTGAGATTTATGCCTTTTCATTCGTAAGATGGATGTTGAAGTAACCAAGGCATTAGAAACATTGTTCTTAGCTTTAGGAATGGGCTGAAGTATAACAAATATGAGATCATGCTTGAAGTAGTGCACCATTTTTTTGTAGAGAATCAGCTTGTCATCTTTTATTTGAGAATCATTATTTTTTAGCAGATTTTTATTTTTACTTTTCTTGGGTGCAGATACTACCACAATGTGGTTTTCACCATCTGACCATTGCTCTTTTCTTTTGATTCAATGCTTGTGATAGTTGATTATTGATTCAGTCCTTTTTGTTGCTAGTTTGTTGGTGGAAGAAGTAACAGGTATTGATGCGAGATGAAATGAAGTGATTGGTTCAACAGCATTTATGTGAGGGGTGTCATCTCTAGTGACAAGAGAAGTTGAACCTATAGGGTAAGCTCCAAAAGTAGCTAGATCTAGATTCATCAGAGAAGGACCAATGTAGTCAACTAAGGTAATACGGGGAACAAACTCATTAGACCCTGCACGAGACTCATCAACTACATTGGGTGGGTTACGAGAGGTATGAACTACATCAACATCCATATCTATCATGGAAGAATCTTCTGGAAGAGGCTTAAGATGCCGAGAAGTAGAGATACTCATGTCATTATGTGAGAGATCACCTCTTTGTAGCAGTCGTGCAATGTTGCGACGTTGTCTATCATAGTGCAATGATTCTTTAGGCACATAGGTTCTAGACATAGAGGCCTCAACCATATCATCAGTAGATATACATGCTTCTCCCCAAAGAAGTGAAGTAGAAGGAAGATCATCTCCCATTTGAGCCATAGTGTGTAGTGGTGACTCATCTGTATCTGTGTCTGAATTACTAAGCATGGGAGTATTTTTGGAATAATCAAGGAAGGCATTTGCCGTACTACCCTCATCTTCTCTATAGATCCACTCTTGGACAGCTTGTTCTTCTCTTTCTACTTCTCAAGGAATGGATGAAGGAACAAAAGTATCAAAGATCATCATAGCAGAAGTGGAAGGCTTCATCTGATCAGAAGGTTTCCCATATGACCTAGGAGAAACAAGTATAGAAGAAAAGGAATCCAGCGTATATTCACCCATGCCAAGGCTCATCATTTTAAGTCTTTTCTCAGCAACAACTAGAGATGTACTAGCATCAATAGAAGGTTCATTGTGAGGAACAAATTTTTCAGCAGCAATAAGAGCATTAATAGCAATAGTATGGTCTCTAGGAATCACAACTTCAGTGCCATTGTATGGAAATTTGACACACTGATGATAAGTGGAAGGAATAGCTTGCATGTCATGGATCCAAGGATGACCCAAAAGAATGTTATATGCAAGTGGGATGTCCAATACTTGAAAGTTAATATCTTTCATGACAGGGCCCACTCAGACAAGCAACGTGACAAGACCTTTGGAAGATCTTTCCACTTCATCATAAGCTTTTATAGTAATCTTCTTCTTAGAATCCACAGCAAATTCTAACAAACCCAACTATTGTATGACATTGAAAGAAACAATATTTAACCCTGCACCATTGTCTATCAGGACTCGGCGGACACGAGTGTGGTAGACTAGAACTTCGATGTGTAAAGCTAGATTATGTGGGTGAGGAATAGATATGTCATCTTCTGCAGAAAAGGAGAGAGATAGCGAAGATTAAATGTGGTTGATCATAGCCTGGAATCAATCAGGATCAATGTCATTAGGAAAACGTGTTGTACGTAGAGCCTCATCAAGAATCTCTCTATGCGAAGGGGATAACCAAAGCAAATCAAGGATAGATATCTGTGCTGGTGTCTTTTGCAAATGTTGGACAAGATCATAGCTAGGGGTGGCTGAAGGAGCCACTTGTTTGGAAGGCAAAGCTTGCTTGGGATCTTGCGCAGTTTTAAGGACAATCTTGGCTTGCCCCCTAGTAACAGCATTCAGTGTCTCACTTCGGCAAGATGAACTACCACGTGTTTGCAAGACCAACTTTGGCTTACCATGATTGGCTTTATTATCATCTTGAGACCTCATCATTAGAACACTCTCAACAGGCTCTACCATGTTGATCACAGGTGTATCAGAAGTATATGTATAATTGATCTTAGCATCATGATTCTTCTTATGTGCTTGAGAGGTTTCCCCCTTATCATGCTTAGGTAGAGGATCTTTGAAAGCTGTGTGATCAATATTTTTAGTTAAGCCATCAGTGGAGATTGTGTTGTTATCAATGAGGTCTTGAATATCATCCCTAAGATTAAAACAATTGTATGTCAGATGTCCCTTGTTTCTGTGATAATGGCAGTAATGATCCTCTCTCCACCAATCAGGCTTATTTTTCAAATCCCAGTTACCAGGTTTATCAGGAAGCGTAAGATATCCATTATCAACCAAAGTCTTAAGGATCACATCGTAAGGTTCTGCCAACTTGGTATAGGCTCGCTTTTGAAATGACTTCTTAGGCTTATCTGCATATTGAGGTTTAGGAGCATTGTGAGCATTGGCAGCTTCTTGTTGTTTTGCTACAGAGATAGCGTTGGAGAGATTGAAAGTAGGCTCTTTAGCTTTAGGAGCATCAACAACCCCATCAGTAACAGCATACTTGTTCTTATTCCAAGGTTTGTTCTTGTCTTTGCCATTGCCTTTAGCATCTTTATTAATAACAATATCCCCTTTTCTTATAGCTACATCCTCAATTCGATATGCACTTTCAACCATGTCATGGAAGGAGGAGAATAGTTGCTTCCTTAGATCATAAAATAGCTCAGGCACAAGTGTGTTGACGAAAATGCCAATCTTTTCTCTTTCAGGTAGCTGACGAGGATACCTAGAATACAATGACCTCCAATGTTGTAAGTAAGTTGCAAATGGCTCACCTTGATGTTGTCTTAGATTACCGAGATCTATCATGGTGACAGGTTGTTGGATGTTGTAAGAATAATGCTGGGTAAATCACTGAGCCAACTCATCAAAAGTCTTAAGAGGTGGTGTCAAGTTCGCAAACCATTCCAAATCTTGGCCTCTTAAACTTCTAGGGAACAGTCGTAGAAGAAATGTGTCTTCATGAAGGAAGTCCATGCTAAGAGCATAAAAGTGATGCACATGGTCATGGGGATCACCATTTCCATCATACTTGTCATATTTGGGAACCTCAATATCCCTAGGAAATGGGACCATGTATAGACTTTTATCAAAAGGAAGAGCACAAATTGATTCTACAAAAGAGACTTTTGGAGGCTCTCTTTCTATTGCCATTTGGGTAAGGCGTTGATTTGTCCTACGTAGTTCTTCCTGAAGGACTTCCAATTTAGTTGGTACTCTTTGTTGGACAATTTATCTGACATCATAGCCAGGAGGAAGCTTGTATCCTCTAGAAGAATTATATTGAAAATATTGATCGCCATTACACTCTAAAAGCTTATGCATCATTCGTTGGGAGACCACATCTTGTTCAAATCTCATAAGATCCTCACTAGAAATCTCATCATCAGCCTCTACCTCATGTTGAGAGGGAGGAGGCCTAGGAGGTGAAGAAGGCATACCAAAAGTGGGTCTTGGAGGAGATCTTGGTGGCGTGTTGTTGCCATTGTTGCCCTTAAAAAGAGGTCTATGCTCATAGTTACTAGTCTCAAGTTGCTCATAAGACATTCCTCTATAAGCCATGCGCCTAGCAGCATCCATCCTTTGTTGATTGTGTTCTTTGTCTAAGAACACTTGGTTATCCTTATGCTCAAAGTGTTCTTGCAAGCATTGAAATTTTTCTTGTTCAGTCAAAGTGAGTGAGACATTATCTGTGTTTTTGGGGGTCTTGAATGCGGAAAAGAGGAAACCTCCTTTGTGCCATGGGGTAGCCTTAGAATCCCCAGATTGGTTAGAACTAGAACTATTGTTGCTAATGGGCACTCATGAGCATCTATTTGGAGAAGGTAACTGTGTATAATTAAACGGAGGATGACTCTCCTGCTCAAATTGAGACCGAGTTGTAACCGGCATGAAAAGAGATGTTGGTTGACTAATAAAATGAGACAAAGTTTCTCAAATTTGAGATAAGAAAAGCTAATAAAGATCACTTGTCAAAGTAGAACAATAGAGAGATGGCTCATCAAAACTGCTCAAGTACTTACAGCAATCAATTGACTAAAGTCGAGCAACGAGCAAGAAGCTCAATAAGCAAGTAGCTAGAGAGGTAACCGTGATGCGACAAGTGATCAAGAGTAGAATTCGTTAAGCTTAAATCCAATAGTTTTAGCTCATTTGTTTCAGTCTAGAACAAGTCTAAGCATGTAGATAACAGACTAGCTTTAGGTAAGAATAGAAAAAGACACTCTACGACAGGTTAAAATACAAGTTTAGCAGCTCTGAATTGCAACAGCAACAAGACAGCAAAAAGGTTCTGGGTGACACTTTCCAGGTAGATAAGGTGACAATTTATAGCGAGGCAACACTTGGCCCTAAGCCAAGCGACAGTTTCCAATAAGGCCAGGCAACACTTTCCAGGCAAGTGGGGTGACAATTGTGCAGGGACGAACTGTTGCGCGCTATTTCTCAGAACAGGGTGAGACACTGTTCTAGGGTCGTACGACTCTTTGACCAGTGAACATAAAAATATTAGTTTTGAAGCATTTTGATCAAGTTCAAAGGTTGGATAGTGTAATTTCTCAGTTTGACAAGCAGTAACAGCAGATAAAAGATAGGTTTGCAAACAGTATAGGATCAGACATGTCATAGAACACTTGAAACAAGGGCAAAAGCAACCTTGCCAAGACAAGCACTTGTGATATCAAAATAGAAAATCTTATGAATGCTACCATTTGTTTGAATGTTAAGAACATTTACACTGGTATAGCACAATCAAAGATAATTCAAGCAATTACTACCTAGAAGGACAAGGCTCATTACTTAGCAACGTGGCCCACAACTTGATGCTCCCTTGCCTCACACCAAGTGGTTTCCCACAAGAGATATTCGCATTGTCATGGAAGTGTCAAAAACACAACCAAAGGAACACATATGGTGAGTGTCTTGGGGTGATCCGGGTAAGTCCACTTGGATCAATCCTTGCACCAAGAAGCTAAGCAGCTAAAATAAGGTGGCTTCTAACTAATGGTTCATAGTAAGGGCTTCCGTTCATAACACCCCTCTTGCTCCTCATAAAGGACTAGAACCTCATGGCCTCAAGAGTACCTTAAGCATTATTGCTCAATGCTTTCCCCATGGTCGCAATCCCATGAGCTACTCACATCAAGCAAAGACAAGTGTTATGTTTACCAAGGTTTTGTGTCCTTGATAGCCTTGAGATTATAGTGGGTTGGAATAGCTCGGTATTAGCTTGTCCCCACTTGGGTCATTCCTCTTGATTGCTCAAGAGCAGGCCCGCTAAAGGATTCTAAATCTAAACAAAGAGTAGATCAATTTTTTAGGTTCAAGGTTTTTGGTTCACCACAAGGGTGAAGAGTATACTCCCCTATCTCAAAAAATTCACCCAAACACACCAAGGAAAGATTTAGTTACTCCCTTGCTTTCAAAATCCCAAGATGGGTCAAGATTTCTGTTTCACCACAAGGGTGAAGAACATACTCTCCTACCACCTCAAAATTCCTACAATAAGGTATTAAGTGCCTATGAAATGAAACAACTAGTATATGCCGCACTCAATAAATAAAGTAATTAAACAAGCACTTGATTTGGTTTTTATGCTTAGGGCAACCCTGCAAAAACCATTAGTAGCCCTCTTTGACATGCATTTCTTTTGGCAAATTCTAAGCAATGAGAGCACCTACAAGCACAACTTGTTAGCTCCACAATGGTTAGCACATCAAAAATTAGATAATCTGCAAGTAAAACAGCTAATCAAATGGTAAAATCTGAGAATGAAACTAGCATGGTTGGATTAGGCTCTGAAAGACCTTTCCAATGATATATCACACTTAAACTTTTGATACCATTTGTGAAATTTTTTTTTAAAATGGGTGCCCATTTTTCAAAGTGGCAAAAAATTTTCAAAAAGATAGCAGAGAACCTGAAACTTGCAAGATAACAAAAAAAGTGAAAAACAAGCTCACTGCCAGGTACAGGTGACAACACAGTCACCAGAAATGTCATGCGACACTTTTCCGTATACGGGTGTGACACTTTATCTCTGGGCGACAGTTCGCGCTATATGCAGGCGATAGAACTCCTCACACAGTGCAACACTTTCTGTCAAAGGGGGTGACACTTTTAACTAGTAAAGTGTCATGCTACTATACAAAGAACTATCGCACGACACTGAAAAAATGTCGCGTGACACTCTGAGACAGAAAAATTAGAGACCGAAAATAAAGTAAAAAATTGACAAAAATTTTGACGAAAAATGCAGAATTAAAAGACAAAGCTAATCTACTCTACCACACGGTGGGTGCCAAAAATGTGTGCTATAATTGTGTCACACTTCTATGAATCATTACATTCAAGAACACTCAAGAATGAGGTCTCAAAAATCGATCCATAGCTCCCTAGGCATGGAGTGCAAGGGTTTTAAGAATGCTCTCAGCTAGAGCTATTTAGCCTATAACCTTGCTAATAAACCATGCAATGGGAGATTCAATGAAGACAAGGGAAAGAATGCCAATATCCTCAAGAATCAAGAATGAAAATACAATGCAATGTTATGCTAGAAATGGAAATGCAAGCTAAGCTATGAAAATGAAATATGCAAGTAATACAAGGCCTCCTAGTTAAGCTAGATGAATTAATCTAAAGCATAAAGGAAACTAAGCTAAGTATGAAGCTATGAATGTCATGACAATGCAAGAAATGAAACTATGATAACATGTAGATGCAAAAAGCCAAGAATACTCCAAATCTCCAAAAGCTCCAAAGTGACCTAGAAAACCTGCAGCATAACATTAGCATAAAAGAGATGGATCTCGAATGAAGAAGAGAGCTCTCTTTTTATAGGAAATGAGAAGGAATGGACCATGGAGATTAAGAGGCAAAAGATTTAATCAATGGTGGAGCTTGAAAGAGGAGCAATCCATGTGCACAAATATCCTCCAATGAGAAAATAAGAGTTGACTTTTGTGTCCATATGAGACTAAAAGTGTTTTTTCTCTTTTTATAAAATAAGAATAATGTTTTATTTGTGCAACTTAGGATAAGAGGAAAAGTGGGGCCTTTTTATTTAATAAAAGGGGAGGAAATATTCCTTTTAAATAAATAAAAACTTAGGATAAGATGGTTAGCCCATAGAAAATAATCGAATAAATGACAGAACTGGGATTTGATCAAGAATAAGCAATTTATGGTTTTAGCAAAAAGGGGCTAATAGTCTAGATGACCATTTTTAGGTGATTACAATAAGCCTCTACAACTTTTATGTAATGAGCATATAATTTTTCTTCCAAGCCTAAACTCTCTAAAATTAAAGCACTATGCAATTCCTTTTCACATTTAGCTTGTAGTCTTACCTCTTTGCTTGGCTATGTAATTCTTCTCTCTGGCTTTTGCACTTTTTTGTGCCTGCTCATTTACAGTAAAAACATACAGACGGAGAGTAAGATAATTGAATTTATCAATCTAACAACAAATTAAAATAATAGATAGTAGGCGTCATTGTCCAGCTAATACACGTAATTAAACTGTTCGCAGGTGTAACTTTAACAATAGCGAGCGTCACTTTCCAGTGGCTCAAGCATTATTTAAAGTTACTCAGGCGTGACAATTAATGTAAACTGTGTGAGATAAGATATTAAAAGTGACAATTCACAAAAATTAAGCGTCGATTAGAAGATACTAGGCATGACTTTTTGTGCAAATTACATCGTAAAGGCTATGACAGGCAATAGAAGTCAGCTAACACACGGCACTTCTCTGGTAGTAGGCATTGCTTTGCAGTTTCGAGTGTGACAATTTATCTCCCAGGCACAATAATTTATCTAGTAGGCATTGGATAACTGTTATGAAGCAGCAGAACAGTAGGCACAGGCATTAGTTAATTCTTTGTAGGCGTCATTTTACCTATTTTCTACAAAAATTTCATGTAAAAGTGAAGATACAACACACAAAAAAATGATAGAAACGTTAGAAATAAGGCTTAGAGCCCCACGGTGGGCGCCATTTGTGTGTGTATGCTAAACACCTTCACGAAATTAGGATATTTAACTATCAAATCAAAGCAAATACAATACAAATTTAACTAAGAATTGAAACTAAAATCCATAACATCTCATGGTTCTCTAATCAGATGTGGTAAGTGAAGCTCTCAACTTAATCTCCACTAGTGACACTTCTAAAATGAGAAAATATGATGCTACAATGCTTAATCTAGCTCACTAACTCTCAAATTGATACAAAGATAATTCAAATGCTCTTATATGCTCTTGATTGCTATGAAATTGACTATAATAAAGATGCTTTGCAAATGAATTTCTAAGATGATTATTGCTCTCAAAATGCCTCATACTTATAGTAAATTCTCAAGGGTAGGGGGTAGAGTGAATTAACCATGATTTAGCTTTGGTTGAGTCAAAAAATTTACAATGTTCATAAATGGGGGGACAATTTAAATGTTTGTCTCAAAGCTTTGGACAAAAGGACAAAATTGAGTGGATGAGATTGAAACTTTAAAATAAGTGATCAAGATTCAATTCTTTTGAGTGATTTGTGTCTTTTTGTCCTCAATTTTCATTGGTTGCTCAACTTTGTTGAAAGATATTAAGATTTATTAAATTCAATTAATTAATTAAATTTAGCCATGTAAGGGAATAGGTTCATTTTGATTTTTGATTTAACAACTATACAATTAATTGATTAAAATCAATTATGTGGTACTTTTCACCCCTTTAAGCTTTGATTTAATTATTTCATGTCATTATTTGATTTTTCCTTTGATTTAATTGATTTTGTCCAACTTTATTTAATAAATGTCCATTTAAATTAATTTGATCCTTTTTTTATGAGAATTAGTGCATTTTGATGAATTTTGAGCCAATTTAATGATTTAAAGCACTTGCCCATTTTTTAGTGTCTACAGTAACATATGGCACAGTTGGAGATATGACCATCAACTCACAATAAATAATTTTTAAATAAATTTCCCTTTAGCACGTAGGCACACAACTCCATTTTATCTCCCAAAAAGATCTTTTCATTAAAATAATGAAAATTTGACATGCAAAGTCCCTAATTTATGTGCCCATGATTTGAAAAAAATTTCCCTAGTTCCAATAAGCTACAACACTAAGGCGCATTGTTGATAACAGACCAATTTGCTAAGGGTAGGGTCTCAAGGTGGGGTCTTTCTAAAAAAAATCAGTGGGTATTGCTGAGATTTTTTAAGAATATTTTAAGGTGGATGGTCCCGTGAATTTTGTAGTATGATTTATGTTTAAAATTTTAAGTTGTCTTCAATACCCATCATGTCCTTTTCAATCTTTATTCTAAAAAGATCAACCAATCTCACATGGTTCATTTCAAGAGGAATGGCTTCTGTAATTCAAATTCTTGGAATTAGTCATAATCACCTACTCTCTTATAATAGTTAATGGGCTTATTTATTAAATACCATAAGCCCTAGTGATTGGGGAAGAGAATAACAAATTTATTTTGTAAGCCATGTTTGAACATCTGTACTATGAACATCATTATGTTATGGTGGCACAAGTTGAATCCAAAATAATCAAGCTTCAAGAAAAATATTGTCCAATTTCATGTCCTTAACATCTTTATTATAAAAAGATGGCTTGGTCTGTCACTATTTATTCTCATAGAAGTAAAAATGTTTAATTAGGATTCTCATAGAAGTAAAAATGTTTAATTTTCTGTAATTGGCATTAATTGGAACAGGGTATGGATATCCATCAAAGGATAATACAAGGGGAATTTCCATCAGATATTATAGTTGGAAATGCTCTATTAGACATGTATGCAAAATGTAAAAGCATAGACAAGGCACGGGAAATATTTGAGAGAATGACTCAGAGAAATGTGGTCTCGTGGACTACAATGATTGCAGGATACGCTAAAAATGGATGTGTTGAAAGGGATGTAGAAACTTTCAAGCAAATGCAATTGGCACGTGTAAAACCTAATTGCACAACCTTTGTCAGCATTTTGTTTCCCTTTGCTAAAATGGGAGCTTTGGAACAGGGTATGGACATCCATCAAAGGATAATGGAAGGAGGTTTTCTGTCAGACATTATGGTTGGAAATGCTTTGGTAGACATGTATGCCAAATGTGGAAGAATAGACAAGGCCCGTGAGTTGTTTAATAGAATGCCTCAACGAAATGTGGTTTCATGGACTGTAATGATTGCAGGATATGCACAAAATGGATTCCTTGAAAAGGCTTTAGAAACTTTCAAACAAATGCAATTGGTGGATGTAAAGTCAAATTCCACAACCCTTGCCAGCATCCTCCCTGCCTGTGCCAAAATGGGAGTTTTGGAACAGGGTGTGGACATCCATCAAAGCATAAAAGATAAAGAAATTTTGTCAGATGTTGTAGTTGCAACTACCCTGGTAGACATGTATGCAAAATGTGGAACTATAGACAAGGCACGTGAACTCTTTGACAAAATGCATCAAAGACATGTGGTATCATGGAATGCCATGATTACGGGCTATGTACAAAATGGATTTTTTGAAAAGGCTTTAGAAATTTTCAAGCAAATGCAAATGGCAGGTGTAAAGCTAAATTCCACAACCTTTTCCAGCATCCTCCCTACATGTGCCAAAATGGGAGCTTTGGAACATGGTATGTGTTAACTTATAGTGTTGATCTGATTGATTATTGTTATGGTTAATCGACTATGTATTATATATATGTGTGTGTGTGTGTGTGTGAATATCGATCATATGTATCATAGTTGACTAAGAATTATCGGGACTCACATTATATATATTATGCAGTCACTGTTAAGATCGACTTAGTCAATTTCTTGATCACACAATAACCAATAATTAATGGTTATCATAACACATTGTTAATGTGTTATGATAACCACTAACTAGTGGTTATTTGTATCATTGTGTAAGATAATGAAATGATGCCAGTCAACTGATAATAAAATGATGCCATTCGTGTCTATTCATATTGGTAGGAAATAATCAATGATACCCTAGCTCATATAAATGGATGCCCTAGCTCATGGGTAATCAATGATACTCCAAGGAAGTAATAATAGTGGTAATATGAAGAGCGCGAGCCAAGGGCATATGCCATGTAAAACAATGGTAACAGAAATTAAACATTACATGATGCCCTAGCTCATAATAAAATAGTGAGAATCTAGTAAATGCCATAATCAAATCCTGACGCAAACCAAGGCAAGGAGGATCCAATTAAGGATAATCCAGCCTTGCATCTTCAGAATTACATAGCAAAAAACTCAACACAACAAGATGTTTCAAATCAATTTTCATTAACATGCCCCACTGTAAGGCCTTTCGGGTTAGGTCCAATTACAAATAGAAATAAGTTCTTCCAGATCCACACAGATCCCATACAAACTTAGCTAGTTCAGCTCTGAAAATAATCAGCAACTGATGGAAACCCTAAGGCAGATCTAAAGTACTTGAGCTCGCAAGCCTCCAAGAAATCTCCTTGTCTCCAAGTGTGCAAACCACTAGCTCTACCACTACAAACTATCAGATAACAATCTGATCTACAAGATCATGCAAGATCTTTTCCACAACTTTGCCAACTCCAACTTTCAGAACCTTTGATCTAATTTGCTAAGTCTTCTAAGTCATGAACTCTCCTCCCCTAAACATCTACCCAAACACCCCTTTAAATACCAATCATCAGCCACAAGTCGGCTGGATGAAACCATTAACCCCCCCAACAAATATTAAATTCAATACAAGTCAGCTATCAAATAGCCTTACAAACATTTAATTCAACATGTCAACCTATAACAATAGCTACCAACAATAAATGCACCAAGTCGGCCCAGCATATCACACAAAACTCTAGTCGGTAAACTAGAACTACCAAGCAACATTGAAATAATCAAGCATGCCAGGCATTACCGAGCACCAGTGTTGACTGAGCACTGCAGGCATCGTCGAGTAACACTTTCACCGAGCGCTAAATATTACCGAGTTCCTTCAACGACCGAGCTTCCTTCAATGATTGAGATTGTCGGTCAAGGCTGCAACCAAGTAACACCAACCAAATAACACTTCTCCCATGCAGATTTATCGAGTACCCTAGAATTCCCCTGCATCAAATCCCTACCTTAATGAGCTTCCAATATTTGATAAGGAGAGGAAAAGCCAAGTTTCCAAAACCAAGCTTGAAGATCAAAGGCCCAAGTCTAGATAAAAACTGCAACCCCTATACACAGTGTCGAATCTGCCCTGGCCGATGAGGTTTCGCACGCTGCAACTCTTGAAAAAATTTGTCGTGGTAATAATCAAATGAGAAATGAAATCTTTTTTTTTAATTTATGCCCGTGCTCATCAAATTTTGACATACACCGTAGTGGTCAAACTTTCGACTAACACAAGCATGGATTAAAAAAATGAAAGTTTTCCTTCTATAATCCGACCAACCAAAACCTTTTTATTTCATGGTCAAAAATTTTGGTAGAAAAACTAGGTCAAATGTACTAGTGGGTGAAATTTTGAACAAAAATTTAGGTCTATCTTTATCTTTTTTCATAGTGTTTTTGAACTTTGTGTTGCTATTTGAAACTATGCTCTATGGAAATCCATGAAATTTCACAATCTCCTTGAAAAATAGATTAACAAGTACAAACTCATGTCTTCATACAAGGGATAAAATCCACCATCTTATAAAAGTTATCTACTACCACAAAAATAGAATCATGTCTTCTCTATGTTTTTTACAATCGTAATATAGAATCCATAACTCCCAAGGTTTCTTCAGTACTATCAAAGGTTGATGCAATCCAATATTCTAACTACCTCACTTCACAACTTGACAAGTCCTACACTCCTAAACAAACTTCCTTGCATCCTTATATATTTGAGGCCAAAAATAATCCTCACTTATCAAAGCTATTGTCTTATCAATGCCAGGGTGTCTTGTTGATTTGCCACTATACTTCTCCTTGATTAAGTTCTCCCTCATTGAGCTCTTAGGAATGTACAATTGACTTCCTTTGAATAAAATGTTGTATTGAGTGAAATAATCCAACCACTTTCATATGTATGTTAGAATTAGCTACCTACTTGTTTTCCATACTTTCACAAAGTCTAGGTCATTGTCATACATGTGTTTAAGTTCTTCAAAACCCACTACTACTACTACTCTCATTTCTATCAATAAGTTCCTTTGATCAATGCATTTGTGACCTTGTTAGATTTTCCACTCCTATGTTTCAACACAAATGTGTAATTCAACACAAGTTATATCCATATTATGTGTCTTTGATTCAACTCCTTTTTATTGCTTGAATATTGCAAGATTTGTTGGTTTGTGTACAACACAAACTCCCCCAGTGACGTAATGTTTGCACTTGTTCAAAGCTTGGATTATGTAATAGAACTCTTTGTCATATGGTAAGTATTTATTCCTTGCGTCATTCAATGATCACTGAAATAGGTTATTGGTTTCCATTCTTGACTCAAACCTACTCCAATTGTATTTTTGCTATCATCACAGTCAATTTGGAATACTTTATCAAAATTGGGTAATGTTAGCAATATTGTGTTACATTTTTCCTCATTAGTTCAAAATTATTTTATGCTTATGACATTCACTCAAAATCCTTTTGAGGGTGATCCCATAATAATGAATTCTACTTTTTAGCCAAAGTAGGACATTGAAATCAACATTTTCAACAAAACTTCCCTTTTTGACACCTATAGCAGCTAAACTATTAAGAATTTGAAGATGATTCAAACTAATGATTTGGGATATTTTGTCTATGGATTCTAAATATTTTTTTAAATTAGAAATAAATTGTGGATTTTTTTACTAACTTATTTTTTATAGTGAACAATGTTGAACACACCAAAATACTAAGAGGGGGGGTGACTCAAGATCTTAATCAAAACCCTTAAATTTTTAACCATATCTCGATTTAAGACCTTATTTCATATATCTGTAATAATGTAAAATAGAAAGAGTAAAGCATTATGCACAAAATCATAATAGAAGACCAGATTTATGTGGAAAACCTAACAATGGAAAAAAAAATAGTCAGAAAGTTGATTTGATCTACTATCCAAATCCAAACTCAAAAGTGAAAACAAGATTACATCATACTTTACAAGCTACTACCTAAAGGAAGTTGCAACTTCTTTAAGACATCACATATTTACAAAGATTGACAACTGAAGTTTGAACTATTGCAATAATGCATCTGTTATATGCAGATAGTACAACTCCCTTTTTCCACACTACAACAACTTCGCATCATTGCAAATGGTTTGATCTTCTAGATATATCCTCTGCAAGATATCAAAACATAAACTATGTTGGCTCCGAGATAACTTTTAATCAAAAGCATGTAACACTTTATCAATCAACCTCAAACACATAAATCATGAGAGATATCAAAATTCAAATCAACTTAAATTTCAACAAGGCCCAAAAACATCCCAATGCATCCTCCAAAGCAAGTATAAATAATTGGGATCATTCTGCGAATGAGAAATCAAGCTCTATCTATACAACAACAATATACCATAAAAAGTTGTCAATCTCTTGCTCAATATTGAGAGAGGCAAAGAACATCATGTGGATAAAGACATGAACATTATAGTCCTTGTAGATATCCTTACAAACTCCCTTTTTAGTATCTTGTAGTTATGTGCTCATGCAAGTATTAAAAAAACTTATACTGATGAAAACAAAGTATGTCAGATTAACCATATCATACTAACTCCTTTGAAGACAAAACTATGGTATATAAAAATTATTGAGACTTGCATATATCATACCTTAGACCTCATTGAACAATTCATCAAATCCACATACCCATATATATAAGCTTAAAGGAATGTGGAGCATTCTAGCTAGCTTCTAAGACTCTTTACTCTACCTTGGCATAGTCTGGTGAACAGAAAACTCTAACATTCTTTGTAGAAGAAGCTATGACATGAGACCCTAAATATAACATCTTGAATGATTACCAAGACTAAATTCTAAACCATAAGACAAAATCTTGTAATGTGGATGAAAGAAAACCAAAATATAGTGATATTATCTTAAAAGATATTATATTTATGCCTTAGTTAGTTTGAGGAATTATGCATTTTAAAATGTGGCACAATTGGAAACTAAGACACAAGTGCACAACTGAAGTTCTCCTACATCTTTCATCATTCAAGAGCCAAATCATATGTATGTGCCACTTAAGACATTCATCGGATGAAAAAGTTTATCATGAACTTCAAAAGATAAGGTACAACAAACTTTCCTTATGTGTCACTGCCTTAAACATATAAATATCAGAGATAAGGTACAATTATAACATATAAATATTGATCATGAACTTGAGAAGATATGGTGCAACTAATATTTACAACACTTCTAAACTGCTTCATTTGATGATCACATATGTATTGGGCTTCCAAACTACCTTACTGTCATCTATCATGCTAAGCCTATATACTTCTAGATTGCTTTTGCATCAATGCATTTCAATATATGTGCAACACATCAATCCACCTTTATGTGATATAATTATATCATAAGCTGACATTAATGACAACATATTGCTACAATCTCCCCATTTTTTATTGATGGCAACACTTATTTAAAAAGTATTTTCTCTCCCCCTTTGACATCAAGGGAAAAGGGTAACGGTTCATCATTTGTTTTTGCTACAAAAAATATGCTCCCCTAACTTTATCAACCCACTACAAACTCCCCCTAAGATGTAGCTCATTAGTCTCCTAAAAAAAGACATACTAAAATCATTTCTTTGTTCCATAAATATAATCATTGTGTACCAATATTTTTTTGGTGCACTTAAACCATCAAATAACGCTTCTGAACAACATAGTAGCATGCAAGCCTTTTCCATTTAGCACGTATAAGTATTTTTGTGACACTATCTAGGTCTATTCCACCACATATAGAATAAAAACTCCAAACAATGAGCATTTTGGGGTCTGTCAGTCAAAATTGAATATATTTTTAGATACCCTTTTCAGTGTTTTTTTTGTTGAAGGAAAAAACCAAGTCAAATCCTCATAATTTTAGATTGTCAAAGGAATTCAAAGGATTCATCTTCAAAAGGTTTAAATCTCAAACTTTTGATTCTTGTTAATGTCGGTCTTCACTAGATCCCATCACATTAAGATATCTTTGCAAGAAGACGGAACATACCTTAGACAAGAGATCTCATATGAAGATGAAACCCTGCAATCTCTTTTTTTTCATTTGACAAAGAACAAGAAGATTATAGTCCTAATCTATTTGAAGAAAGAATCAATCCCATTGCAGGGAATAATGACAACTATGATCAAGATCAAAACTGAAATAAGGCAAACCAAGATGAAAATTGCCATAGACATCAAGAGGAAGAAGCAACTGAAGAGAGGGTTGATGAGGCAACTCAAGATCCCTTGTTCCTCAAAGTCATGGAAAAACTTTTGGAAAGGGATAAAGAAAGACATTTCTTAAACTTAGCTCAATTAGGAGTTAAGATTCATCATGATTATGACACATCAACCTTAAAGAAGGATGAGAAAGAAGAAAATCCAGTTGGATTAATAAACAAAAAACTCAAATTATTTCAAACCCAAATTGATAACACGAGGAAGGCAGTGGATCCTAAACAATTCTCAATTGAAGCCATATGTTCATTCCCCTTTGACAAAATTTTGATCACGGTACCTTTTCCTCCAAATGCGGTCTTTCCAAAGTATGACAAGTATATGGGTAAATCAGACCCACAAGACCATTTGAGAGAATTTTGTGCCTTAACTATTGAGTTCATGTATGACAAATTATTTAATGATATTATTCTCTAGAAGCTTTGGAGGGCAAGCAATGGAGTGGTTTTCAAAACTACTCCCGGGTATAAAAACGTTCAAAGAGTTAGCCTCCAAGTTTGTAACACATTATTCCTACAATATTGAGCATGAAGTCACCATTCTAAATCTATACCATACTAAACAAAGAGATGGTGAGTCCTTAAGCTTCTTACAAAGATGGAGAGAGTTTTTTTCATGTTATCATAGAAGTGTGTCCAAGAAGGAGAAAATGGACGCTTTCATGAATGATCTAAATATGGAGATGAACTATCGATTACAACTCCAATGTCCACCCACTTTTGAGAAAATCATTGAGAATGGGATCAAAATAGAGGAAGTATTAGTGAGAAAAGGACAAATAAGACTTTACAAAGAAAATAAGAGTTTCTCTAACACAAATAATAATTTCAACAATAACAAGGTTGCCAATAATAACAAGGAAGAACCTAGGTTTTGGTTAAAAAATACAAATAAAAACCTTGTGAACGATGGGGTTATAGAGGCCAACAACCTTAAGGCTACTCATGTTAACTTAAAATGGGCCTAATCAAAATATTAATCAAACAACCAAAATCCCTTTCAGCAACAACAACAATAATTTGTTCAATAATCAAGGAACCAACACAGCAAGACCTTTCTTCAATTCACACCCTTGGGTGAACCCCTCAAAAATGTGCTACGAACTATCATCGCTAATAAGCTCCTTATTCTACCAGAGTCAAGACCTTATGAACCACAAGTTAAGCCTATTAAAATTATTTAGAACAACAAAGATGGGGGTGAATTAGTTGTTCTCAAGTCCATATGTACCAATTGAACTTTCTAGTACTTCAACAATCTCATATCTAATCACCAAATCAACTCAGTTTCTAAAGTATATATCAAAAACATATAACATGCAGTCCATTGTCCAAATGTAAATAACTTGTAGAATATAGTAACATTCACATCCAAACATTCACACAAGTATAACACCAAAATTATAGTGGAAACCCAACTTGGGAAAAACCACTTTGTAACATGCTACTGATATTTCACTCTTCTGAAGTGAACTCTGTGAAAAGCCAACCCTGTTAAAGGTTTACAAACACACTGCTAGGTGTGACCCTGTTAAAGGATTTAAACACTCTGTTAAAAGTGACCCGATTAAAGGATTTAAGTACATTCCATTAGAATGCCACCTTGATTAAAGGATTTATACAATGACTATTAGGTCAACCTTAACTAAAGGATTTAGACTAATACAATGGTTAGAAAGTAATAGTAGTTTCTGATCTGAAACACATACAACTCACTTTGCAAATATAGATCCTCTTCACACATATATGTTGATTTACTGACTGAGATCCATTTCCATCTCCATCATTGATCTGCTTGGAATATTCTTCAAGCAATCACAACTCTTCTCAACTTTAGCCTTCTGCTTAGACTTATCAATCAATAACATGAATAACCTTACTGTGACCTCACAATTAGGTTTCCCTTTATACATCTTTGGTTAGGTAGATCCATCTTTTACCGCTTAATCTCCTATGTAGATCTTAGGTTTAGGTCAGATTCATTGAATCCTTCCATCATTTAAGTTCTCCATCCTTCCTTCTAGATACATCTTCAAACTTCTCATTGAATCCATAATAAAATGATTTACCATGCATTAAATTCTCCATACAATTCATTAATAAAGTCAACATGATTTACATATCCCAAGAATTCAACTATGTCAGCTAGGAATCTCAATTCTTTCTCCAAATGTAAATTACTAACACTCAGTCAATACTGTGTTCTTCTCCTCAGTCATCACTGCATAACTTGGTCACTTCTACAAATTGTCTTCCTCGGCTAACACTGTCTTTGCTTGGTAATTTCCTATCGCTCAACATAAATTGGTGTTCGGTCAACACTAAATTTACTCGGCATATATTGGTGCTCGGTCAACACTAACATCACTCGACTTAAACTAGATTTCTTCACTTTTTCTCAGTTAAGCCTACTTCTTCAGTCTTTCTTCTTACTTAGATAAACAACACATTATCTTATCAATGTGCCAACTAATCAAGTACTCATTGAAGTATCAAATAACTCAACCTTTCCTTAGGTTCTCTTGTTATCTCCTTTCCCTAATCCTTTTCATCAATCAATAGATATGGTACTCTCCTAGATAGCAATTGTCTTACCAATTAAGGTTTGACATCAATGATAATACAACAATTGTTTCAATTGCAGTTTCCAACAATCTCCCTCTTTGGCATTGATGGCAACACCACATGAATAACACATGATTTACCAACCAATCCAAAAACTTTGTCTATACATCAAATTTGTGTAATATCCTTAGCTTCATTCTGATTCACAATAACTTTTCCTTTCCTGACCGTTCACACAATTACTCCCTCTGAATCTTGGATCATATCTCTGTGTTTTCCTATGTTTTCATCTGAATCTCTCCCTCTTTGACAATAATGCCAAAGCAATATCTATCACTTACATCTTCCACATGTAGATGTCTTCTTGTCAGTTTAGTATACAATATTTCTCCCTCTGTCATCTTACTTATGATTGATTATCAGCTTTTTTGTACTTCTCACAACTCTAAGCAGCTCCTAAAGTGTGACCTTTTTTGCATCAATTTGTCAGACATTCTATGTGGCATATTTGATGCAGTGCTCCTAGTTGACTAGGCAGCCTCACTTAGGGGAATCACCCCTAATTTACCTCTCAGATATTCATGAGCATCCTTAGGTAAAGCTTTTGTGAATATGTTTGGTAGTTGTTCCTTTGTATTCACATACTCTATCCTCACTTCTTTATCTTGTATCAGTTCTCTCAAGTAATGATACTTGATAGCAATATGTTTAGTCTTTATGTGCATCACTGGATTCTTTGATATATTGATAGCACTTATGTTATCACATAAAATAACAACCAGCTTCGTGATTTTCTCTTTCATTCCTTTCAACAATTGCTTGATCCATACTAAATTTGAACAATTCACTGTCGATGCTACATACTCGGCTTCTATTGTAGATTGGGAAATGTGGTTTTGTTTATTGCTTGTCTAGTGTTGGTTCCTTTTCTTTCCACTTGCAAATTTACACTATGATTGACAAACTAATGTCACTGACTCTATCACCACTCCAAACTTTGCAAGGAAAAGGGCCAGTTAACAAGGATCAACAAGGATCCTCCTACACTTTGAGCCTAATACTCAGGCTGGTATACCCCTAACTCACTTCTTGAAAGGAGTCTCCAAAATATTACACATTCATGCCCTTTACAAACTGATTTAAAGATTTTATCATTTATATTTGTTTGATTGATGATGGGAAAAATGCCTCCTAAGAGCGGACCAGTGTCTCCTCCTAGGGCACAGAGTCACAATACAACATACATCACCGAAAATCTAACTCCAACACACCCCAATCCAGAATAAGTGCTTTGCCTATTATTCCTCTCCAATCTCACACTTAGACATTAGATTCTCATTCAACCATCGATTCCCTGAAACTACCCTTAAGGATTTAATCTTGACTTTGGCAAGAACTCAAAGATAATTTCACAATATACTTTGTATACCATACATTAACTCACTTTGTGACATTAATATATAAGAATATAGGATCAGAATAAGAAGATGTACATAAGTTTGAGACTAGGATTCAAATGCATTTTCATTAGAACTTGCAGAGTCAATACATTGCAAAATAACAAAATGATAAGGAGAAACACAATGCTAAGTCCAAGCTTCCATTACTCAATTTTTGGAACTGACCATCAACAACCCTTTTTCATACAACTAATAGCAATATATAGTCACTAGCCATCTTGGGATCCTTCTAAAAGGATGCAACAAGCTTCGGATAGCTAGGGCAAAATTAGGGTTTCAACAACCCACCAACCAGATTCGATCAGAAATAACTCCAAGGGAGGAAACCAAGCAATCTCAGAGCAAAACAAATCCAAGAATGATCTTCATTAATGGCACTATCTCTGATTGGTATGAAAAAGAATGGAAATGCACTGAGTATGCCCACTGCAACGCTTAACACCACATAACCTGAAAGGCCACTTCACCCACCACTAAGGAGCAGACACCTTCTGCAGTTAATCATACCTTAGGCCATACTGTACCAGTGAGCGCAAAGTCATACCTTGTAGATCAGTCATCAAAACATTGAATTTTTAGTCCTTCTGTCACTGAGAAACCCTTAAGATATTTGAATTCTGGGTAACAATGGTTAATCAGCTAGTTTAAAACACGGTCGTCGATCAATCTCCTTCCTGGCAGATCGTGTGGTTCTCAAAAATTATCAAAACGGTCAACCGGGCCCTTGAAAACAACTTCGCCACATCAGTCATCGATTGGCCAATGGAAAATGAGCACATCATCATATGTCAGACAATGGACCCACTGCCTTTAAATTGGGCGGTAGTCACATGATCGCAAAGGGGAAGAATATTCTTTGCGATCATGTGACAACCGTAGATTCAACAGCACTGCTATTCCATCTAAAAATTTTGGACCCACCGTCATGTCCCTATCACCTTTTATTGGATGGTGGTCACATAATCGCAAAGGAGAAGAATATTCTTTGCGATCATATGACAATTGTAGATCCTGCTTAAACTTTAACTACCTCAGAGGCAAGACCGCCAGACCAAACACCAACCACTCGCCAGATCGCAGAAGGCTAAAGGTTAAACTACCAAAGTTGCACGACCATGCAACTGAAGAAAACACCGGGTTGCGGAATGAAAAATAGTTAACTGCCAAAATCAAGAGACCCTACGAACACACAGTCGCTTGATCATTGAATGAAGAACTTAACCACCCAAGGAACTGAAGAACAGATGACGACAACCAAAATGACCTGGGCCCCACGCAGTCGCAGCAGCGCAGATAAGAAAACCTAATGTCAGGGGCTAGCTGTAAAGAGATGAAAGGCCGAAAACAACTAGGGTTTACACATTGTCAAAAAGGGAAACAAAGGAGTGCGAAAACATTGATGGTTTTTATGCTTAGACGGTTTTGACACCACCCGATATAAAGACAAGTATTTCCAGCAAACCTTAAAACTTGAAAATCTCCCTAGTTTCAACACATTAGACCCTGCGATTTGAACTGAAATATGACAGCACAATGAAGAACATGAGGCTAAGGGTGCAAGCTATAAAACATGGTGGATCTTCTTTGCATATTAAAACAAGTTTGCAGGTAGGGCGGGACAACCTCTGGAAAACTACAAGGATAAGACCAATTTCGTAGAATTTTTACATTGACAAGAAATTGGTCTAATATCTAGGACACTAATCTCTTTCCTAGAAAGAATGCTCCACCACTTGTACTTTTTCTGTCATCAACATTTCCTGCCCAATTTGTATTAGTGTAAACTCTCAATTCAAGTTTTTCATTCTTCTTGTAATACAATCCATAATCTTTTGTCCCTTTCAAATATCTCAGTATTCTCTTCACTGCCATCATATGATTTTCTTTAGGATTGGCAAAAAATCTTGTCACAATCCCAACTGTTAGGGCTATATTTAGTCTGATGTGGACAACATATTGTAGTTTTCCAATCAGGGATCTATACAGGGTTTGATTTACTTCAGTAGTATCATCAATTTTAGATAGTTTCTATCCAGTAGCCATAGGAGTACTTACTGGTCTGGAATCTTCCATACCAAAAGTTTTCAATATCTCTTTAACATATTTAGATTGAGTATTATAAAGATACCTTTCTCCATCTGATAGACTTGTAATCCAACAAATAATTTTATCTCACCAAACATAGACATTTCAAACTCAGTTTGCATCTCATTTGAAAATTTCTAACATAGGGCATCTTGTCCACCAAATATAATATCATCGACAAAAATTTTAGCTAAAAAAATCCCTTTACCTTCTTCAGCTTTCATATACAGATTGTTGTCATTTGTTCTTGAAAATCCAATCTTTATCAAATAGTTGTGCATCCTCTCATACCATGCTCTAGGGGCTTGTTTCAATCCATACAGCACCTTGTTCAATTTGCAAACCATATTTTTCTTGCTTTGATCAACAAATCCTTCAGGTTGTTTAATGTATACTTCTTCTTCTAATATACCGTTCAAAAATGCAGATTTGACATCCATCTGATATACCTTGAAATCTTTGTATGCAACATATGCAAGTAGAGTTCTCACTCCTTCTAATCTTGCTACAAGAGAAAATGTTTCCCCATAATCTATTCATTCTTCTTGTGCATAACCCTTGCATACCAATCTTGTCTTGTTCCTTGTGACTTGTCCATGTTCATTGAGCTTATTTTTGAATACCCATTATGTTCCAATAATATTCTTGTCTTCTAGTCTTGGCACCAGAGTCCAGGTATCATTCTTTTCTATCTGATATATTTCTCCATTCATAGCTTGTATCCAGTTATCATTTTCTAAAGCATCTTTTATAATTTCATGCTCAAACTCACATAGTAAACATGTAGGGTCTTCCAACGTACTTCTTTTCAAGACTCTAGATTCCTTATCTCCAATGATTTGATCAGGCTTATGATGTCTTCTTACATACTATGCCAATGTAGGTTCAGATTTATTTTCTCCTTGATCTTTAGGTTCATCATTCAAATTATTAGTTTCTTGTTCTGATTGCTTGGTAGCATCCTCCTGATGCTCGGCATTGCTTACCCGTGACTCTGTATCTAGTGTGTGTTACTTGCCTCTCCTTCTTCCATGTACACAAAAGATCTATAATCTTCAGGTTCTTGTTTTCCTTCTAGTTCATTCTTCTTTGCATATTCATCAACTCTAACATTTGCACTTTCCACAACTTTTAAAAATCATTAGTGTTAGAATTCAAACACTTATAAGATTTGCTCTTAATGGAATAACCTAGGAATATGCCTTCATCACTTTTTGTATCAAAATATCCATTCCTATTATCTTTTAGTATATAGCATTTACTCCCAAAGATTCTAAAGTATTTCACATTAGGTGCATATCCATGCCATAGCTCATAAGGTGTAGCATTTGTACTCGGTTTAAGGTATAAACAATTGTACTTACAACTTATCTCCAGTATTTTTGTGCAACATTCTTCTCAATCATCAGTGTTCTTGCACAATCCATAATTGACATGTTTCTTCTCTCGGCTATGCCATTCTATGGAGGTGTTCTTGGTGTAGGCATCTATCTCTTGATTCTTCTATCATTGCAGAATAGATTGAACTCATTTGATATAAACTCTCCACCTCGATCAAATCTCAGACATTTTAGGCTTCTACTTATTTCTTTTTCAACTTTTTCCAAATACCACTTAAACAACTAAAATGCATCATATTTTTCTTTTAAAAACATTGCAGTCATCATCCTAGTGTAGTCATCAACAAACAAAATAAATTACTTATCACCGTAATAAATTTGTACACCCATGGGTCCACAAAGGTCAGTATGAACCAATTCCAAAATCTTTTCAAAAGTAAATGTCTTGCTCTTGAAACTAGACTTTGTCATTTTTCCCAATTGACACTGTTTACACATCACATTATCAGGTTTCTTCAATCTCGACAAACCTTTTGTTAGGAATAAGGTGTCTCAACCTTGGATAATTCCTATTCTTATTATTTGTTTTGTAAATGTATTTTTTGCAAATAATGTAATTAAGTGTGAGTGTACATGTCTAGTTGGCATGTTGATGTGTCACTCCACTTGATGTGTCAGCATCTTGTGCGTAAGGAGATCATGACTGAAATGGTCATGACGTATTCCTATGACGCGTAATAACTATTTAAGGAATGTGCTATGACAGGTGTAAGAGCATCTTATGACTTGGGCCTATTTGGGCGCCCAAGAAGAAGTGGTTGGTGTGTGTAAGAGAATATGCCAAAAATAGGTTGGTATGACAGATTCTCTTACACTTCTCTTGTGACCGTTATTTTTGGCAGATTCTATGACAAGCTGTCATAGTCTATTCTAGGGATGGACGCCTATTCTTGGGATTGCATGTAACAATTGTGTACATGTGGCTTTGTGCATGGGTCTTGGTGGTTGTGCCTATTGTTGGGTCCAGAGGAGTCTATATATATGATGTTGCTCCTATGGGAGAGATATAACAGAAATTTAAGTCTTGTTGGCTTTGTCTCTCATTTCCTGAAAGAACTTGCATTGCAAGTGTATTGTAATCTTTGTGTTGAAGATAATACATTGTGCAGGTTTTGGAGTGCTGGGGTTTTTTACCGAAAGGTTTTCCCTAGGGTATATCATTGTGTCATTCTCTATTTTTCTATAAGTATGGTATGTGGTTGCAATATCTTTGTTAAAGTAGTTAACGAATCTAAAATTGTAAGGATTTATAAGAATTTGCACAATACTCTCCTATAGAGATTAGCGTAGGAAGCTATTTACGTACCTGAGTTTCCTTACAAGTGGTATCAGAGCTTCATCAACTTTTGATCCTAGTTGTTGGGTAGGGTTTTTTGAGCTGATCTCAAGTTTGAGTGGGAGTTTTTTGCAGAGCATTCTTAATCTTATTTGCAGATTGAGATGGAAAGTTCATCATATGGAAGAATGGAGGTGGAGAAATTTAATGGCACTAATTTCAAGTTGTGGAAACTCAAGATGGAAGACATGTTGGAAGATTGTGACCTATGGGAAGTGACTTAAAGTGCTACAAGACTAGCAACTATAGCTCAAGCAGATTGGGATATCAAAGACCGTAAAGCTAAGGGTCTCATAAGACTCTGTTTAATCGATGCAGTCCTTCTGAATGTTCTAGATGAGAAAACCGCAAATAGTTTGTGGGAAAGACTTGCGGCCGTGTATCAAGCCAAATCTCTGGTGAACAAGTTGTTCCTGAGGAAGAAGTTGTACTCTCTGCGAATGGAGGAAGGTGGATCCTTAACGGATCATTTAAATGCATTTAATCTGCTGGTTGCACAATTGACATCAGCTGGTGTCAAGTTAGAGGAGGAGGATCGTTGCTACACACTTTTGTGTTCTTTACCGGATTCATGGGACCATCTTGTGATGGCTCTCGAAAGCACTTTAGTCACTTTCAAAATGGATGATGTGGTGTCTTTGCTACTATCAGAGGAGATGCGGAGAAAGGTTTCCGTTTCAGAAAAAGAAGCCCTTGTTGTTCGTGGGAGATCCACTAAAAGAGGGAAGAAAAATGACAATAACTCTAACAATAAGGGTAGATCCAAATCCCGTGGGAAGTCAAAGACTTCCAATAAGTCCAAGGCAAAATGTTGGAACTGTGATAAATCTGGGCACTTTTGTAAAGACTGCAAAGAGCCGAAGAAGAAGAAGAAAGGTTCAGATTCAGCTTCAGAAAGATCTCAAGAAGATGGTGATGCATTCATCGTAGCTTTGGCAGCCCATGCATCTGATGGTGTGTGGTTGGTTGACTTGGGTGCATCTTTTCACATGACCTCTCATCGAAACTGGTTCTCAAAATATGAAGAGTTCAATGGTGGAAAGGTGTACTTGGGTGATGATTCTCACCTAAAGATAGTTGGATGTGGAAGGGTCACTATCAAATTTCCTAATGGATGAGTAAAGGGAATCAACAGAGTTATGCACATTCTGGGTTTGGCACGAAACCTATTATCTGTAAGTATGTTGAATGATGTAGGTGTGCAAGTTGTTTTTTCAAAAGAAGGATGCAAGATGATAAGAGGATCGATAGTGCTTGCAAGGGGTACTAGGAGAGGTACCTTATTTCAGCTAGATTCATGTATTCCTCTATGTAATAGTTCTTCATCCTCACCATCTAAACAAGTAGTGAAGAAGTCTGTGGCTATTGGTTCTGATGGTAGTGCAAATACTTTGGAAGGTAAGCTTCCTGCAGAAAAGACAATGTTGTGGCATATGAGATTTGGCCACATTGGTGAAAAGGGTCTCACAACCCTGAAAAATAAAAATCTCGTTGAGGGGTTAAATGATTGCAATCTCGAGTTTGAATTCTGTGAACACTGTGTCTATGGTAAACAAAATCATGTTCAGTTTTACTCTAGTTCTCACAAATCTTCTGATGTTTTGGATCTTATTCATTCTGATGTATTTGGTCCTGTAAAAGTTCCTTCAATCTCCAAGTCTGTATTTTTTGTATCTTTCATAGATGATTATAGTAGAAGGACATGGATTTATTTCCTTAAAAGTAAGACACAAGTCTTTAGTCGGTTCAAGGAATTTAAAGCTCTTGTAGAGAATCAGACTAGTAAGAAGATTAAGTGTGTGAGAACTGACAATGGTGGTGAGTTTTGCTCAGCAGAGTTTGAACAGTTCTATAAAGAACAAGGTATCGAGAGGCATAAGACAACTCCTTATACCCCACAACAAAATGGAGTTGCAGAGAGAATGAACAGGACACTGATGGAGAAGGCTAGGAGTATGCTTAGTGGAGCTGGTTTAGAACAAAGGTTTTGGGCCGAAGCTGTGGCCACTGCTTGCTATCTGGTTAACAGATCTCCTACATCAGCCCTTGTTGGTAAGACACCCATGGAGGTGTGGTCTGGTAAGAAGCCTTCAATTAGACATCTTTGTGTTTTTGGTTGTGAAGCTTATGCACATGTTCCAAAGGAGAAAAGATCTAAGTTGGAAAACAAAGCTGTTAAATGTATTTTCATCGGATACAGTGCTGGTGTGAAAGGATACAAGCTTTGGGATCCCGTGACTAGTAAGGTGTTGTATAGTAGAAATGTTATTTTCAGAGAGCTAACATCTTCTCCTATTGTGCTACAACCAGATGAAAAAGAAAAGGAAAAAGATGTTGTTCAGTTGCCTCCTATCCCTGAGAAGACTGAACAAAGAGACCATGTTGGGTCTAATGATGAGGAGAGCTCTAGCAGCTCTGATAGTTTAGAAGAAGAGGAAAAAAAACCTCAACCGTAGCCCTTGAGGAGATCCACGAGAGAAAGAAAGCAACCAGAAAGGTTTGGTTATTCTATGTTAGATTCCAGTTGTGCCTTTGCTTTGATTACTAACACTGATGAGCCTAGATCTATGAAAGAGGCTTTGGGCATGGAAGATGCAGGTTCCTGGATTGAGGCTATGAATGATGAGATGGCTTCATTGGAGAAAAACAAAACTTGGGACCTTGTACCTTTGCCTAAAGGGAGAAAATTTGTTGGCTGTAAATGGGTGTTCAAGAAGAAATTCTGTGTAGATGGCAGTGTTGAAAGGTATAAAGCTAGATTGGTTGCAAAGGGGTATTCACAGGTAGAGGGAATAGATTATGGTGAAATATTCTCTCTTGTTGCAAAGTTGACATCCATTAGATTTATGTTATCTCTTGCTGCATCATATGATTTAGAGATAGAACAGATGGATGTGAAGACAGCTTTCCTTCATGGTGATTTGGAGGAAGAGATTTATATGTCACAGCCTGAGCACTACATTGTTAAAGGTAAAGAATCCTTAGTTTGCAGATTAAAGAAATCTCTATATGGTTTGAAGCAATCTCCTAGGATGTGGTACCTTAAGTTTGATGCCTTTGTGTTGTCAATTGGATTTGTAAGATCAAAATCAGATCATTGTGTTTATTTCAGAGTTGAAAATGATCGCCTTCTTATTGTTGCATTATATGTTGATGATATGTTGATGTTTGGGAAGGGTAAAGGTATGATTTCTGATTTTAAATGTCAATTGTCAGCACAGTTTGAGATGAAAGATCTTGGGGCAGCTAGGTGCATCTTGGGTATGGAAATCAGTAGAGATAGGTCTAACAGAAAACTTTGGTTGAGTCAGAGTAAGTATGTGAAGTCTGTGTTGGACAGGTTCAGCATGGCAGATTGTAGACCACTATGTGTTCCTATTTCTATGGGAATAAAGTTATCTATAGATGATTGTCCAAAATCTCCTAGTGAGGTGGAGGACATGAGTAGAGTACCTTATGCTAGTGCAATTGGCAGTCTTATGTATGCTATGATTTTTACTAGACCAGACATTGCTCAAGTAGTGGGAGTCCTAAGTTGGTTTATGGCTAATCTTGGACGGGTACATTGGGATGCAGTTAAGCAAGTATTCAGATATTTGAGGGGTACATCAGATTACTCCATATGTTATCATGGTAACTCTTCTGGATCTTCGCATTCAGTTTGTATTTGTGGGTTTGTGGATTCAGATTGGGTAGGTGATATTGATAGCAGGAGATCCACCAGTGCTTATGTGTTCACTATGTTTGGTGGTGCCATCAGTTGGATGAGTAAGCGACAACCTATGGTTGCTTTGTCTACTACAGAAGCTGAGTACATGGCTACTACTCATGCTTGTAAAGAAGCCATTTGGCTTAGAAGATTGTGTTCTGATGTTGGTGTTGATGCAGAACAAATTACTGTTTGGTGTGACAGTCAGAGCGCTATTTGCCTTGCAAAGAATCCAACTTTCCATGCCAGAACGAAGCACATTGATGTGCAGTTTCACTTTGTGAGAGATATGGTGGAAGATGGAAAGGTAAATTTGGAGAAGGTAGATACTGTGAAGAATGTTGCAGATGCATTAATGAAACCAGTGGGCACTGAGAAGTTCAGATGGTGTTCGAAGTCTATGGGCCTTTTGGCCTATAGCGGTTAAAGTTCTTGTTATGTTCCTGTTGCTCTTACAAGGTGTTCGACAAGTGGGAGAATGTTAGGAATAAGGTGTCTCAACCTTGGATAATTCCTATTCTTATTATTTGTTTTGTAAATGTATTTTTTGCAAATAATGTAATTAAGTGTGAGTGTACATGTCTAGTTGGCATGTTGATGTGTCACTCTACTTGATGTGTCAGCATCTTGTGCGTAAGGAGATCATGACTGAAATGGTCATGATGGATTCCTATGACGCATAAGAACTATTTAAGGAATGTGCTATGACAGGTGTAAGAGCATCTTATGACTTGGGCCTATTTGGGCGCCCAAGAAGAAGTGGTTGGTGTGTGTAAGAGAATATGCCAAAAATAGGTTGGTATGACAAATTCTCTTACACTTCTCTTGTGACCATTATTTTTGGCGGATTCTATGACAAACTGTCATAGTCTATTCTAGGGATGGACGCCTATTCTTGGGATTGCATGTAACAATTGTGTACATGTGGCTTTGTGCATGGTTCTTGGTGGTTGTGCCTATTTTTGGGTCCAGAGGAGTCTATATATATGATGCTGCTCCAATGGGAGAGATATAACAGAAATTTAAGTCTTGTTGGCTTTGTCTCTCATTTCTTGAAAGAACTTGCATTGCAAGTGTATTGTAATCTTTGTGTTGAAGATAATACATTGTGCAGGTTTTCGAGTGCTGGGGTTTTTTACCGAAAGGTTTTGCCCAGGGTATATCATTGTGTCATTCTCTATTTTTCTGTATGTATGGTATGTGGTTGCAATATCTTTGTTAAAGTAGTTAATGAATCTGAAATTGTAAGGATTTATAAGAATTTGCACAATACTCTCCTATAGAGATTAGCGTAGGAAGCTGTTTTCGCACCTAAGTTTCCTTACACCTTTAACTTTCTTCTTTTTACTAATATTTACCAGATTGTCAAAATTTACATGACACATTCTCTTGTTCCATAACCATACATCATCAATTTTTGCAAACAAACATGTCTCTTCAGATAGGTCTAGATAGAATAAGTTACCTCTAGTCTGTTCTCCACTTCCAATTAGTTCACCAATGGCATCAAATATTTTAGCCTTTTGGTGATGAAACTCCACTCGGTAACTAGTATTGTTCAGCTATGCAACACTCAACAAATTGTAGTTAAGACCATCAACCCAATAGGCATTTTCACATGTGATATTATTAGTCAGCTTAATTGATCCTTTACCTCTCATAGGACATGGTGCATCATTACCAAACTTAACACTTCTACCTTTGTAATGATCTAGCATTTCAAATTTACTTTTATCACCAATCATGTGATGTGAGAAACCACTATCAATAATCCATTTATCACCTTTACTCACATAATAAATAAGTGAAATTTTCTCATCTTCATCAGAATCATATTTCATAGCAACATAAACTACTTCAATATCACAATTATCAATGTCACTGGCAATTTCCTCTTCAACAATATAATAAGATTTCTTACCTTTGTCCTTGTAGTCTCTGTACCTTCAATGATCTCTGTTATCTCTCTTATCCTTGTACTTGCTTTCTCTTTCCTCATCCTTGTCAGTCCTATGAGGACATCTTGCTGCAATATGGCCAACTTTGTTACATGAAAAATAGATTATAGGAATTTTACCTTTATATTTTCTTTTTCCTCTTTTTAATATTGTAGCCATGAGTGCCTCAAGATCTTCTAGTTCCTCATTAAAAGTGTCATTGTCACTATCGCTGTCACTATCACTATCACTATCACTTTTCACACATTTTTCTTTTTCTCTTTTTCACTTATGCAAAACCATTTGTGACCTAAATGTAGATTCAACATTAGGAACAGTGTAGTTATCATAGTTAGATAGCTAAAAATAGTAAGCTTACCAACAAGACTTTCAAGAGTTAGAACATTACCAAGGTTACATCTTGATTCTTGAATTGTAGAAATTCTAATAGCATAGATAGGAATAAAAGTTCTCAATACCTTACCAATAATAGTCTCATCATCAATGATTTCATTAGCTCCTCTAATAACATTCACTATCTCCTTAATTCTACCACAGTACTGAGCAATACTTTCACCTTCTTGCATTTTCATTTCATCAAACTTATCTCTCAAACTTTCAACTTTTTCTCTTAGTACATTTGTATCACCACCATAGATAGTTGCAAGAGTATCCCACATTTGCTTTGCAGTAGTGTAGTCTTTGATATCTTCAAATTCAAGATAGCTTAAGGTAGATGCAATCTCCAACACAACTTGATTGTGTTCTTGTTTTTCTTTCATCTCCTCAGCAGTCAAAGGTGCAGTAGGTATAACATAGTCATGTTCCACATAATATTTCATCGAATCACCAATACCAGCTAGATGCAATTTCATCAGACTCTGCCATGTAGGGAAGTTCTCTTTGTTCAACTGCGATACCTCCTTTTTATACATCTTGATCATTAGCTTCAAGTACCTTTAAACTTTTCTCTGTAAGCACCAACTGCTTTGATACCAATTGTTAGAATTATTTAGAACAATAGAGAGGGGGGTGAATCAAATGTTCTCAGGTCTAGATGTACCAATTGAACTTTCTAGTACTTCAACAATCTCAGATCTAATCACCAACTTAACTTGGTTTCTAAAGTATATATCAGAAACATATAACATGTAGTCCACTATCCAAATGTAAATAATTAACTTGCAGAATATAGTAACATTCACACAAGTATAACACCAGAATTATAGTGGAAACCCAACTTGGTAAAAACCACTTTGTAACATGCTAATAATATTTCACTCTTCTGAAGTGAGCTCTATGAAAAGCCAACCCTGTTAAAAGTTTACAAACACATTACTAGGTGTGCCTTGTTAAAGGATTTAAACACTCTGTCAAAAGTGACCCGATTAAAGGATTTAAGTACATTCCATTAGAATACCACCTTGATTAAAGGATTTATACAATGATTGTTAGGCCAACCTTGATTAAAAGATTTAGACTAATACAATGGTTAGAAAGTAATAGTAGTTTATGATATGAAAAACATACAACTCACTTTGCAAATACAGATCCTCTTCACCTATATATGTTGATTTATTGACTGAGCTCCATTTCCATCTCCATCACGAATCTGCTTGGAATTTTCTTCAAGCAATCACAACTCTTCTCAACTTTAGCCTTCTACTTAGACTTATCAATCAATAACATCAACAACTCTAGCTCTTTACTATGACCTCACAGTTAGGTTTCCCTTTATACATCTTCGGTTAGGTAGATCCATCTTTTGTTGCTTAATCTCCTCCGTAGATCTTAGGTTTAGGTCAGATTCATTGAATCCTTCCATCATTTAAGTTCTCCATCCTTCCTTCTAGATACATCTTCAAACTTCTCATTTAATCCGTAATAAAATGATTTACCATGCATTAAATTCTCCATGCAATTCATTAATAAAGTCAACACAATTTACATATCCTAAGAATTCAACTATGTCAGCTGGGAATCTCAATTCTTTCTCCAAATGTAAATTACTGACACTTGGTCAATACTGTGTTCTCCTCATTCATCACTGCGTAACTTGGTCATCTCTACAAATTATCTTCCTCGGCTAACATTGTCTTTGCTCAATAATTTCCTGTCACTCGACATAAACTAATGTTCAGTCAACACTAAATTTACTCAGCATATACTAGTGCTCAGTCGACACTAACATCACTTGGCTTAAACTATATTTCTTCACTTTTGCTCAGTTAAGCCTACTTATTTAGTCTTTATTTTTACGTAGATAAACAATACATTATCTTATTAATGTGCCAACTAATCAAGTACCCATTATACACTCAAATTGTGCACTTCTCTAAGTCATTACTTCCAAGGGAATCCATGAATGGAAAACCTTGAAAAAGTGACCTAGAGCTCCCTAGGGTATGGAGTCACAAGAATGTTTGATAGTGCTCTCAAGCAGAGCTATTGAAGTATGCAACCTTGCTAGTAAACCACACAATGAGAGATTCAAAGAGACAAGGGAAAGAATGCCAATATCTTCACTAATCAACAATGGAAATGCAATGCAACTATGCTAAGAATGAAGATGCAAGTAAGCTATGAAAATGAAAGTATTACAAGCCTTGCTAATTAAGCTATGTGAGCTAATCTAGAGCATAAAGGAAACTAAGCTAGATGCCATGAAAGCTAAGCTAAGAATGCAAGAATGAAAGCTAAATGCAACAAGATCTCCAAAGCTCCAAAATCACCAAGAAAACCTACAGCATAAGATTAGCATAAAGAGTGGATCCTAGAATGAGAAAAGAGCTCTCCTTTTAAAGGAATTGAAAAGGAATGGACCATGGAGATTAAGAGGCAAAATATTTAATCAAGGGTGGAGCTTGAAAGAGGGATCAATCCTTGTGCACAAATTTTCTCCAATGAGAAAATAAGAGTTGACTTTTGTGCCCCATATGAGACAAAAAGGCCTTTTCTTCTTTTTATAAAATAAGAATAATGTTTTATTTATGCAACTTAGGATAAGAGGAAAAAGTGGGAGTTTTTTATTTAATAAAAGGGGAGGAAATTCCTTTTAATTAAATAAAGACTTAGGATAAAATGGTTAGCCCATAGAAAAAAATTGAATAAATGATAGAATTAGGATTTGATCAAGGAAATTGATATTGAACTGAAAATGCTGATTCAGAAAATTGATAAATTGTTGGATGGGGGCCCAAAGTCTAGGCGACTATTTTAGGGTGCATACATTTGCCCCTTTTTGACTAATGTGAGATCAATTTGGGATCACATGTGGTCAAAGAATGGAGTTGAAATGTGAGATCAATTTGGGATCACAAAACAACCCAGATGTGTGTTCGACAGATGGGAACACATCAGGACAAAGATAAGTTGACAAAGATAAGCTGAAAGACAAGACCAACATACCTGTACATAGGAGATCGTCAAGTCTCAAATAAGAGATAAGAATCTCAAGCAAGGTTTGATTGATAAAGCTGAATCAAAGTTTGAAATTTGATAGGTACTACCCCCACATAATTGAAATCGAAATCAGGTAGAGGAGAAACAGTAAATTGATAAATCTGATCAAATCACTAGAAATCATAATCGAAGATGAAAGATGATAGGATAACCATCAAGCAGTGAAAACATGCCCCAGTTTGACTAGGTTTGACTGAGAAAGATATAGGATAAAGATGAAGTCAAACCTCAGAGAGATGAAGTGAATGATAATCAATGAAAGACTAGAAGGTTGAGAGAGATGGGGATGAATAAATGAAGATGCCCCAGCAAAGATCGAAGGATTAGGCCTCAAACGGTCAGCCAACTATGCAGAAGAAGGAGAAATTTTGAAATGTGATTTTGACTATCAAGATGAACTTAGATTTTGATTTTGATCTCGAAAATAGATTCAAGATGTCGAAATTAGCCAGGGGTGCAAGTTTCGTGAAATTCTGAGATGTTTTAAAAATTGGTCAAAAAGTCAAAATGCTATAAAAGGGGGGTAAAAAGGTCATTTTCAAATTCATTTGTCTTTTGTGATTTTGAGAACCTCGAGAGATCAGAGAGATAAAATGGCCCAGCAAGCAATGATTCCGGTCCACACACATCGATTTGAGCATGGTCAGTTGCACAACCGGCCTCCTCAGTATGGTGCCCCGGTAAGTTTTCAGAAAACTAGCTTTTTGAGTCATTTATGAGCTATTTATGGCATTTAAAACACTTTTTTTTTATTGTTTTTTAATAGTTCAAATTTTATTAATGTGAAATGTAGTATGACACTTTGAAAGTATCACAAACCTTGATACTGTTTATCATGTGATAGTTCGCAGGTCCACAAAGTATCGCACAGGTTTTCAATCCAGTATCGCACGATACTGGATGAAACATTGTGCGATCTATCGTATACAAATAGAGTATCATACTACTATTGAGGAAAGTATCACACGATACAATATCCAAAATAGTATTGCACTAGTGTAATAAGAAATATCATATAGTGTTAAGTTGAGCAAAATAACATGGGTCTAGATAATTTTTGCATTTAAGATTATTTGTACTGATTTTAGACATCCATCATGATATGTTCTGACATCTGGTTTGGGGTTATGGCTTGAAAGAGACCTTTTCAGCAATGATTATCAGAGCTCCAAGAGTGACCGAACTACGCTGTGTCAGAGATCTGGATACTCCTGGGAGAGATGACCTGATCAGCATGGGATTCAGGTTCTTGCTGGATATGCCCCATATTTGGGTAGATCACAGGTTACTGACAGTGTTGGCTGAGAGGTGGCATAGTGAGCACAACACCTTTCATCTGCCTACTGGAGAGGCTACGATCACCCTAGAGGATGTCTATTGGATCCTCCAAATATCTAGCCATGGCGATCCAGTGAGTATAATCATGTTTCTAAATGTGCATAGATGTGATGTTTCCATATGATGAAAACTGACATGATTTTCTGTTGACACAGGTATACTATGATCAAGATCCGACCGAGGGGTGATAGGCCATCCAGGACATGTTCCAAGATGTGACCATCATTGATAGACACCTTAGTTGGGACCGGCTGATGGAGGAGTATGGTCATGATTACCCGATTCCCTGCATAGTGTGCTCGATAGTTGCACAGGCCCTTATCATAGACAGGAACCAAAGAGGGTTCCCATTGGGTTGGGGTAGATTGGTTGCTGATTTGATAGCACACCCTCGATGGATGGCATGGGGCACAGCTATCCTAGCTAATATATACCACGAGCTCCATGAGATCATCTACAAGGATAGCAGGACATGGGCATGTGTTGTTGTTCTAGCATAGGTATGGGCATGGGAGCACATCGTCGTTGTGTGCCCACATGTGCAGCCTAGGGAGCAGAGGTGCCCCTACATATACAGATACATGGGATTCATCAGCCAGCCCCATATCAAAGACCTCACATACTATAGGAGGCTCTTAGACAAGCTCACAACTTTTGAGTAGAGACCATACAGGGCCTATGAGCAGTGGAGTGACCGAGAGCGAGAGCTGGGGTATATGTTATGTAGTTGACCACTATAAGGCTGCCACTCTGAGATTATTGAGCACTTCATGATCACTCAATTCTAGAGGTAGTTTGGGTGATAGTAGAGGGTACCCACAGAGATGACCACATATGCCCGGGTCAGGGATGAGGAGGGACAGGGATGGCTATTGATGCTGGACTACTAGCAGGTAGCATAGGAGACTGTAAGTATACATAGGGATCCATGTGATTACCTTCCCGATATGGTAGATGCAGGTGCAAATGCAGTGTACAGGGTAGAGCAGCAGAGACAGCCATTCCCATAGTTTACCATTCCAGATGCACAGCTGCCGGCACAAGGTGATGATGGGAGTGATGAGGATGGGGGAGACGGGGGAGAGAGTGTGAGAGAGAGAGGATAGGGATCGATATCAGGTGGTCAAAGATGGTCACAAAGATAGGTTTATGATGATGAGGGAGAGGAGGTGGTGAGATTTGTTCACAAACGGGTAGATGCAAGACAGGACCAGCCTGTAGAGAGGGGAGGGGAGGATCTCAGGGCTAGAGTGTAGGTTTTGGAGGCTGAGGTCCAGCAGCTCAAGATAACTATTAATGTGTGAGATCAATAGCTAGCAGATGCATGAGCTGAGATAGATAAGCAAGAGAGGGCAGCACAGGCTAACACTGTAGAGATCTGGAGAGAGGCGACACGAGCGGCCTATTATCATGGATTATATATAGCAGTCATCCCTACGACATAGAGAGTGCTACTCTACTCCAAGAGGGCAGGTAGATCTGATGTGGTACCAAACATAGTAGCAACACCACCTCTGGCACCACCACATGATGGGGAGAGTTAGACTTAGGTCTAGGTTAGATGTATAGAATCATATCTTGGGACATCATCCAAATTTTGGATCCCACATTGTACTTTGTATCATGACACACATATATTTATGAGATTTACTGGATTTGTGATGTATCTTATGTATTTGTCCCACTTATGATGGATGTTTTAGTTTTATTATCTTGTTATATTGCTCAAAATGTATGATATATGCTAATATATGCTCATGTATAATTTCTTTCATTGATGTGTGTTTAGTTCTCATGTTTATGATGTAGACTCATGTTTTTGAAAATGATCTCTTTATGATATAGATATGATGATAAGATTAACCCCTTGTGATGACAAGAAAAGGATGTGATGTGAAAGATAAGGAGCGAAAGACATGATTGAGAAAAAATAAAAGGTGAGCACAGTTGACCGACAATTCCATGAAAGATGAAAGGAGAGCTTTTTTCGTATGCAAGATGCAAAACTAATCTAATATGAACCTAAGAATGCAAGCTACTATGAAAAGTGGTTTACTTGCAAGGTCACAAAGCTATTAGACTCTAATATTCATCATTGAGCTTTATTGGTAGCGTCATAAGATCATACAATACACACTAGTATGACTATGTGAATCTAAATATGATCTATATCAGATAGGTATGTGGGAATCCCACTTGGGCATCAAAGACATGTAGGTCAAGATGACTAGTGCAGTGAGGTTCCCTAAGTTTGATATAGCAAGATTATGCTCGCATTGAGACACAAGAAATTCAAGATGACTAAAAGCATGCACTTGCGAAAACAGTCAAGGATAATACCTTGTAGACCCTAATGTCAAGTGGAACAAGCATAAATGCTAATGACAGTTAGGACCAACAAAATATACCCACAAGTAGAAAATAAATAAAACATGCTCGCGTGCTCTCAGTCTTCTAGCTCAGCATCATAGAAAACTATTAGGGAGAGAACACTCATCAAAAAAATCATCATAGACAACACACAAAAAAATAAAGTCAAATAGGTCTTAGCGAGTCGAGCTTTTAAGTGCATGTGTGTAGTTCATAGAGTCAAAATTTGAGTATCACATATGCCAGTGAGAAATATCATATCATGCTAGACTGTGGATAAGATATCTGATAAGTGTTGAGAAACACTTGACGCTAGGGTAGTGTTGAAAAACACAGTTGGGGTGGTGTTGAAAAACACTGTTTGCAAGATGTCCTAAAGACCAATGCATCCTAGAGACCAAAGCCAACACAGTTATGCTCCCTAGACAAAGACAAAGACTAATTCCAAACCAAGGCAACAAGGTCAAGGCAAGATGGAAAAAGGTTAAGTGTCAAGGACGCATGCTAAGAAACAAGGGTGTAAAGGCCTCAAGTAGCACCTGTTTCCAAGTTTTCACCACTTGGAGATTTTTTTATTTTTCAATTTTTTTGTATTTTTGCTACCAAGGCACCTGTTTTCAGGTTTTCACCAAGGCACTTTTTCTAATTTTTTTGTATTTTTTCAGGACTTTATATGCTTTTAAAGATTTTTTCAGCATCATATATGAAGTTTTTTTGGAATTTTTTCAGGATCAATAAGATATATAAAGGATGTCCCCAGATAGAACAGACATCAAACTCCCAAGCAAGATCACATCGTGTAGTCCCAAGGTCTAGCAAGGTGAAGAACAAGAGGGATTAGCAAGCTGGTGGAAGAGATGGAAGACAAGAGAATGAACGAGAATGAAGGGAATAAATCCTCAAGGTCAAACTCCTCAAGAGTACCCAAGCTAGGAAAAATTATCATGTAAAGCACATTTGGACAAGCAATGAAAGGCTAGCATAGGATAAGTCACAAAGGCGGAAAGGATGTAGTCCAAAGGAGTAGATATGTCAAGAGGCTTCATAGCATCATTTTTTACTCTTCTTTTTTTTTTTAATCAGATCAAGACCAAAGGGGAAGAGGATAGTGAAAGGCTAGAATGAATGGAGGAAAAATAAATATGAAGGCTAAACATGAATGGAATGAAAGCAAGATCATCGTGAATAAGTCAACATTGTCAAGATCAAAGAGAAAAAACAGAGTGGATGAAATATGTAGAAGAACTACGCATGATGCCTGATTGTCAAGTTTTCATCATGGTACTTATCCAAGGTGCCACAAGGGAGTGGTTTTCACCATAGGAAAAATTTATTTCTCTTTACTTTTTCTACCAAGGTGCTTGTTTCCAGGTTTCCACTAAGGCACACTTTCAATTTATTTATTTATTTCATTTTTTTCTTTTTTTTAATTTTTCTATTTTATTTTTTATTTTTTTATTTTTTTAAGAAGGCAAGCTTTTTAGATAATGCTCCTTGAAAGGATAAACCATGATATGTCAAGGATTCAAAATGATATGCTCAAAGATGTTGATAGGGAAAGGAAGATGGAAGAGAAAATGGAGGATAAGGTTTTATGTAAAGCGAGTGAGGTTGGAAGATAGGAGGAATAGGAAAATGAGGAAAAAGGATAGAAGGTAGAAGGATAATGAATGGAAGGATTGTGAAAGGGTAGATGGAAAGGAAGGAAATATAAACATCAACACATGCCTTGAAGGGTGGCGAGAGGATGGAGGAAACGTGAATGAAATAATACGTGAAGGAATATGGTGAATGGATAGCAGAGGTTGTGGTTTAGGCACATGGAATGGAATAATATTTTTGGAAGAAGATGAAGTGGAAGCCTTTGGAAGCTTGAATGTCAACTTCACTTTTTTCTCAATAGAAGATTCTTTCAAGAGAGACTTTGGAATCCATATAGCCTTAGGCTTTTCATTTCTTTTTGTTGATTTAAAAAGAATATCTTCAATGATGGATTTTGGAACCCATACTTGTCTTGTAGTTTTCTTATTAGATACCTCTTTTGACTTTATGCCTCCATGTCGATTAGAGGAAACATGGTGATCTTCTTTTTTTGATGGATTCTTGTATTGCTTCTTTTTCTTGTATCGAAAATTCAAGTTACTTCCAAAAGACTTCGGACTTGTGGAAGAAGAAGGAGGATATGATTGGTTTAGATGAGTGGGTGGATGAAAAGGATTCAAGGGTATGCATCTATGTTGATCTTGAGGAAAGATAGGAGATGGAGGGATGTAAGGACCCAAGATTGATAATGAATTAGGAGAGTTAGGAGGGGAAAGTGAAGGGACATAAGGGCCCAAGATGGAAGGAAGATGTGAAGCCCTTAGTATTGGTGGAGGAGGTCCAAGGATGGACGTGGAAGATACAAAAGGATAATCAATAAGTTCATCAAAATCTATATGACAACCAAGGACATTAGCATCTTTAGAGTGAGCATTAGGATTTGCAATAGGATCATGGACATCTTGAATAGGAGCAACTTCTTCGATAGGATTGTTCAAAACTTGCAAAGACGTAGGAAGAGTAGAAAGTGGAAGTGAACATGGAGTGTGTTGGCACCTAAAAACTTAGGTGAAAATATATGCAAAATGTTAGGGAAGTATGATGTTTTACTTTCATTTTTATATAATTTTCCTTTGATAAAAAAATTAAAATGATAAAGGAGCAAATGTATTTCCATTTGGTAGGTGGTTAATTATCTTTCCAAAAATGCATATTTAATTTTTAAATACATAATTATTGAAAAAATATATAATTAAGTAGGTTGAGCAAAAAAGGCGGCGAGAGGGAGTTGAACACTTGACCTCTCGAGCCGACCTTTTTCCTACCTATCTACCCTCCTACCCCCTAACCAGTTAATCTATTTATTTTCTTCGAGAGGGTTAGGAGAAAGTATTTATTTATCTTTATTTTATGTGCAGGTGAGAGATTAAAATAACCTTTCACACAGGGAGTTATCTATCTCTTAATTATCTTTTGTAATAATGTGATTATTATGTTATTTTTTGTATTTACATATTTTCTAATTTTTAGGAAAAAGAATGGGGAGAGGGAGTTGAACACTCGACCTCTCGACCCATTCCTTTTTCTTACCTAACTACCCAAATCTACCCCCCTTACCAACTACTCTACATTATTCTTCGATAGTATATGTGTGAATAAATATATAAACATAAGATAATCATATTTCCTTCAAAATAAATTATTAAAATAGATATTGTTTATTAGGGAGAATTTTTGCATGTTATAATCACTTATAATCATTCTTATCCCTAATTTGTGTTTTACCCTAAAAACTTAAAATATATGATGAAGTGAATTCATTTCTTGATATATATTAATTTGTTTGTATTTTGACCTAATTTCTTATCACTTCCTCATTTTCATATCTTTACATGTAGCTTGATCATTTCACCTTGGTTATATTTTAACATTAATATTTTTAGGTGAAAAAATTTTAGTGTCATTTTATTATTATTAAATTCTAATCGTGTATGATTTGTAAGTTGATTTCTCATATATTATTAGGGTTTGAGTGATCATTGATTGATTTTTTATGTTTCAAGTCCTTTATCTTAACTTTTTACCTTTTTCTTTTACTTTAATTTTAGGGTGTTAGTATTTTCATTTTACCATTTTTTTTAGTTAATCTTTTATAGGTATGTTTTTAGGGTTACTTTTATAAAGTTAAATCTTTAGGGTTCCCTAATCATATACACTTTCATAATTGTATTATCATTTTATATTTGAAATATTTTATTAGGGTAATTATTTTATCTTAATGTGTTAGCCCTTAAGTGAATAGATTTTATTTTAGGGCTAAATCTATTTTGCATTAAGTGGGTTTTACTCTTAAATAAGTACATTATTTTTTATTTCAAAATAAAAAGATAATTACAAGCATGATGATTTATTTGTCTTATTATGTAAGTCCTTCATAATTTAATAATTTTTGTGACTTAAGTATAATTATATTTTTTATTTTTTTTTATGATACTTAGTTTCAATTAATTATTGATAAATAATAAATAGTTTTTATAAGATCAACATCTTACATACATTATTTATTTTATTTGAGATAAACTAATAATGAGTATTTTTGTGTGTGTAGGAAATATCAATATTATTATATACGGAACACTAAAGATTACTAAATAACTTTGTACGGGAAATATTTTTAAACAATCATTGTAATAGTTTATTATGCACATTTTAGGGTTAGTTGTGTGATTAGATCCTGTGAAAGGGCATGTCCTTTCACAGGAGACTATTGAGATTTATATTTATAATCAGTCAATTGTAAACATAAGGGTACAATTGTATCACGACAAAAATACTACTTCTCAGGGACTGGAATTTAATGTCTCAAGATCTTATGCACGGATATCTGATAAGTACTCATGCCTTATTGATTATATAGTTTTTATATTCAATTGGTTTCTCGGATTACTCTTTAGCCAGGGTATCCTACTGTGTTGTCTATTTTATGCATTATTTTATGACTAAATTTTACAATTTGAATAATGGTAGCATGGTCTAGGAACCTGTTATTGTCTCCTTTGGGCTCTTAAGTTGAGTTAAAAATCTTAGGACCTATTGTATAAATTGTTGTAAATTTTATTTTAATAGTAGCTTGTAGGGTGATGGTCTCGTTTTGCAGAAACGAGTTATCTTAAAACCATCTCCAGTTACAACATAGTATTGAATGTTTTTGACTCTATTTTCAATTTGGTATAAGGCACTGGTCTATTCGTTTATTTGAAATTGTCATTTTTATTCCTCTGTGACTTACATTTTATACTTTATCTGTTATCCTATTTCAAAACGTTAAATTAGGTTTAGCATTAGTTCATAGCAATAGTCTAAATATTTTAAATATTTGTCAATTAGGACACTAGGTTAATATATCTTCCAAGGATCAGTAACCCCTTTGGAAGAAATTTTGTTGTTTACGCACATTGTTTGTGCAGCTAGACAGTGTACTCAATTTAGGCCTACCAGCCGTGGTTCAATCGAACCAGAATTGCAGATGCATCTATTATGCCTGTCAGTTGGCCTCAAAATGACCAGTGTTTTCGAGCACCAATAGAGTGGTAGAACAAGAAGATGGAAGACTTTGATCTTGACAAGGATCTTTGGATACCATAAGCGTATAATTTTTCTCTTGATTTTCAATAGGCTTGACATTGGGAGTAACAACACTATTTTTAATAACCTTAATGGAAGTATCATCTTTGGAAAGCGCTAGCGTAGTAAGGTTATTTTGATTGTCAATAAGCTCAACGGTGTAAGTCGTAGCTTGATCTTGCTTAGGAGAAGACTTACGACATGGTGGAATGAATGAGGAAGGGCGTAAAGGATCAAAAGAACCATGAAATGGATAAGAGACATCATGAAATGGATTGGATGACATAGAGGGTTCTTAACCTTGATCTTTCTTTATATTCTTTTCTTTATTTTTAGAGTCCTCTTGACATGTAGCCACTTCTAAGGACAAGGAAGCATGTTGGAATTATATGGAAGACTTTGGAAGAGGTAGTGAAGGACTAGCTGGAGTAGGCATTGTAGTGGATAAAGGCTGAGGCTCTTTAGGTTTAGCATTATTGAAAGTATTTGCAGCCAAGTGAAGGTTAGCTTAAGTTTCTTTAAGAGATAGCCCTTGAGGATAACTATAGGGAACCACATGAAAAGTATTAGGATCTTTGTTGGATGAAGGATTTGTGAAAGATTTGAAAGACTTGGAAGCTTTAGGAGATGTATGGGTATTGGAGGAAGTAGGAGATGGAAGGGAACCATCACAAGACAAAGGTCCATCATTAACATAATCTTGCTCAAGAGTGTAATCTTTATTTTCAGCATGAGAGTTCTTCGAGGAAATATTCTTATAGTATTTACATTTTAGATTAGCGCGGAAAGCTTTCTCTTCCTCAAGTGAAGTAGATGCATCATCTAGGTATTGTTCACAAAAATCATCAAAATCTCTTTCAAGATCAGAGTCATATGGATCACCATCATGATCTATCCAATGTGATGACCCATTTCCAGTAAGCACGAGCACACAACGAGGAGGACTCTTAGGAATAGAGGTGTCATAGGTATCACTATATTGTCCATCATCATAGTCATCATAGTCATCAAAGGTGGGTGTGTCACTCTTCGGGGGAGATGTATCACAAGGACTATCATATTGCTCATCATGGTATGTCTTGAGATGAGGAGTTAGACTCTTGGGAGAAGTAGAAGAAGAATGAGATCATGAAGAAGAGGAAAGTAAAGACCTAGTGGAGGAAGAAGACTTGGATAATGAGGAATGCAAATAATGTCTAGAAGAGTCATGGTAAGATTTGAAAGATGAGGAAGGATGAGAAGAATTAGAAGATGAAAAATGTTTGGAAGAGGGAGATCATGACATGATCATGTCTATGATCCTAGAAAAGGCGTCTGATTCAATCAATCTTTCTTTTATTTTTGCCTTAAGTTTATCACTTGTGCAATATCTAGAAGGACTATCAGAGGAATAAACTCTTCAAATTGAGCAATGAGTTTGAGATCATCTATTTTCAAGAGAGGTTCCATAACAAGATAGTCAAAATTCATGGTTCTAGAAGAGGAGGAATCAAGCATGGAAATGAAAGAAGAGATGAATAGAAGAAGGTAAGACTAGATAATAAGAGGAAGAGAATCAAGAAGACATGGAGAGTTTCCCATGGGAATGGAAGAGTAGAAAAACATAGGAAGTGTGGAAGAAAGAAGACCAAGAGTCATTTTGTGTAGCTTGGTACCAATTAAGTTCATTTGGATGTTGAGCAACATGTCATATCACCTAAGATTTGACTTGGGCCAACCAAGGAAGACTAAAAATAGACACAAATTAGATAGACAATAAGATTACTCTATGCGAAAGTTCGCAGAGTATTGGGATGATATAATCTGGCCAGGCGATATTTCTTACAGAGGATATGCGACAATTTCTAGGCAGCTTGTGCGATAAAATCTAGGCAAGATGTGCGAAAGTTGTGCAGCGACGAAGTATCGCATGATAAAACTCAAACCAGTGTGCGATAATTGTTCAGGATCGTACGAATCTTGACCAGTGAGTGTTTAAATTTCAATTTTGAGGGTAATTCACTCAAAGTTGTAATCTGATGGTTGGATTTTTTGATTTCAAACACAATACTAGCAGTAATCAGACAAGTTTGCAAACAGTTTGTGATCAAACATGTCATAAAACACTTGCACAAGGGAAAAAGCAACCTTTCCAAGACAAACACTTATGATATCAAAGCCAAAAGATCCTATGAATGCTATCATGATGTTTGATGTTTGAGAACATTTACACGAGTAGATCACAACGAGAACACTTCAAGCACTTACTAGCCTAAAAGGAAAAAGGCTCAATACTTAACAACTTGGCCCACACTTGATGTCCCATTGCCTCACACAAAGTGGTTGCCCACAATAGATGTTGGCTTTGTCGTGGAAGTTCCAATGGCACAACCAAAGGAACACAGATGGTGAGTAATCTTGGGGTGATCTGGGTTAGTCCACTAGGATCAATCCTTGCACCAAGATGTTAAGCGGCAAAATAGGGTAGTTTATATCTATGGTTCTTAGTAAGGGCTTCCATTTTGAATACCCCTCTTGCTCCCCAAAGGGACTCCTTACCTTGCGGCAAGTAACAAACCTCACGGCCACAAGAGTACCTTAAGCATTCTTGCTTAGCACTTTCCTCATGGTCACAATCCCAAAAGTACTCACACCAAGCGAAGACAAGTACTACGTCTACCAAGGTTTTGTGTCCTTGATAGCCTTGATTTTATAGTGGGTTGAAATAGCTTGGCATTAGCTTGTCCCCACTTGGGTCGTTCCTCTTGATCGCTCAAGGGCAAGCCCGCTAAAGGATTCTAAAATGAAACAAAGAGTGGATCAACTTTTGAGGGTCAAGATTTTTTGTTCACCTCAAGGGTGAAGAGCATACTCTCCTATCTCAAAAATTTCTCCCAAACACACCAAGAAAAGGTTCAATTACCCTCTTGCTTTCAAAATCTAAAGATGGGTCAAGATTTTTGGTTCACCACAAGGGTGAAGAGCATACTCTCCTACCACCAAAAGATTCCTACAACAAGATATTAAGTGCCTAAGAAAAGAATCAACTAGTATATGCCACACTCAAAAATGAAAGTAATAAACAAGCACTTGATTTGTTTTTATGTGTTGGGCAGCCCTGCAAAAACAATTAGTAGCCCTTGTGCATTTGGAGCTTTGACATGCATTCTTTTAAGCAAATATTTCAAGCAATGAAGGCACCTACAAGCACAATTTGTTAGCCTCACAATGGTTAGCACATCAAAAATCAAATAATCTGCAAGTTAAAAAACTTTGTCTAGCTATAGAAAATTGAAACTAGCAACCAAACAAACCAAATCTTGGAAAGAAATGACCAAAATCACTCACTACTAGGCTTGTGTGACAGTTTTGTCAGAAAATAAATCACACAACACTTCGTAGTGTACTAGTGAGATACTTTCTCTCGGAATGATACTTCGTGCTACATGCATGCGATAGAGTATAAAACATCAATGCGATAGAATCTTGTATGACCAAATGATACTTTTACGAGAAAAGTATCACACTGGTATATAATAAAATATTGCACGATACTAGAAAACTATCGCATGATAATCTGTCAGAAAAATAGAGAACCGAAACAACAAGCAAAAATGATGACGAAAAATTGATGTAAATGCATAAAAAGAAGGACAAAACAAGAGTGTCCTGCCCCATGGTGGGCGCCAAAAATGTACACTCAAATTGTGCACTTCTCTAAGTCATTACTTTCAAGGGAATATATGAATGGGAAACCTTGAGAAAGTGACCTAGAGCTCCCTAGGTATGGAGTCACAAGGATGTTTGATAGTGTTCTCAGCTAGAGCTATTGAAGCATGCAACCTTGCTAGTAAACCACACAATGGGAGATTCAAAGAGACAAGGGAAAGAATGCCAATATCTTCAAGAATCAACAATGGAAATGCAATGCAACTATGCTAAGAATGAAGATGCAAGTAAGCTATGGAAATGAAAGTATTACAAGCCTTGCTAATTAAGCTATGTGAGCTAATCTAGAGCATAAAGGAAACTAAGCTAGATTCCATGAAAGCTAAGCTAAGAATTAAAGAATGAAAGCTAAATGCAACAAGATCTCCAAAGCTCCAAAATCACCAAGAAAACCTGCAGCATAAGATTAGCATAAAGATTGGATCCTAGAATGAGAAAAGAGCTCTCCTTTTAAAGGAATTGAAAAGGAATGGACCATGAAGATTAAGAGGCAAAATATTTAATCAAGGGTGGAGATTGAAAGAGGGATCAATCCTTGTGCACAAATTTCCTCCAATGAGAAAATAAGAGTTGACTTTTGTGCCCCATATGAGACAAAAAGGTCTTTTCTTCTTTTTATAAAATAAGAATAATGCTTTATTTGTGCAACTTAGGATAAGAGGAAAAAGTGAGAGCTTTTTATTTAATAAAAGGGGAGGAAATTCCTTTTAATTAAATAAAGACGTAGGATAAAATGGTTAGCCCATAGAAAAAAATCAAATAAATGATAGAATTAGGATTTGATCAAGGAAATTGATATTGAACTGAAAATATTGATTCAGAAAATTGATAAATTGCTGGATGGAGGCCCAAAGTCTAGGCGACTATTTTAGGGTGCATACACCCATTGAAGTATCAAATAACTCAACCTTTCCTTAGGTTCTCTTGCTATCTCCTTTCCCTAATCCTTTTCATCAATCAATAGATTCGATCACTCTCCTAGATAGCAATTGTCTTACCAGTTAAGGTTTGACATCAATGACAATACAACAATTGTTTCAATTGTAGTTTCCAACAAAGCCTTCATGGTGGAATGATGCCCATCATTGTGAATATCATAGGAATAGAGGGCATAAAATAAATGAGTGCATGAGATTGAAACATGTGGTTCAAAACTTGATAGATGATGGTATGATCGAGGTGGATAGTCCTCCAAACAATGACAATCATACGACATTCAAAAATCCTTTCTTTAATCACGAGAAAGGTGAACCTTCGAATTTCAATCAAAAAAACAAAATAAGTAATGACAAAGTAAATTTTTCTCACACCTATGATAATACCATCAATACTTTTTCAGAATATGAGAATACTATCATTTCCATTGTGGTCAAAGATAAACAAGAAAAATATCCAATGTGGTAACTAGGGGGCAAGCTTCAAAGATGACATTACAAGGGACTACCCCTAAAACCATTTTACCTACTCAATCATCCTCCTATCTGAGACAATACAACCTTGTGGACCAACTCCAAAGGACACTAGCACAAATATCAATTTTGGAGTTGTTAAAACTTTCACCAACCCAAGAAGAAATATTGGAAAAGACTCTTGTTGATACTACCATTCCTAATGACTTAGATGTTGATAGATTTAAAAACATGGTTGAACACCTCATTGTGATTCATTGCCTATATTTTTTTGAGCAAGATGATATGTCCCTAAATCATCCCCCAAATCTCCCATTACATATAGAAGTCTTGATACATAAACATTATGTCAAAAGAGTCATAATTGATGGCGGTGTTGGCCTAAACATTTGTAACTTGAGTCTTGTGAAAGCTTTAGGATATTCTGAAGAAGTCATTGATCCTAAAAGGAAAATCACCTTCAAATCTTATGATGATGAGGAAAGATATTCAAAAGGAATGGTTGTTCTTCCCATTTGAGTTGGCCCAATCCAAAAGGAAACAGTTTACCAAGTTCTTGACCTCAAATTGACATATAACATTTTTTTAGGAAGGTCATGGATCCATGAAATGCGAACAATTCCTTCGACATATCATCAATGTCAAAAATTTCCTTATATGGGTCGATAAATAATGGCGAGTGGGATCTAAATCCATTCCAATATTGCAATAATACAAACCCTTGGATGGTTCATTGGTCCCACACAATAGTGAAGGTGCTACATCAAGCAGGTCAAAAGAAACAACTCAAGCCCAAAGTTCAAATGTTGATTCCATATCAAAAGGAAAAGAAAGGATGGAAGAAGAAATTATTATTGTTGATTCCAATCAAGAAAACACTAACTTACTTACATCGACTAAAGGAAAAGAGAAAGCTAGTTTTTTAGATTCAAAAGAGGAAGATAAAAAGAATGCTAACCCAAGTGTTTCACACCAAGAAGAGGACAATTCAAAATCCTCTAAAATTGAAAAAGAAGAAGCCAAAGAAAATTATTATCAAAAGATAAATACAATGATGAAATTTTTTGTGAAACAATGCAAAATCAAGCAAAAAGTTGTGGGAGAATATTCCTTATGAATGATGGATTCACCTCTTCCCCTAGGTATCATGGAAAACCATCTAGTTCTATAATCCTCCTCAAAAGTATAGTGAATATTTTGTAAGAGATAGTACTTCTTCACCCATAGAAGAAGATAATAATGAGATCTTTAAATGGCTTTATAAAGATGAAGAAACATCAAGCTCAAACTAAACATCAATTGAAGAAAGGGTTCAAAATATCAACATCCCAACACACCAATCTGGAAAAGGATATCAAATCATGCAAAAGATGGGTTACAAATGAAAGGGACTCTTGGGAAGAAAAAAAAATGAAGGTTTTTTCGAACCAATAGAAACAACTTGGAGATATAGTAAAGAAAAATCACAGCTAGGGCACCTAGAACAAGGATATACTAAAAAGAATCATCCATAATTTTATGAACAAATTTGACAATTGAATTCCCAAACTGATGAAGATTTTAATGAATGGGAATGAGATTCTTTGTCTAAAGGATCTTTATAGGATAAAGAGGTGGATGTGATTCATACCTATGCTCCTATATCTATTTCAAGCAAAGGACAAAGTTCTAATCAAGAGTCAAGTTCAAACCAAGCTTCAAGTTCAAATTAAGGATCAAGTTCTAATCAAGAACCTAACTCAAGAAAAGAAACAAGTGGGTCTCAATGGATGGGAGAACCCTATATACCTCAATGGTTACCAAGAATAAATGAAGAGTCATATATATCACCAAGATTAGAAGAATCTAATTTTAGGTTTAACCCACAAGATTTTTATCCTCAAGAAACCCAAGAGGACTCGAGTGAGGAGAATTTTGATCCAATTTCTATGGAAAACCTTGAGCGATGTCATAGATTTAAGCAATACAATGTACGAGCCTTCTAACGAAGTCATGTCCTTAAATCCTACAATTTTGAACCACCCTAATGATTCCTTACCCATTATGCATCCTGAGCTAATTGATTGGGATTTAATTGAGTCAAATGACATACCCATATTTCCAAATGATCATTAATTAGCCTTATACCTAAATGCAGTTGAACCCTCTTCCACCAACGAAATCTATCAAAGAGAAATAAGGAGGGAAAGTTTCCAATCTCTTAGTCACAAAGAAAAGAAAAGAATAAAGAAGGTGAAAACCACAATGTGGTAGTACTAGACCAATAAAAAGTAAAAATAAAAGACATTTTTGAAGGTGAAAAACCAACTGTGGCACAAAAGAAAGAGAGATTGGACACTTTACCAGAGCACTATGAGGAAAGATCTTCTATTTTGATTGAACCCATGGAAAAGTTCAACATTGGTGTAGAATCATAGCCAAATATCATTAACCTTGCAATATCATTAATACCAAAAGAAAGAGAATAACTCATTGCATTTTTCAAAGAAAAATGAGTAAATTTGCCTGGTCCTATGTGGATATGCCAAGGCTAAATCCAAATCTCATTGTGCATCATTTAAATATTAAGCCAAGAGCCAAACCGATGAAACAAAAATTAAGGAAAATGCATCCACACATTGCAGTAGTAGTCAAAGTTGAATTGGATAAGCTATTAAAGGTTATTTTCATTAGATCCATTGATTATGCTGAGTGGATTTCCAACATTGTGCTAGTTTCAAAACTTGACAAATCAATTAGACTATGCACATACTTTAGAGATCTCAATCTAACATGTCCTAGAGATGATAGATTTTTCACTACCAATCATTGATGTAGTAGTAGATTTGATGGCAAGTCATTCTATATTTTCTCTCATGGATGGATTTAGTGGATATAATCAAATCAGGATTACCCTTGAGGATCAAGACAAGATGGATTTTACATGTGCTTGGGGAAACTTTTGTTGGAATGTGATGTCTTTCGGTCTCAAAAATGCTGGAGCAACCTATCAAAGAGCCATGACTACCATATTCCATGATATGATGCTCAAGTTCCTAGAAGACTATGTTGATGACACCTTGGCTAAATATCATTCAAGGAAAGAACACTTGCCAATTCTAGAGAAGATATTTACAAGGCTAGAACAATCCAAAGTAAGGTTGAATCCTAAAAATTGTGCATTTGGTGTACAATATGGACAGTTACTTGGATACATAGTATTTGCAAAAGGTATTGAAGTAGACCCTAAAAAAGTCAAGGCAACAATGGAAATGGGAGCACCAAGAAACATAAGTCAAATGAGATCACTTCAAGGAAGACTACAATCCATAAGAAGATTAATTTCTTAATTAGCTGAAAAATGTCATTCATTTACTCAACTCCTTCACAAGGACAAAATCTTCAAGTGAGATAATAAATGTAATGAAGCCTTTGCACTTTTGAAGAAATACTTGGAAAATCCACCTATCTTGATACCTCCTATTCTAGGAAAACCATTTTTATTATACATTTCAGCGATATATCACTCATTAGGTGTCTTGTTAACTCAAGAGGATGAAAATGGCAAAGAGAAGGAAATTTACTACATCAACAGGACTATGGTCAAGTATGAGCTAAACTATAGTTTCATTGAAAGAGATTGCCTTGCAATGGTTTTTCCTTCACAAAAAATGTCACTACATGTTGGTACATAAGATTCACCTCATAGATAAGATTGATCATTTGAAATATCTACTAAGAAAAATATCTCTAACTAGGAGATTGGCTAAACGGGTCATGGTGTTGAGTGAATTTGGCATTGAATATGTTGATATAAAAGCAATAAAGGGACAAGTCATATTTGATCAGTTGGCAAAGGCTCCTTTGATGGTTGATCAACTAATTCAAGTCAAATTCCCTAATGTAGAAATAATAAACATTGAAGCCAAAGCATGGAATCTCTACTTTGATGGATCCTATACACAACGTGGCTCGGGGGCAAGCATTCTATTAATTACACCTCAAGGATATACTATTCCCAAGTCCTACAAACTTCTCTTTCCTACACAAACAACATAGCCGAGTATGAAGTGCTTGTTATAGGCATCAAAATGGCTCTAGAATAGAAAGTGATAGAACTACAAGTGTATGGTGACTCTCAACTTGTGATAAATCAAATCAATGATCGCTACCAAACAAGAGATGACAAGTTGATTCCCTATAAGAGGATGATTGATGATTTGAAGAAATACTTTATCATGATAACTTTTGAGAAAATACCAAGGGAGAAAAACAAAGCACCAAATGCCATGGTGACTCTAGCTTATCTTTTTCAAATACCATATCAAAGTGCAAGATATGAACTCTTGGTGGAAGAGTTGGTGAAACCTGCATTTGACCTTCTTGAATCCTACCTCATTTATTTACTATTTGGACACGACTCTCCTTGGTATGGATCCATTTATACCTATCTTTAAGATCAAACCTTACCCTTGGACCAAACCTGAATCCAAAGAAGAAACTTTATATGCCAAGCTTATGTTAATTCTAAGATCAGATTACTAATAGGGGAGGGGTGAATTAGTAATCTAATAATTTTACAAGTCTTTATCAACCACTTAACCTTTATAACAAAATTCACAAGATTCACTTTAATAACATCAAATGAAAATCATAACCATAAGCACATCCACAAAATGATTGAAACACATGACACATATGTTTATCTCATGGAAACCCAAATCCGAAAAAAACCACGGTGGGGATTAGTACCTACTAAATGTTGTACTTTTATAAAGTATGCCCTGTGAGGAGCTTAACCCTATTAGGAGTTTACAAAAGCACTATTAGGTGCTACCTAGTTAAGGGATTTACCTTTAGGCCTGTTAGGACCTTTACCCTATTAAGAGTAGCCTTGTTTGAGGACTTTAAACATGAACTAATGTTCCACCTTGTTAGAGGATTTACAATAGGGACCTGCTAGAATCCACCCAATTAAGGGATTTTGACTATTGTAACTATTAGGAAACAACAGGAACAATGATCTGTAGAATAGCACTACCTTTGCTTGTTCATCCACTGAAGCACACAATCACTTCTTAACACACTTATCTATGCTCTAGCTTGATCATAACTCATACTTTACACCACACTTTCCCAACACATGATCAACACTAAAACCTCTCAACTTCATTCAATATATATTGTTCATCAAGCCTTTAAGTTTTTCACCACCTTAAGATTGTCCTAAATGACTTACAATATTAACTTTTAATCTTTGTGCTCGAATCTAACTCACCAATCAACAAAATTTAATGTACACCATAAATTTCCAACATTGTGTCAGCCATCACAATGATTTACATAAAAATTTGTGTCCAGGGGTCAAACACGTTTCAACCATACACAACCTTCTGTAGACGCCTAAAAATGGCTCAAGCCTGCTAGTCTATGTGTTACCATTTTTGCATTACAATTGAAACATTGTTTTGCATTCTAATTGTTCCCCTATGTTGCACATGTGGTTTTCACTATATGTCAACATTATGTCTTTCTTCATCAATTGGACATTGAATTTTTTTTAATTAATTATTAACAGTTCTTGCATCTTGCAATCATAACCTCACTTTCTTTGGCTGGATCATCATTGGAATGCTCCTAAACCAAAATTTATCAATCCTAAATGTTCCTAAACATTCCTAAACTGATCCTTATCGATCGTAAACATTCCTAAACCAATCCTAAACGTCTATCCTAAATCATGTCAAACCTTCCTAAATCATTCCTAATCAGTCCAAGATCATTTCAATCATATTTAATTATTCTCAAATAAATTCTAGGGTATTGTCAAAGATCATCGATGTCCGATCAAATCACTTTCAAATTAGTTCAATCTTGTTGAATCCTTGTCAATTCAATCCTAAATCAATTCAATAGCATTGTCCAAGTTCATTGATGTTATTTCCTCACCATTTGTCAACCTAATAGAATTGTCAAAGTTCATCGATGTTATTTTATCCTATCACCCTTGATCGCGCACATTGTCCAAGTTCATTGATGTTGTGTTGTTCCCTAATCAATTTTAAATCAGAAAAATTAGTCCAAACCCTTATCAAATCTTTCAAGACCAAACCCTTTTTGATCTTATGTCATCATTCAGTCAATCATTTTTACTAATTCATCCCCTTAGATAGATAACCCGTAGTTTATCCCTTTTGTATTAATCTATTTAATAAATTAATTCCCCCTATCCTGTCTCCCTTAATTAATTAATTTCACATTAATTAATTGTTTATCTTTTCCATGAATTTTGGATTTTTCATAAATTCCTAATTCCTAATTTATCCTTTTTGAGGGAATAATAAATTTTCAAATTTTGAAAATGTGACTCTTACACATTCTCTTAATTTGTGCTTCATTTCCTACTAATTAGCTTCCACTTTCTTCCACCTTTCCTCTAACATTTTCCCCCTAATTAGCTTCCACTTTCTTCCACCTTTCTCTTCATCATTTTGCCTGTTAATTAGCCTCCATCTTTCTATGCCAATTTTCCCCTTAATTTGTGCATTCTAAAATGCATCTCTTCCCTGTCATAATGTGTCATAATATGACACTTTTCTAATTTGGCCTCTCATTTTACTAATTTATGCATAAATTTGTCATAATTATGACATATTTCCAAGTTGCACACTAACTTGTCTTTTCTTGCATTTTGGCTCTCAATCCTATAAATTGAACCTCAATTGCACTAATTTGGCTAACCACTCTTGGAGCACTCTTGCTATCATTTTGCTCCTAACATTCTCATCATTTTGGTTATAGCTTTCTTAGTGCATTTCATCCTTTTCAAGAGCTACATAATCTCATTCAATGGAGAAGAAAGGAGAACATGGGAACTTCACTTGAAGGGGTTTTATTGTGTTTTAATTCCTTTATATTTCAAGTTATTTTCATGACAGGATTAGATAGGTTTGCATGTCTTTAAGGTTTTTGTGGTTGCCTTGATATGCTTTCCATGCATTTTTCTAGTCTTACACCTTCATCTAGAATCTTCTCCTCATGCTAGCCTTAAACAATGTGATGCCAGATCATCACCTCCAATTTTTAGGACATGTCACCAGATCATGACTGACTTAACCAAAATCACCTCAACATCTTCACTGCTCACCAATCAAAGATTTAACAACTGTCACTCAAGAACATAAACATTTCAACCTGTTAACAATTCTGACTCTGCTCATCGGTCATCTAACCTTCACTCTGGTCATCCAAATTTGTTGTGATTACAACTATAGCATCCAATCACTCTTAGAAACCATATCTTGTAACCACATTACAAGACACAACAAAGATTTGACAAACCAATTAAATCACATATCATTTGTCACTGATTGTTCTAGCAGTTGCATTGTTATACTTCATCTAATCATAACTTTCTTACCACTCAATCTCAATAGTAGCAGTCATAAATTTGACATTCTGAGACATCTATGAGTCTCCCATATGAATTGCTACAACAGAAACTTACCACACCACTTTGATCATCAACCTTATAATCAACAACATACTATAAATACTAAGTCAATACTTGACATCAATGACAACTCAGTAACTGGTCATCATGCAATCAAATCTATACCATGATAACTCCATAAATCACTTATCATCACATCATCAATTAGCATTAGTTATGCCAACAACTTCTCGCTATACCCTTGTTTTAGACATATTGTATCATAAGAGTCTTGACAAAATTCTTCTTAGGTATCTAGAGGATGAGGAATTGAAAATAGTTTTACAAGATGTCCACAAAGGAATCTGTGGGTCACATTCAAGTGGTTTAACCTTAGCTAAGAAACTTCTTAGAATGGGATATTATTGGCCAACAATGGAGAAGGATGCTTTCCAGTTTGTCAAAAATGTCAATATCATAAAATTTTGATCCATGTACCACCAGCACAGGAATTACATCCAATGACCAAACCTTGGACTTTTTATCAATGGGGGTTAGATTTAATTGGAATGATTTACCCATCTCAATCCAATGGTCATAAGTTCATTATAACAAAAATGGAGTATTTCACCAAATGGGTAGAAGTTGTGCCTTTATCAGCTGCAACAGGAAAATAGATTTCAATGTTTCTCTTGAACCACATAATTTGTAGATATGACATTTCTTGCACCATAATAATGGACAATGAAAAACATTTCAAAAATAAGGATGTAGATGAATTGTGTGACAAGTTCCACATCATCCACCATTCTTCTTCAATTTATTACCCTCAAGGGAATGGACAAGTAGAGGCTGCAAACAAGAATATCCTTAAGATTTTAAAGAGAACAGTTGATAATTCTTGAAGGTATTGGCATGTACAATTAAATCTAGCATTGTGGGCATACCGAACAATCATAAGGACACCCAGCGGAGCTACACCCTTTTCATTGGTTTATGGAGCAGAAGTAGTGTTAACCTTAGAAGTTGAGATTCCATACTTAAGAGTCTCCTTGCATGGATTGTTGACAGATGAAGACTATAGAGTTTTTAGACTCCAACAACTTGAGTTACTTGATGAACACCAAGAACAAGCTTGTGAAAATCTTAAGGTTTACCAAAATAGAATATCAAGGACTACAACAAGAAGATAAAACCAAGAGATTTTAAAGTTGGTGACCTAGAATTGGGAGAGAACATCTTCCTTCAGGACAATGGGAAGAAAATTGGTCAGGACCTTTTGTTGTTACATCTTCCTTTAGGACAAGAACATACAAACTAGTTGATTGTAATGGACAGGAACTATAAGAACCCATTAATAACATTCACTTAAAGAGGTTTTATACCTAATAAAATGAAAGTGTATCAGATTATCAGACAAGAGTATATCAGATCAGAAAGCATCATTCCTTATATAGTAGAAAAAGATCATGAAGAAATTCAAAAATATTGAGAAATTAATCCTGAGAAAATTTAAAAATATCATAAAGTAGAAAAGTACAAAAATAGTGAAAACTTGAGTTCCTGAAGAAATAAAAAACAATGAAAAAGAGTTCCTAGAGAAATAAAAAACTGTGAAAAAGAGTTCCTAAAGAAATCAAAAAATAGTGAAAAAATAGTTATCTTGGTGAAAACTTGGTAAACAGGTGCCTTGGTAATATCAAAAAAATAAAAAATACACAAAAAAAAAGAGAAAAAGAGAAAAGGTTTTTGACGTGGTGGTCAACACCTCTTTGGGGACTCATGACATGGCTTAACCACCTCCCGTGGATCGAGTTAAATCTGGCATTTGTATCGGGCGTTGATAGTTTGAGCTTTTAGTGCAAAGGCAAATGATTCCAACAAGTGGTATCAGAGCAAGGTTCCCTACATCAAGTTTAACTTTGGGTAGATTTTGGTTGAGTGGAATACTTATCTATAATGGCTCATGATAGTTCTTCAAAGGTTCCTATTTTTTATGGATCGAATTATGCTTTTTGCGAAGTAATGATGCAAACATACTTGTTATTTATTAATTTTGATGTTTGGTCTTCAATTGTTAATGGTTATAAAGTTCCTAATGCTTTACCTATATATCTTGATGAAAAGAAGAAGTATGAAATTGATATGAAAGCTAAATTTGCTATATTTAACAGTTTGTCTAAAGATGTGTTTGTTAAGGTAATGCATTGTAGATCTTCTAAATAAGTATGGGACAAATTAAAAAATACTTATCATGGTAATGATAGAGTTAAAGAAGTCAAGATACAACATTTGAAAGAAAAATTTGAAGACCTAAAGATGGGTGATGAAGAAAAGGTAGAAGACTAGCTCCTTAAGATAGATGAAACTGTGAATGGCATAAGAGGACTTGGTGAAACAATTGATGATATTGATGTTGTAAAGAAAGTTTTAAGATCTCTTCCTGATAAGTTTGATTCTAAAATATGTTCCATACAAGAAACTAGGTACATTAACAAATATACAATGGAATATATTCATGGAGCACTTGTAGCTTATGAAATGAGAAAGTTTGGTAAGCAAGAATTCACAAGCAAAGAAGCAACATTCAAAGTAGAAAAGAAGGACAAGCAAGTCTCATCAGAATCAAAAGACCTTGATGTTCTTGAAGCACGTTTCTCAAGGAAATTAAAGAAAGGAGGAGGTGAAGACAAAGGTAAACTTCTTTTCAAATGCTTTAATTGTGGTAAAATAGGACACTTTGCATCTAAATGTCCTTATAATAGTCATGATGAAGTAGATGATGATCTAAAGAGAAATCAAGTAAAAAGAAATTCTATAACAAAAAGAAGTTCTTTAAGAAGAAGAAGAGTTTGATTGTTGATGTATCAGATAGTGAATCTAGTAGTTTTGAATGTGATGAAAATGAAGTTTCATTCATGGCTATAGAAACTACTTGTCAAGAATTAGATAGCGATGATGATGCTGAACTTGTTGAAGTTGATTTAGAATGTGAATTTCTTTATGCATTTAAAAAGATGAAGGAATTAAAAAGGAATTTAAGTGTTCAAGAAAATCAATTCATAAAAGAAAAAGAAAACTTTGAAAAAGAAGTTAAGGAATTAAATCAACAAGTTATAGATTTAAAATTACAAGTGGAGGAACAAAAGAGAATTGTCTTTGTCACTAAGGAAGAGTTAAGTTCTAAAGATCATGAATGTACAAGGTTAATGAATGAAGTAGTATCATATAAAAGGAAGTTATAAAAATATGAGAATACTACTTTGGATGACATGTTAAGGAAACAAAGAAGAACTAATGATCTAACTGGAATTGGTTTTGAACTTGGACAATGCTCTAGTGACAAGAAAGATAAATCTTTATTTGAGATATTCAAATCTGAAAGTAAAGACATAGATCAACATGTTACCACTTCAAATTCAGATAAAAATATAGATTTAAATCATATTTCTAATGGTAAAAGGTAGATTGCGTCAAGCTCTTCATTCATGGGTAAAAGATATTCAAACAGGTTCACTTCTTTCTTTCATGGGTATTGCTTCATGTGTCATCAATATGGACATAGAATAAGTAATTGTAAATATATGTCAAGAAGGTTTTAAAAGTTTCATTTTGGTTATTCCTTTCCTAAAATGAGTGGTCTAAGATGTTAAAAATGCAATCTTTTTTATCATGTTATGAGGAATTGCAAAACTAAGACATTTCAGAATGATCAATCTTATACTACTCTACAAGTTGATAAAGAATTTGATACTAATGTGACTAAGATATAGAGGCCTAAGATTAATAAGTCTATGTTTATTCAAATGGCTTTACATTCTAAATAAAATGACTTGAGGATAATTGATAGTGGTTTTTCTATACACATGACAGGTGATAAAATAAAGTTTGATAAATTGATTAACTACAAAGGTGGCAGTGTGAGTTTTGGTGATGATTCTTCAAGGAAAATTAAAGCTTTGGGTTCTTTAATGCTAAGTTACAAAATGTATATTCATGATGTGTATTATGTTGAAGGTTTAAAGTACAATCTTCTAAGTGTTAGTCAAATTTGTGATAATGGATATGAAGTTGTGTTTGATGATCATGGTTGTCAAATCAAATTTAAATCACGACAGTTGGTTGCATCAGGTAAAAGATCTAAAGGAAATGTATACAACTTAAAAGATATCACAAATGCTAACAATCATGAAGATATTTGTCTTATGGGACAGGTGAATGAAAGTTGGTTATGGCACAAAAGGCTTGGGCATTTGAATTTTGATAACTTGGTAAAAGTTAGTAAGCATCAAAAGGTAAGAGGTATGCCATGTATAAGTAAGCCAAAGAGTGTTATTTGTGAAGGGTTTCGACATGGTGAACAAACAAAGGCATCTTTCCCTTCAAAAGAAAACTTTGCTTCTAAACCATTGTAGTTATTACATACTAATTTATGTGGTCCTACAAGGACAATGTCATTAAATGGTGAAAAATACTTCATGCTTTTTATATATGATTATACAAGAATGACGTGGGCAACTTTCTTAAAGCATAAATCAGAGGCATTTAACAAGTTTAAGATTTTTAGGAAAATGGTTGAAAATGAGTCAGACATGAATATTAAATGCTTACGATCAGATAAAGGTGGTGAGTTTACTTCAGATGAATTTGTTTATTATTGTGAACAACATGGCGTCAAAAGACAATATGCAGCATCTAGAACACCTCAACAAAATGGAGTTGTTGAGAGAAAGAACCGAATAGTGAAAGAAATGGAAAGGACCATGTTAGATGAATCTAAAGTACCAAACAGGTATTGGAAAAAAGTAGTTCAAACAACAATATACATTTTAAATAGGGCACAACTAAGAGTAAAAACTAAGTACACTCCTTATGAGTTATGGTATGGACATCCTGCTTTTGTTGAGCATTTTAGAATTTTTGGAAGTAGATGTTTCATTAAGAATTCTAATGATAACATAGGAAGCTTTGATTCAAGATGTGATGAAGGAATATTTTTAGGATATTCTTCTCAAAGTAAAGCTTACAAATGTTTTAATAAAAGGTTGAATAAACTTGTTGAAAGTGTACATGTAAAAGTGGATGAAGTTATGCAGGATAAAAAGGAAATAAGAAAGGATAATACTTTCCTCCAAGACAATGATAATGACTTGAACAAATTGGATAATAATGTTGATGAAGGTGAAGAAGAGACAAAAGATCAGACAGAGATACTAGAACCAGCAGGTACCAAAACTACAAGAACAAGATTGAAGAAATATCATCCTTAAGAACAGATTACAGGGGATAAACAGGCAGGTATTCAAACAAGAATAAGAACTACATCTAGTGAATGTGCTAATCTTTTTTTGCTATCTCAAATTGAACCTAAATCATATAAAGAAGCTAGTAAGAATGAATTTTGGGTTAAAGCTATGAAAGAGGAACTAAGTCAAATTGAAAAGAATAAGACATGGGAATTAGTGCCTAGACCTCAAAATAAAAATGTAATAGGTGCTAAATGGGTTTTTAGAAATAAACTTGATGAAAATGGAAAGATATCAAGAAACAAGGCTAGAATGGTTTGTAAGGGTTATGCACAGATAGAAGGTGTGGACTTTGATGAAACTTTTGCACTAGTTGCAAGACTTGAGGCAATTAGAATCTTTCTTGCATATTCATCTTTTAAAGGCTTTAAAATGTACCAATTGGATGTTAAAACAACATTTCTAAATGGTTATCTTGATGAAGAGGTTTATATGGATCAACCTAAAGGGTTTGAAAACAAAGATTATCCTAATCATGTTTACAGATTGAAAAAGGCTCTTTATGGTTTGAAACAAGCTCCAAGGGCTTGGTATTCTAGGTTGGATCAATATCTTATCAAAAATGGCTTTAAAAGAGGTGGTGTTGATAGTAACTTGTACATCTATAGTACACATGATGTTATTCTTGTTGTTCTTGTTTATGTTGATGATATAGTATTTGGATCTAATGATGATGCCTTAAGTCAAGGTTTTTCAAAGCTTGTGCAATCTGAATTTGAAATGTCCATGCTTAGGGAACTATCATATTTTCTTGGGTTGCAAATTTCTCAATTGGAAAATGGTATATTATTATCCCAAACTAAGTATGCAAAAGAAATGTTAAAGAAATTTCATATGGAAGATTGTAAGCCTATGGGAACACCAATGATAACAGGATGTAAACTTACTAAAAATGATTATTCTCATGATGTTGATCAAACTACTTATAGATCCATGATTGGTGGTTTACTATATCTCACTGCTTCAAGGCCTGATCTCATGCATGTTGTCTGTTTGGTTTCAAGATTTCAATCTTCACCTAAAGAATCTCATGTTATGGCAGTTAAATTAATTTTTAGATATATTCAAGGTACTTTAGATTATGGGATTTGGTATCCTAAACATGATGATTTCAGATTTGTTGCTTATACTGACTCAGATTGGGCAGTTTGTCTAGATGAAAGAAAAAGTACTTCAGGAGTAGCATTCTTTTTGGGTAATAGATTGGTATGTTGGCATAGTAAAAAATGGGACACTACTACTCTTTCTACTGCAGAGGCTGAGTATATTGTAGCATGTTCTTGTTGTCAAAAGGTTATATGGATGATTCAATCATTATGAGATATGAAAGTGATAGTTTCTAAACCAGTTCCTATATTTTGTGATAATCAAAGCACCATCAGTATTTCTAAGAATCTGGAAATGCATTCATGTACCAAGCACATTGATATTCATTATCACTTCATAATGGAGCATGTTTTGAAAGGTAATGTTGAATTGGAGTTTGTTCCTTCCTCAGATCAGTTGGCTGACATATTTACAAAACCTCTATCAAAATAAGTCTTTGAAGGTTTGAGAACCAGATTGAGAGTTCTCTCTCTTTCTTCTCTTGCATAATTTAATCAGCGTGTGATAGGTTTTAGGGGGAGCATTTATGATCATTTTTACAACTGAAACCTTGGTATATCTCCTTTGTCATTGATGTCAAAGGGGGAGAAAAATCATGAGGATGGAATCTATAGGTACATGATGTATTCTACAAGTGGTGATATATAGGTGTTATAGGTACATGCAAAGGTTAATATGTTTTTACAGGTATTGACATCAATGCCAAAGGGGGAGTATGTTGAACCTTTGGTATTTGGTCTTTAAATGTTGTCGTTGATGTCAATAATACATCCATGCAATTATAATGGACATATGATATGGTTAAAATCATGAAATTATCTTATTTGATGTCCTTCAATATTGTTCAAAACATATTCAATACATACACTTAAGTGTTATATAAAAAACACTTAATGTTCACATAGGTTAAGAAAACGGTTATAAAAAAATAGTTTTGGTATATGTGAAAATAGATAGGCTTAGTTACCCAATATACCCCAACTATAATACCTTTTTGGAAAGTGAAATGAATTATATAAAATGGGTCTTTGTTAGTTTTTGCATATCACTTGTATGGAAAGAGAAAAAAAAATTTATCATACGCAGTTACAAAACTTCATGACAGTTTTAGCAGTTTTGGTCTAATTGAAGATTGGGTTATGTAACTACCACAAAAATGTTGACTTTCTTGGTTTATAAGTAAAGGATACATTCCTGTAAAATGTCCAACAGGTGATTTGATCTAAAGTTTCAAGAGTGGTGCATAATGTGAAGTATATTAGGCAGATTGCAGGAAGTTTTTATAGCAGCAAAGAGGAGGGTAATGCTTTATGTTTCTATTTTGCTATTTGTGATTTGATTTTCATTAGAGAAGTATATCAAAGGTTGAGAAGGGTCTATACATTGATATCTTAATGGTTCACATCAGTATTTAATCATATGTTTTTATGAAACATGAATATGCATTTGGATCTTTAATGTTTTGAAGGAAAAATGTTATTTATCTTTCAAGAAGTATAGAATTTTGAAGACTGTTGATTAAACTCATCCTATTACATTCATATGTATTGATTTAAGTCTAATTACACATTTCATGATATGATAAAGTCATTTTGAGAAGGCTTGTATACTTTGGTATAATTTGGTGATGTAAAAGAATCAATATGAGAGATAAGAAAAGAAGTGAATCTTGTTTAATGTTTTCAACTTGGAGTTGAAACATTATTTCATGATTTGTATTGTAACAGAGATGATCCTCTGATTTTGTATTTCATTTACTCATTTTAGAAGTTGGTGCTTCCTGTATTCTTGAAGTTGGTGCTTTAGGTGTAAGGGATTGGTGTTCCTTGAAATCAGTATTTCAAAAACAAGGTGTTGGTGCTTCCCAGAGTTGTAGCTCTAAAAGATTTTCCCAAGAGGCTAATAAAGTTTCAGATTCAAAGTGGTTTTTACCCTAATGATTTTTCCACTATAAATATTGTGTAATTTGTTCTTTTTACATATCTTGTTCATATTTCATAAGCATATGTTATAATTGTAAAAAATGAAAAGGACAAGTTTTTAAGTAACCACTAATTCACCCCCCCTCTCAGTGGTGTTTGTATTCCAACAAAGGTGCCTTGGTGAAAACCTAGCAATATGCATCTTGGTAGAAAGCAAATAAAAGAGAAAAAAAAGCAATAAACTCAAGTGGTGAAAATCTAGTAAACAAGCACCATTTTCCCATAAGTTATCCTAACATACGTCAAGCCTAGTTGCATTTCCCATCTACATCTTTATGTTCACCTTGTATGTATCCTTAAATTGCTAGTCATTTGTACATAGTCATAATAAACCCTCAGAGCTGCATTTGCATACCCAAGGCTTTTGTCATGATTTTTAAAGTTGTCTAATCCCAATAACATTGCGTAATCAAACTAAGGACACTATTTTGAAACCAAGCAAGTTCATCAAACAATCACCAATTGACACAAATCAATGCATCAAGCTAAAAACTTGACACTTGAAACCTTTGATTCATATCATTTTTCAAACATTCGATCTTGAACCTAAATCACTAACACATTGATCCTTGAGCTCAAATTGACTTATCTTTATCAGGATTAAAAATACAAATAAATATTGAAATGGATGAAGTTCTACCTAAAATATGGATCTGAAAACCATGGCAAAATTTTTAAAGTGTTACTTGATTTTGGAGTCATGTCTTTTTAGCAAATTGATGATGTCTTTTGACTAGAGGAACGATGATAAAAGCATGACAATTTTCTTGATTTCTGCATGATTGTTTGTAAGGTGGATTCATCAAAGTATACAAAACCATCTAATGACATGATCATCAAAGAATCTTCGAGGATATTTTCATATGGAAATGATCATATCTTTGTTTATTTATGTGAACAGATGTTGTGGCTATTTAGATCTTTCATATCGTAATGCCAAAATCCACTTGCAACATTGAAACTGACCAAAGTGGTATTCAGACCATCATGGTTATAAAATCAAACTAATGACAATTGTATCGACTTCAGGAAGCACAAATTCTAAAAGAAAAAGGTATTCATACCATCATGGTTGAACCAGCAATGGTTGTATCATTTCTGTGTTCTAAAAGCTCAATGATGAAATAAAGCATTCCTTTCAAAAGGTGATAGTTAGTTGCATTCATGTAGATTAATTTTGCATGTTAGAAAGTTAAAGGATTTCTTTCATTAGGGAGGGAAGTTCATCAAGGTTGCATCATAAAAAAAAAAAAAATTTGATCGAGTATGTTGGACTTTAATAAAAAAATTGCATATCATTTAAAGTTGCATTAAGGTCATTAATCATTATTCATTAAAATTCATATAGTTGTATTCATTTAGATATCATGATCATTAAGTTAGATTATCATGTCATTAAGTTCATTCATTAAGTTGCATATCATTTAAGTTCACTCATTAAGTTGCATATCATTTAAATTCATTCATTAAGTTGCATATCATTTAAATCCATTCATTAAGTTGCATATCATTTAAATTTATTCATTAAGTTGCATATCATTTAGATTCATTAAGTGGCATATCATTTAGATTCATTAAGTGGCATATCATTTAGATTCATTAAGTGGCATATCATTAGATCATTTCATTGCATTAGTATAATGGCATAAATCATAAATCAAATAAAAAAAGTGCATTAAGAACATATAGAATCATGTCAAAGCACATAGAATTCACGTACATTTAGTAATGGCATCATGCATATCACATAGGTGCATATAGATCTATCATTAGTCATTAAAGCATTAAAAAGTCATAAAAAGAATCATTAAGTGCATCTTATCATCATTATGCATTTATCTAAGCTATGTCATATATAAGATATCCATCCAAAACATGTAAACCAAATGCATTCATAACATTTTGCATTGAGAAAAACACAAAAATAAGCATATAGATAAACTAGCTAGAAATGCATCCATATATCATCAAAAACTAATAGTCCAACATATAATGACATCATAAGAGAGAATATCAAATCATATAGAGGCGAGTCTATCAAAGTGATAATCAAATATCCATCAAATGATAATCAAATGTCCATCAATGGTTATATCATCAAAGTCCTAATCAGTTTCATCAAATGTATAATCCATCAAATGACCAATGCTACATCAATGATATAATAAATATGCATCTGATCAACTAGTGGCAACCTAACTTTTTCTATCACTTGTACTTATGTATGCACTTGCACTAGCATATGACCCTGTTCTTCTACGAGTCTTTAATTTTGCATCATGAGAACATCAAATTAAACCTGTATCATTGAAATATCTAACTAAGTATATCAAATCAAATATAAATCAATCAAATCATCCAATTGATCATCAAACATCAATGGATTTATCCTAACGTCTATTTTCTCATCTTGAGTGCATCGAATTTCCTAACTCTAGATCTTGAGGAAGGAAAATCAATATATAAACCTACATATCCAATCAGATTAACATCGACCAAGCAATTTTGACTGACATCAAATAATATCAAAACATCATCAACTTGTCTAGAGCATCAACAATGTGGCATAATTTTATTTTATTTTTAAAAAATAAAAAATCAGCACCGGGGCATGAGCATTGAAAATTTTTCACATCATTATCGAAAATGAAATCAAAATTGCACATTTTTCGTAAAAAAATGAAAAATTCAATAATATTCAAAATCAATCGAATCAATTTCAATTTCATTTTCAAGGGAGCAAGGTATCATAATAACACAAAATCAAGTAAATTAGAGAACTTTTTTAAAAAATCAAGGGCAATCGAATGGAAAATTTTCAAAATTATTAGTGGGGCATCATAAAATTAGTGGAATCTTTTCAAATCAAGAGAACATTATATCAAGAATCTTCATCATCAATCAATTTTAGCTTTTTTGAGCATTTTGAAAGCATCATTGTGTACCTTTAGATTACTAATATTGCATCTATTTTTATCACTAAAGTATCCTAGCCATTTTCATTAGCAATCATGTTCAATTTCATTGTCATCTACTTTTCATAATGTAGAAATCATTACATGAACATTTTAGCATTCTAGGATTCATTCTACTTGCATTGGACACCACAAATTTAAATCATTTGGAGTCATTTTGGATGATACTCCTAAGAGTTATTTTTCTTGCCATTAGTTATAAGGAAGTCATATTGTTTGTCAAAGTCATTTAGTAATGTAGAAAAGACAAGTCGGTAAAGCGGGGAAATCTATTTGGTAAAGGAAATCAGGATCAAGGGATTTTGATAAAGGAAAAAAAAGTTTAGGTACGAAGCAAGGCAGGACCTAACACCAAGAAAAGCAAGTTATATCGAGCTAGAACATCAACCGAACCGAGAAGGGAAGACAATTACTGAGCAAGAAGAAAACATGTTACCAAGCATAGTAGGCTGACAAAAGGAGAATCTTAAGTACATTGAACCTGGATACCGAACAACAAATGGTTTACTAATCTCAGGGAGATTGTATGTTAGAACATTGGAGATTGAAACATGATGATTACACATGATTACAAGGTGAGATCTACCAATGAGAATAAAGTATGGAATTGTATCATCTTAAAATGGAAGCACTTCCATGTTAAGAGCATTAGCCCTCTGAGTAAGTGATTTGGGATCATGTCAAGCACCTCGAATTGGTCTTTGCTTGGATCTGACATTTTTCCCCTGATTTTTCCCCTTTTCCATTTTTCGGCTGCATTTTCCTAGCATTCTAGACCAAAATTCTGAGATTCTGGACTTTTGGGTCAAGGGTGACATTTTTGGGTCAAGGACTATCTCGACCCTGACCTAGGGTGGGGTCTACCTCGACCTTGAACTATGGCGGGGTCTACCTCGTCCTTGACCCTGGCTCCAAATTTCAAGTTTCCATGATTTCTGGATGTCAGGTTTTAGAAAGAATTGTTTTCCCGCTTCCAGGTCGGTTGTTTTGGTCTCCAAAATGGTAAAATCTTAATTGCATTTAATCTAGGTCCATTTCTAAAGGGTTAAGGCCTAATTGGAATTTAAATCCCCGAGGTGGCCCATCTAGAGGATTGTGCCCTAGATCACTATAAAAGGAAGCCTTCCTCTCTCATTTTCTCCATCTCATTCTATCATGCTCAAGCACTCTCAATGAGACATTGGTGATCAAGAAAGCATTCATTCAAGCAATCTTCCATTCAAGCATTCAAGACAATCATCCTCTTCTCCATTTAAGTTCTCCTTCAAGATTCTTTTGTTCATCTTCAAATCCATTCATTCTTCCCTCAAGATGGATTCCAAGCATACAATCATGGAGGTTTGATTTACATTTGTTGATGTTATGTTCAAGATTTCATATTAACATACTTGTTTACATTTGAAATACAATTGCATATCTATTGAATTTCATAGCTTCATTGTTAGATCTACTTCTACTACTTGCTAGCATTCTCTATTTCAATTCCATTATTAAGGTTGATTCCAAACCGGGGTTTGACTAAGGCAAACCCCTTCCCCCAACAAACAAAACCATTTTTATTGTAGGTACAGGTACAGGACTACAAATCAGAGCTCATATCTGGATACCCTTTTCACCGAACTTCCAGGATCCGCAAACAGAATTTATGTCAGAGCAATTGGGTCAATGATGACCTAGAATCCAACCTAGGTTGAAGACTACCTAGACACCAACCTAGGGCAGGGACGACCTCATCCCTGACCTAGGGCAGAGATGACCTGATCTCAGAAAAAGATTTCTAGGTTTTGTAGATCTAACAATTTCAATCTAAATTAATGAAAATCAATAGTTTCTGAGACTATTTGGCAGGGTTTTCAGCCAATTCTTTTTCAGAGGTAAGTACTTTTATTTCTTAATTTCAATATTAGTCATCTACATTTACTTTCCATATCAATACAATTCCATGTAAGTATAAAATATTGGTTTTGGGGTCTCTTTTATGTGCAAATCATTGTCCTAGGACCTCATCCATATTTTATCCTATACATTTTGGTGAACCCGACACACTTACCCCTTTCTTTTGTGGATTTAGATGCTCTATTATGTTAGATCTTCCTTTATATTCCCTTGTGTGTTCACCTTCACTATACATTTTGGTGAACCCGACAAGCTTACCCCCTTTTTCTGTTGTGGAATTAGATGCCCTATTGTGTTTGATTTTCATTTGAATGCATTTGGATATATCTAGATCTATTTTCTATGCATTTCTTTGTTTTTTATCATGTTGCACAAGTTGTTTCAAATGTTTTCCAAGACTTTTGGGATTACACAACATCCTCCTCTTACCTTACCATTGCATGGTGTTACACCTAGAAAGACTTCATTTATTACATGTGATCTCCATCATATTTCTCTTTATGGAGAGGAGTTGAGTATTGATGTTAATTATTCTCCTAATAGATATCCTTCTTCCCCCTCTAGGGATCAAGCTTTAGTGAATTATGGTGACCCTACAAGGTGCTTTATTGGTAGGGATGATAATCCTCCTATTTGGGATGAACCTTTGGATTTGGATGTTGATTACTATCTTCCTCATGACACCATTGTGGATGATCCCTTGGATAAAGACATTGATTTATCCCCTCCTCGCGAAGAAGCTTTGATACAAGAGGGTGATTTATTAATGGATGACATATTCATACATGATGACAACTCTTTTTCTACAACACATTCCCCTTATGCAAACATTTTAGTAAAAGAATATGATATTATAGATGATTTGCCTCCATTTGAGATTCATTCTAGTGATGAGGCATTAGTGGAGAATGATATGAATTCCCTTAATGCTCTCCCTTTTAGTGATGATCCTGTGGAGAATCAAGATCCTACCTCATCTCCTCCTAGGATGTCCTATTTTCTTCCTTCTTGTGAATCTATTTGTAGTGTTGAGACAACTACCATGGTTTATCCTAAACCCTTGTTGACTGTCAAAGGTTGTCCTCATATTACTATCAAAGGTAAACCTATGGAGTCTTTAGAGTCTTTTAATGACCAAGATTCGATAGCTCACACATATCGTACAAGGAATAATCCTCAACCTAATCCAGTGGTTTCTACTTCTTTACCACCTTCTCAAACTATTCTTCCTCCTCCACCCCATCTTCCTAGCAAGGAGTGTGATTTGATAAACCAATTGCAAAATACTCATGCCAAGATTTCTTTATGGGAGCTTCTTCAAACTTCACCTACCTACTATGAAGCTTTGAAAAAAGCTCTAGCAACTCTTCCCACTCCACCTCCTAATCAAGAGAACATCAATAACTTCTTACAATGCATGCATGCTACCCCGGGTCCTCCTGATATTGTTTTTACTCAAAAGGATTTACCTTCTAAAGAAGTTCAAAATCAATATGATGCTCTTATGGCTGTTGTTTCTATCAATAAAAGTATCATTTATAGGACCTTGATTGATAATGGATCTGGGCTTAATGTTTATAGCATGGACATGCTAAAAGCGATTAATGTTAATCTTTCAACTATTCAACCTGACAATGTTCCTATACGTGGCTTTGATAACATTGCCAAGAACACTTTGGGAATCATTACCTTACCTATCAAAGTAGGACCGATCATCCGGAATACACCTATTCATGTTATGCCTGGACCTCTCAATTATAATCTTCTTTTAGGTAGACCTTGGTTGCATGAGATGCATGTTGTTCCTTCCACCCTTCACCATAAAGTCAAGTTTATACATAATAACAAGATTTATTTGCTTCATGTGGATGATGCACCTAATCCTTGTCTGAATATTCAAACCCACACTACTCATATTCCTAATAGTAATCCTTCTTCCTCTAATGCTCTTCCTGATGATGATTAGGGAACCTTGGATTTTACTCCTACCTTTATGGGAGAGTATAAGATTAATGATCTTGATTTTATGAAGCAACAAAGAGAATTTGAACAATGATTTTTTACTTCTAAAGCCTTTCATAATAACTTTGTCATTGCTTCTACCCACATTGAATCTGTCAAACCTACTAATGATGACATAGTGACTACTGAAGTTCCATTGACTTCTTCTGATATGGCTTCTCGTTATGGTCTTGGTTATCATTTCCTAGTTAAACAAGGATTTAATAGTCAAGCATGTGGTAAGCATAAAAAGGGAATTCAAATGCCCTTACACATTGGGGGGCATGAGCATTCTTATGGATTGGGATTTAATCCTCAACAACAAATCAATTGTAACAACATCTCAAATAACACTTCAAAACATGATGAAACTATGAAGGAATTTGACCAAGAAGTTCTTTTGCCTCAACTCCTTTGTGCTAAGATGATTACTAGATGTAAATGCAAAAAGAAGCGTAGTCCACACATGAAGACTCTTCCTTTTTGTTTGTATCATAGATTTCATGATCACTCTACTAATGAATGTCAAGCTTTACATTATAAGATTAGGCAGCTCATTGATAATAAGGTTATTTATATATCATGTGGCAATGAGTTGTATTTTAATCCTGTTTTCAATAAATAACATTTATGTTCCTATTATGGAGCTCCACATTATGTAAACAATGTTAGCCTAATCCTTGGGGGCTCGTTGTCTTGCATAGTGTTTTGAGTAATATAATAGGTCCCCTTCCATCTTTGTTCCTATGCTTGGGGGGCAAGGATGTCATCTCCTTCTTCTTTGTCTTCCTGGGATTCACCTCTTTCCCTGGTTAAGCAATATTTATCTATTATGTGATATCCAATCATACATGAAAATTTTGGTTTGCATTAAGGATATATGTCCTTGATCCCAACCTATTTTGTTGTTTGACATTGGGTTTCCATGGTTGATATATCTCTCACCTTGGAAACTGAACATTGTGCTATCCCTCACAAGGGTTACTTTTTCACTTTTTTCATGATATCTCTTTGCATTCATCCCTTCCATGGCCTCATAGGAGCTATGACCTTCTTGGCTTGGACTGGGTGTTGTTTGTGGATATTGTATTGATGTTGAAGAAGGCTTTATCCTCATTCTTTTCTTTCCTTAACAAGTCAAAATAGTATGTTTTTGCCATATTAAGGAGGGGTGCATATATAAGGCCTCCCTTATTTTATATTATGTATTTTTGTTCTAACCTTTTGTTTTGCAGATGCTAAATCCTTTGAAGGTAACACACATAAGTTGCTAAATCCTAAAGAGACATGCATTTTTCAATTTTGAATATGCTAAATCCTCTGAAGGTAACGCACATAAGTTGCTAAATCCTAAAGAGACACACATTTTTCAATTTTAAATATGCTAAATCTTGGATGGTAACGCACATAAGTTGCTAAATCCTGAAAAGACACACATTTCAAACATGCTAAATCTTCCGAAGGTAATGCACATAAGTTGCTAAATCCTGAGGAGACACACATTTCATATTCATAGTGATACAAGAAGGTGGATCTGTGGGTATTCCACAAGCCGTCAGAAGATGCATTATAATTTCAAGGCACAGTTTATGGGTGAACCTGTTGGGCTCTCCCTCCAGGGTGATTCATAGTAAGGTGGGCATCTTACTAGGTGAGGTAATCACTATCTCCTTTAAAAATCACTATCTTACTAGGCGAAGTAATCACTATCTCCTTTCTCTCTTTTCGCTTTCATGCTAGTAGGACTGGATCATGAAGCTATGTTATTTATAGTGTTTCTCTTGTTTTTCTTATGTAATCATTTATGCTTTTATGATAGCTTTCCAAATATGATATTAGTACGAGAAATATTTCTTAGCGAGGTTTCTTATGCTAATTGATTTGGGTTGTTTAGTACTAACCCCTGTTCTTTTGGTTTTCTCTTTTTGCACCCTCGTGCATGTATGTTGAGTTGGAATCCTTAGCCTGGGGGCTTGTGTCCTTAGCTAAGTGTTATTTTATCTTATTTTGAATCCACTTGGATCTTTTCTTTCTTCTCCTTTACCAAGAGTTTGCATCGAGTTATACTCTTGCTAAAGTGGGGGCTTAATGTATCATCTTAAAATGGAAGCACTTCCATGTTAAGAGTGTTTAGCCCTCCGAGTAAGTGATTTGGGATCATGTCAAGCACCTCAAATTGGTCTTTGCTTGGATCTGGCATTTTTCCCCTGATTTTTCCCCTTTTCCACTTTCCGGCTGCATTTTCCTAGCGTTCTAGACCGAAATTCTAAGATTCTAGACTTTTGGGTCAAGGGTGACATTTTGGGGTCAAGGACTACCTCAACCCTGACCTAGGGCAGGGTCTACCTTGTCCTTGACCCCAGCTCCAAATTTCAAGTTTCCATGATTTTTGGATGTCGGGTTTTGAAAAGAATTGTTTTCCCACTTCCGGGTAGACTATTTTGGTCTCTGAAACGGTAAACTCTTAATTGCATTTAATCTAGGTCCATTTCTAAAGGGTTAAGGCCTAATTGGAATTTAAATCCCCAAGGTGGCCCCTTTATTGTGCCCTAGATCACTATAAAAGGAAGCCTTCCTCTCTCATTTTCTCCATCTCATTCTATCATGCTCAAGCACTCTCAAGGAGACATTGGTGATCAAGCAAGAATTCATTCAAGCAATCTTCCATTCAAGCATTCAAGACAATCATCCTCTTCTCCATTCAAGTTCTCCTTCAAGATTCTTTTGTTCATCTTCAAGATCCATTCATTCTTCCCTCAAGATGGATTCCAAGCATACAATCATGGAGGTTTGATTTACATTTGTTGATGTTATGTTCAAGATTTCATATTAACATACTTGTTTACATTTGAAATACAATTGCATATCTATTGAATTTCATAGCTTCATTGTTAGATCTACTTCTACTACTTGCTAGCATTCTCTATTTCAATTCCATTATTAAGGTTGATTCCAAACCGGGGTTTGACTAAGGCAAACCCCTTCCCCCAATAAACAAAACCATTTTTCTTGCAAGTATAGGTATAGGACTATGAATCAGAGCTTAGATCTTGATACCCTTTTTGCCGAACTTCCAGGATCTGCAAATAGAATTTTTGTCAGAGTAGTTGGGTCATTGACGACCTCGACTCTGACCTAGGTTAGAGACTACCTAGACACCAACCTAGGGTAGGGACGACCTCATCCCTGACCTAGGGCAAAGATGACCTGATCTCAAAAAAATATTTTTGGGTTTTGTAGATCTCGTAGTTTCAATTTTAAGATTATGAAAATAGACAATTTCTGAGACTGTTTGACAGGGTTTTCAGCTGATTCTTTTTCAGAGGTAAGTACTTTTATTTCTTAATTTCAATATTAGTCATCTACATTTACTTTCCATATCAATACAATTCCATGTAAGTATAAAATATTGGTTTTGGGGTCTCTTTTATGTGTAAATCATTGTCCTAGGACCTCATCCATATTTTATCCTATACAGGAATATGCATTGGAGAAGTAACCAATGCTAGCACCACTCGATGAGATGGTTCTAGAACACCTAGCACCGCTTCTAGAATTGTATAAATGAATTAGAGTGTGAAGATTAGTGTGGTTATGGTATGTATGAATGCAAGAGGAGATTGCATGCATGAAGCAGATTACTAAGAAGGTGATGAGTAGAGAAGCCACCGAGCATAGAGCAATAAAGAGTCAAAAATTTATTGTGATTTAGAAGTGAATCTACCGAGTACTTAATTGTTATTGTGAAAGGTACATAGTATGAGGTAATGAGTTATTGAGCATAAAGAGTTTGATGAGGATATGACTTATGCAAGTTTAACAGATCCATATTTTGTGTTATCAACTAGAGAGTAATCAAAATTGTAAAGTCTCTTAACCGAGTAGATCCTAATAGATCTTATTTTGTAAATTTTTTAACTGGGTGTGGTTCTTAGATTATTATTGTAAAATCCTTTCACAAGGTAGACTTTATAGTCTGAAGACTCATAACTGGGTTAATACTCTTAACAGGGTAATCTATCAGAAATAGCTAAACATTATAGCTTTAATAGAGAAAACTTTATTCTATAGTAGTGAAGTCTTGTGGGTGTTATCCCCATCGCAATTTTTATCCTCTAACAAGGATTTATGTGATACCAAAATATTTGTGTTATGGGTTATCTGTTATATTTTTATATGTTTTATGAGATGTATGCAAAAGATATGGATCTAGTAAATGGTTAAGAAGGAAAGGTTAAATATTTTAAAAGTATTTTACATTACTGATTCACCCCTCCCCTCTCAGTAATCACCTTTGAATACTTAGTCCAATAATTAGTATCAGAGCTTAGTCTCTTATTAAGAAGTTTAATCACTTGAGAGGAAAGATCTGGAAAGATGGAAAGCTACAAGTATGAAAGGGTGATTGAGAACATGGAAATGGAACTCAAAATGGATAATAAGTAGGTTAAAGAATTGAGAAAGAAATTGAAACAGTCAATCAACAAGAGGAAGGAGCTTGCACATCAACTGAAAGATATTCAGTATCAGGTTGAGGAAATTGAAGAACAGCTAGAGGGAAGCATGTCTAATTAATTTGATGCCATCATATCAGAACTATCTGAAAAGAACAAAAACCTAGTTGATCAGATGAAAACTTTGAAAAGAGAACGAGAAGCATAGTTGGTAAGAATGTGTGAAATCCTAGAACAAAAAGGAAAAGTTGAAGATGACAAAGGAATAGGTGAAGATGAGAGAAGACAAATGAATACAAGACTCGATGAGAAAGATAGGGAAATAATGAGGTTGACACAAACTCACTACAACTTGACAGACCAACTTGTTAGTGTAAATCAAGATGTTGCAAGGAAAGTTGGAGAAATTGTTGAACTGAGATCTAAGAATGAACATCTGAAGAATGACTTGAAATATGAGAAAGATGTTAATGAAGTCTTGAAAATAAATGAAGAATCATTGAATATTTTGGATGAACAACTAAGAAATTAGAGACAATTGAGAGACACTACTGGACTTGGATACAATGCAAACAACTCCATCAAGAAGGGTGATTCCTCCAATCAAGAAGCCAACCGAGATAATGTTGCTACCCCACCTAAGTCAAAGATTCTTACGTGCTATCATTGTGGGAAACCAGGACACAATAAATATATGGAGAAGCAAAAGAGGTAATTCATTGAATAATCCTAAGTTTAATGGTCATTGTTAGAACTATAATAAGTTTGGTCATAAGGCATTTGAATGTATATCAAGAGTTATTAACAATCCAAGGAAGCCAAGATTTTAAGGTTACTATAACAACTGCAAGAGATATGGTCATAAATCTGGAGAATGCAGATCATAAAGGAAAAATGAGAAATGGGTCCCTAACCAGTAGAATGTTGCAAACAATTGACAAGGACCTACCATACCATAGCATTATAATACAAGAATTACTTGCACTACATGTGGAAGATTTGGTCACATTGCTACAAATTTCTTTACGATGCATGGTATGAACAACAGGAAATCATGGAGAAACACTGGAATGGCTTGTTTCCATTGTCACAAGGTCAGTCACCTAGACAAGGACTCTAGGTACCCAAATAAGGATTCAACTAAGGAACAACCGAGTGATAAGACTCAAGTTAACATTGATGAGATAAGAGATCAAATTAATAGGACTTGGAGAAGGAAGTCACAATATGATGGAACAGAACTAGGAACAATTGATGGAATCACATCCATTGGATCGGGTGCACCTATATTCACTTAATCAGTCAAAGGTATGAATAGGAGCTAATAACCTAAATTTTATCTTAAATTGGTTCCTAGAATTAGTGTTAAGATCCATATCAACATATTAAGATGCATTTGGATATAAGTTGAGAAGTTAACATTTCATATGTTGATCAGTATAGTGTTTGATTTATTTTACTCCATTCGGTAAAGTATGAGTAGTTTGGTTATCGGTGAAATAAAATAGGTAAGGAGTATTTAGTGCAAATTTTATAGCCATTGGAAGCCCTAACCCATAAAAACTATAAATAGAGGGTATGCTATTTCATTTTTACCTTACACTTGAAGCATTTGACAAAGACAAGATCACAGAGCAATTCCAAACATTTAGTTGAGCATTCTGAGCATCCACAAAGATCATTCAAGGTATTTCTAGTGTTCACTGAGCTGAGTTCATAAATTATATTTTATATTTAGGTGAAAACCTAGTGTTTAGGAACATTTATGAGATCAAGATGGCACCTAAGATACAAAAACTAGTAATAGTTGAGAAGATTGATCTTGTAAATCCAAAGTATAAGTTGCCTCCCACCATTGTTGCAGAAATTGACAAAGTTGGACCCTTATCATCGATCCCAGCAAGGGTTATATTGATTGAAGATGTTCGTGCCTTCATCCACTACAAAATTGAAGACATGTGCCAAGGAGAAATCGACACATCATACAAGAATCTGTGTGTGAATGGGAATTTGAAGTGTGACCACACACATTTGCAGACTAAGGGTTTGGTCCATGCTATGCATGTGGCAACAATATTTAAACATGAATGGATGAGGATAGTATTAAGTCGGGTTCATGTTCAGTTCATGTGGCTCGATGGACCAGTTAAAATCACAAAAGATGTCTTGTACAGTCACTGGATTTATGGTCGGTGATAGACTGAGGGCTTACAAAAAAACTAATAAAAACAAGTTATGTGAGCTTACTAGAGCCAAATGGGATGGAAGAGGATTACATTTATCCATTTTATATGATCCTAAATTGAGGTTTTCATCCAACATTATATCCTACTGGATATTTTAATCATCTTGGGTAGACAGTGTACCCTGTGCAGCAGTTGACATAGCTTACAAGATTGTCAAGGACATGAAGATAGAGTTGTGTGAAATATTGTTGAGGTAGCTAGATCACAACATGAATACAATAAGGAAATCAAAGCCCAAAAATTGGTAAGTCCAATACTTTGAAGTTTGGTCCACTTTTGGTATGCATTTTCTTCTATTTTTAGAACTTTTTCCCAACAGTCGATGAAGTAACTTGGAAAGTAGATAAATCGATTGTTTATCATATTAGTGAGTACATTCAAGGCATAAAAGATAATTTTTATTTGATCATGAATGATTATTTTAGAAAATTTCAAACTAGAATGCACAAAAGATTCACAATTCCACCTCAGTTAGTGGAACAATACAAAGATGAGATTTGTTTTGAGGTTGATACCAACATTTGTATCATAAGATTTGTAGAGCCTAGAACCGAGTGGTTACTAGCTATGGGATATGAGATGAGCATTGATGTTGCCACAATTCAAATAAAGGGACTATTAGAGAAATCAGTTGACAAAATTTCAACTCGGTATGGAAAATATGAGGAGGTAAAAGAGAAAATAAGGATAGGTATATTGATTGATACCTAAGGCAATCAAAAAAACAAGTAAAATGATAAATGCATTGTCTAAGAATTTGGGTATTTTTGTTGTTGATGAAGAGGTAGCTAAACCATCACAACCCAAGGGGAAGAAGATAAAGGTGAAGAAGGAGACCCCTAGCCCAATCGGTGTTAGAAAATCTACAAGGTCTACCTCCACATTGAGAGTAAAGAAGAAAGCAAAAGAAGATCCAGTAAAAATAAAGACTTATGTTAGAGAAAACAAGTCTACTAGAAGGTCTAGAAGGAAGTTGAAGCTACAAAAAAAGAGTGATACAAAGTCTGAAGACCTATCACAATTCAAGGTTGTACCAAGCAAAGGAAAGAGTCTTAATGAATTACTCAAGACACTTGAGAAATTTACTAGATATTCGGTCATGAAATAGTTAAAGTATTATAAGAGGAATGATGAAGATAAGAAAAGAATTGAAGAAACTATCATTGTCACTTTACATAAGTTTAGAATAACACCTGTTGAAGTAGATCTGAATCTTGAAGAAGAATTATATCAGAAAATTGATGCCAGATGGAAGTATGCACTTGCTGCTGAGAAAGAAATTAGAGAAAGGTCCTTAGAAATTACTATCCTGGACCTCACAAAGAAGGAATCAAAGACAGCTTACAAGAATACTCAAATAGATTCTAAGTAAAGGCCAGAGCATTGAGCATCATGGTTGGCAAATTAGAAGAAGTCCAAAAAGATATTGATGATCTTTGGAGAAAGATCTTTTCTAATTATCAACTGACTATAGAAGGAGTCAAAGAATAAGAGGACAAGTCTAAACATGTTGACTTGATAAAAAATCAAGAAGTTATTATTGAGGACATAACTAAACAAGATCTGGATGAAACAATAAAATTTGATGAAGACATTATGGCAACCGAGGCCATAGAAATTGAAGTAATGGATGTTGATGATTCTTCCAAGGCAAGATTGTTGGTAGAAGATCCTATAATTATGCAGGTATTAAATTTTCTCAAGATAGAGGTGACAAGAGATGTACCTACTGAAGCTGATGCCCCTACTGAGGGAGCATAAGATATTGAAACCAAGGAGACCGAGAAGATAATAGAGACCGAGTCTACACAAGGTCTAAATCAAGAATCGGTAACCCCTACCAATACTACTGAACAAAAGAAGGATCAAGAAACAAAGAAACAAGAGAGCAAGGAAGAGAAGAAAGAGGAAGAGAAAAATAAAGAAAAAGAAGACAAAGAGAATACATCTACACAATCCAATGCAAAGAAGGCACCTAGTTTTAAAGGGAAATCAAAGAAGAGAAAGTTTGAGAAAGAGGTTGATATCAGTGAAACCATTGTTATTCCTAAGGTTAATATCTTAACCTTGAGCCCTAAGGAACTCTCTGAGTTTAGAGACTTATTGAAAAGAAAAGCTGCACAAGATAAGCTAATAGCAAAGAAGCAAAAAATAAATATTTTGGAGCAAGTAAAAGGTATTTTGAATGAGATTGTACCTGAGACTACAATAAATGAAAAAGAAGATATATATAGTCAGTTAAGAGAACTGGTAAATTAGATAAACTAGACTAGCACAGATACAACCGAGTATATTCTACAAGTACACAAGAAGGAAATGGAGACAAAGTGATTGAAGAAATCCTTCAATCAGTTGCATTAGAAAAGGTAACTCTTTCTGAGTTAGTCAATGTAGAAAAGGTAACTCTTTCTGAGTTATTCAATGAATTGGAAAATGAGTTGAAAACAATTCTTTTATTATTTCAGCAAATTTGTTTGATTTCCAATTTCACAAAGGATATAAGAGAGAAAGATAATAATGTGGAAAAGAGCTCACCGAGCAGTTATCTAAAATTTCCATTGAGCCTAAGTCTATAAAAGAATATTATGAAAGGCTAAAGCACTTGATGGTAGTGCAATATGAACTTAGAAAGGAGGAGTATCAGATCAGAATGGATCTACTAGAACTCCAAACAATTTTGATACCACATAGAGAATCGTTGTAGAGACAGGTTCACAAGGCAAAAGATTTAGTTAGCACATTGGATGTCAATGTTATGGATAGTATGGTAAATTTGATTGTAGATTTAAATGATAAAATTACAGTGTTATAAAAACTTAAGGACACATTGAAGGTATTACTCAAGGATGCACATGATAAGTATAAAACTATTTTGACAAGATCCCCACAATAGAACAGAAGTAAGTTCTCATTTTGGCATTTTTTGTTTAAAAAGGAGGAATATATAATATAGTATAAAAGAGGGAATATATTTGATACAGTTGTAAAGGGGAAATGTGTATAGGAGATATTACTTCAGGGGGATTAATATGTTTACCGAGGAATGGATATATGGATAAGGATAAATTTTGAATTTTGTTGATGACTTTGAAGTTTTTAACAAACATACCAAAGTAATGCCAAAGGGGGAGATTGATACTCCTAAGAGTTATTTTTGTTGTCATTAGTTATAAGGAAGTCATATTGTTTTTCAAATTCATTCGGTAATGTAGAAAAGAAAAGTTGGTAAAGTAGGGAAAGCTATTTAGTAAAGGAAATCAGGAATAGGGAATTTAGGTAAAGGCAAAACAAGTTTAGGTACCAAGCAAGGCAGAACCGAGCACCAAGAAAAGAAAGTTATACCAAGCTATAGCATCAACCAAATTGAGAAGGGAAGACAACTACCGAGCAAGAAGAAAATGTGTTACCGAGCATAGCAGGCTGACACAAGGAGAATCTTTAAGTACATTGAACTTGGACACCGAACAGAAAACTGTTTACTAATCTCGAGGAGATTATATGTCAGAACATTGGAGATTGAAACATGATGATTACACATGATTACAAGGTGAGATCTACCAATAAGAAAAAATTATAGAATATGCATTGGAGGAGTAACCAATGCTAGCATTGCTTGATGAGATGATTCTAGAACACCTAGCACCGCTTTTAGAATTGTATAAATGGAGCAAAGTATGAAGATCAATGTGGTTGTGGTATGTATGAATGCAAGAGGAGATTACATGTGTGAAGCAGATTATTGAGAAGGTGATGAGAAGAGAAGCCACCGAGTATTGAGCAGTAAAGAGTCAAAAAATTATTGTGATTCAGAAGTGAATCTACTAAGTATTAAATTTTTATTGTGAAAGGTACACAATATGAGGTAATGAGTTATTGAGCATAAAGAGTCTGATAAGCATATGACTGATGCACGTTTGACAGAAATATTTTGTGTTATTGATTACAGAGTAATCAGAATTGTAAAGGCTCTTAACCTAATAGATCTTATTTTGTAAATCCTTTAACTAGGTGTAGTTCTTAGATTAGAATTGTTAAATCCTTTCATAAGGTAGACTTAATAGTCTGAAGACTCATAACCGAGTTAATACTCTTAATAGGGTAAGCTATCAGAAATAGCTAAACATTGTAGCTCTAACTGAGAAAACTTTATTCTACAGTAGTTGAAGTCTTTTGGGTGTCATCCCCGTTGTAGTTTTTATCCTCTAACAAGGATTTCTATGATACCAAAATATGTATGTTATGGGTTATCTATTATATCTTTTATATGTTTTATGAGATGTATGCAAAATATATGGATTCAATAAATAGTTAAGAAGGAATATTTAAATAGTTTAAAAGTATTTTATAGTACTAATTCACCCCTCCCCTCTCAGTACTTGCCTTTGAATACTTAGTCCACCATTTGGAAAGTGATAAGTTATGAGAGAAAAACCATTTTACCAAAATCTCAAGGAGGAGAACAATGGAATCAAGTTGAATGAATAAGATAAAAGACCTGTATAATTTCATATTCTTGTTTGTTTCTTCAAATTTCATTGGAATACTTGTAAAGTTAGAATCTTGATGTTATTTTGTGGTATAACTATAGGTTTTGCATTGTTACATTTTGTAAGTAGACAAGAATAATAAATTTCCATATCCATGACACATTGCAAATAAAAATTCCAATACACTACCACTTGCCCTTCTATAAAAATAATTTTCCATATGCGATATACCCACTACATAGAAACTACCAAAGTCATAATTAGGCATATCCTGTGCACATAATTCCTTTCTAAAAAGATCTCAATAATAAATATAAACTATCAAACATTAACTCCCCATGACTCTTACCCCCAACAAGGTAATTTCCCAATCTCGCTAAGATTTTACTTGATATATAAGGACACTTGTCACCAAAGTGTGCCTCTTAGGAATTTTACAAATTCCTTTGCCCAAGATGAGCACTAAGGTGACAAGTGGTAGAAAATTTCATGCTTCTCACTACACATTTAGGAAGCCTACTCATGATCGAGTTCCTTAATGTGATATAGCAACATAGTTAGTTAACACTTAGAAAATATTTAATAAATTAATTAAATATTAATTTGTGTTTAGACTCCAAAGTTAAGACACCTTATCCCCCAATGTAGTTTCAAGTTACCAATCAAGATTTATTGCTACAAGTAGTTCCTTAAAAGACATTCATTCACATTAACTACCATTACTAACATAAACAATACCATTCCATAAATATCCATAAAGAAACATTGATTTATTATACATGACAATTATATCATCAATTTACCTTGGATAGCTAATGGTTTTAGGTATTTCCATAAGAGCATTTGAATTGTCATGAAAAGTATGAGATAAAACAAGGAAAACAAGGTCAATTTTGAGGCTCCTCTATTTCCAAACAAGGGAAGTTTAAATGGTGGTTATTGAAATGCTATCAATTGTTCGTTATTTAAATGCATAAAAGTCTTCTCACTTGGAAACAATCTTGAAATAGGGATGAAAATCTTCCACACAACAACAACAAATTAATGGCCAACACAGACTCCAAAACTCCTTTATCAATACTAGATGTATTTTTAATGAACTTACAAAATTCCTCACGTTAAGAAACCAATTTTATTATGATTTATTTTATTATAGTCACAACCTCTCTAGTCCAATGTTTAGGCATGCAATAAAAACTTATTGCTATTATATTATATTGAAATGATAGAGCAACAAAACTAAAATTGCAAAGAACCTAAACCATGCTTGCACCCATGAAAAATACTATTGATTTGATTCTTCTGAAATTATAATACTTTCCAAATGGTTTTATAAAGCCATTTATTTTCCCAATTAACCTCCTAGGCTCACTTAAGGGAAAGTAATTTCCCAACCATCTAACTATAAAACTAGTATTTGTTTATTTATTTATAATATACTAACTTATATGCTTATCCGATGATATAATATATTAAGATTGATAAACCCAAGTATCATGTTTTATTTTCCATTTGATCACCCTCATAATAGGCACACAAATTCAGATGGGTATAGGTGAGTTGGGTGACTATTATCAATTTCCTAACTAGTTTTGATGGTGTAAAAATTGAACCATTTAAACAATGTAGGAGCATTCTCTACTCAACTACTTAAACGACCAACAATAACTAATTTCAAACATTACACATAAGAATGAATGCCTAAAGTAAAATTGGACTCATAGACATAGATCGGGAGGGCTACAACTACTAGAACATGTTATAATCTAATTCATTTCCTTGGACATATAGGCCATTGTGAATAATTTTAAGGCATTTGTTCTTGTGTATAGATTGCGTACAATTATCTAAAAGCTTAAAAGATCATAGCACTATTCCACTATACCTTTTGATTAAGGCTACTAAAAGTGTAAATTTATGTGTTGGTGGTGATGTGGATGCATTTTCATTCATAATATGGTCATAATAGGATCCTCGAGTTTACAAAATAGAATTTTTAGAATATACACAACATCATATATAGTATATACAATAAGAGAAACACAAAATAATTATCAAAATTTGAGATACTTTCATAGAGGACCACAATAAAATGAACTAGAAGAGGAAATACTCAAACAAAAGGTAATAAGCTAAAAAAAATCTTAGTATATCACCCAACTATCTCAATAACACCAATGAATGTGAGTATAGCACACCACCAAGCTAATACTAATGTGAACTAGGTCTTTGGAGAACCCTAAAACAATAAGGATCACAAGTGGCACACTACGTGAAGATTCTACTAATATTGTAACTAATGACTTGAAGATGCATCAATATTAAAAGTAAATCAACAAATACGAAAAGGTGAGAGTGAGAAAAATAAGATCCTAAATATAGGAAAATCTTATACTTTATGTATTATAGATTAAGTTGATTTGACATAATATATTAAATGCAAAATAAAAGAGCCAAATGAACATTGAAGATAAACCCTGTTAATGATCCCATGAATAATTATAGATAAACCCTAATAGTTAAAAATATCTTCAAAATTATTTTCCTTATGTCTTGAAAAGTGAGATTTCAACATAATCTTTATGCAAACAAGGCTCATTATAGGGTTTATTTTTCCCCTGCACATCAAGGCAACCATTTCTCTACCATAGCCAACTTTGAGGGCTTTCCAACACAGGATGAAGGCCACTATGCGCTAGGATATAGGATCCCCAATGATAGGGAGAATCCTCTAAGAACTATCCCTAGTTCTTCACTAAGTATGTTTTTAGACTTCTTAGGGCTTCTTCACTCTTAGAACCTTATTACCTCGGGAGGTTCACTTAGCTATCCTCCCACTCTCCTAGGGTTTTCCTACCAATTCAAATCCTCTCTTCTCCCATGAACTCACAATGGTAAGTCCATCCACTAGCCACTTGTCCCTCTCCCAATTACCTTTCAGGAGTCGAGGGCTCTTCTTCATTATGTTCACTCACTTAACAACTCTTCTAGACTGGTATAACAGTCATTTTCATTGGTTTGTCAACAAGAACTCCTGCAAGTATGTTTTGACACTCTTCCCTAGTCAAACTATAGCCAAGCTCACCTAGGGAAAGATAATTTCATATGCCTGCATCCCTACAAGAAAACTAACAAAAGAGTAAAGAATATATAGTGGCTCCATTTGTTCTATGTTAGCTACTGATTAGCAGAGTTCAAACAGAAGCCATTATTTGTAGCTTGGTTGTTCCTCATAATCAAACCAAGTAACAAGACTGTATCTACATGAACATAAACAATATTGCAAACAAAAAGTGAACACACAAGTAATTGACAAAAAGAATTCGATTAACTACAGATGGATATTATACACTGCAAAAATCAACAACTCGATAGAAAACAAAATCCAACTATTTTCCAAACTAAAAATCCCACCTTACAACCCAAAATCCCAAGGTCTTATATTAGCCTTGGATTAGTTACAAAAACTACCAAAACCAATTGTTCTTCCATTCCGCATACATTGGAAAAATTGACTCATCGACGTAGCCTATTCTGATGTTATGATCAAGGATCGGTGTAACTGATTCGTGGTTTCACTGCTAAGCCAAGTATTCCTGATGATCGGTCTAACGTAGCCCAATGACTTAAACCCAATTGGTCATCCATTGGCTTAGCTTATGTTGATGTCTTTATTGGGAGTCGGTCAAACTCAAAATCCACTGCGTCGATAGACCAAGTTATCCTGATGGACTATTGTTAGCGAGACTCCACCCAATGTTCACTTCAGCAAGACTTAACTTGAGATTCCCATCAATGATCGATCTGACTCAATATGCACTTCACCGCTAGTGTTAGCTACCCCACCGAGTATTATCAACATTTCTTCACCAATTCCTTTATCGACCTGACTTGACCCGATGCTCCTTGGAGATTCTCTTATGAACTCATTCTAATGACCACTAAGAGAAAACCTATGTACACTCTAGACAACACATCAAAATTTGGGGGTTAATAGCTAACCCCTAGGTGCTCCTGCACCATGCTCCCCCTAGAAAAAGGAAGTTAAGTCCCTCTTGGTGACAATAAGGTTGGGTCAATTCTTGAATTCTTGAACTCTGATTCAGAAACCCAAGTGGCCTCAGCTTTAGGTGAATTATGTCACTTGATGAGATGCTCCACGTATACACCATTTCATGTCTTCTTCTTCACCCTTGAGTTTAAGATCATTTCTTCTTGAGGATGGCTCTTAGGTGGAAATGACACCTTGTGCATATCCTTATCAACTTATCTAACTTGTTTATATTTGTATGCAATTGGATCTTTGTACTTTGTCAAGTCTTGAACATTAAACACTAGTGAAAAGGCTAGATCTGCAGGAAGATCCACCTTGTATGCATTCTACCCATATTTGGCCAAGATTGAGCACAAACCTATCCTTCTCATTTGTAGCTTAATATGGAATCCCTTTTGACAACTTTCCTTGTTGAGGTGGACCATAACTAGATCCCCAACCTCAAAATGCATCTCTCTTCTTCAGTCATCAACTCTAGCCTTCAACCTTTGTGTAGAATCAGTCAATGCTTTCTTAACTTGGTCATGCATCTCTTTCATGGACTGAAAGAAGTCTTCAGCATGTCCACTCATTCCTTCTATGTTTCCTAATTCTCTAAGTTCACATATCCCTCTTGGATGAACAACATGCACTACTTCAAAAGGACTCTTGTCAGTAGTCCTATTAACACTGTCATTATAGGCAAACTCAGCCTGAGGTATTATTTGATCCCACATCTGACCATATTATTTTGTCAAACATCTGAGAAGATTACACAAGACCCTATTAATGACCTCATTTTGGCCACCAGTCTATGGGTGATAGGCTAAAGAATAGTTGAGATATGTAACTTGCATCATGAGTAGTTTTGCATGGGATGAAATGGCTCATCTTGCTAAACCTATCAATAACCACAAACACACTATCCAAATCAGTGTTAGTTCTAGGTAACCCCATAATGAATTCCATGCTAATACACTCCCATGATCTTTTGGGAATAGGAAGAGGTTGGTAAAGGAGACCATTGGTAGAAGTACCCTTTTCTTTTTGACATGTTATGCACTCTTCTACATAATTCCTTATATCCCTTTGCATCCTTGGCCAAAAGTAGAACCTCAAAACCAAATCGAGTGTCTTGTTGAGTCCAAAATGACCACTAAGACTCCCATTATGTTTCTCTTGTATAAGATTTTCCCTCATAGACCCTTTAGGTACACATAGATCTCCCCCTTTCAATAACAATCCATTCCGCAATGTTTAGTTTGCAAACTGACTATGGAAATTATTATTAAACTCTACACATACCTTGTATGCCTCTGAGAAGTCTTCAGCAGTTTGGTATAGATCCTTAAAGCTTTTAGTTCCAATACTTTGCAACTGCACTTCTTGGACAGTAAATAACCTCCTACTGAGTGCATCAGAAACTTTATTGTTCTGACCCTTCTTGTGCTTAATTGTGAAGGTGTAGGCTTGTAGAAACTCTATCCATTTTATATGCCTATGGCTTAGCTTCTCTTGTGTGTTTATGTAACTCGAAGCTTGGTTGCCAGCAAAGACCATAAATTCCTTGGGTAACAAATAGTGCCTCCACTTCCTAAGGGCTTGGACTAAGGCATATAGCTCCAAATCATATGATGAGTACCTTTTCTTGGCCTTATTTAGCTTTTCACTAAAGAAAGCTACTAGTTTTCCATCTTGGGTAAGGACTAATCCAACTGCAACACTACTAGCATCACACTCCAAAGTACACAATCTTTCAAAGCTAGGAAACACAAGGATGGGTTGGGTAGCCACCTTCTTCTTCAACAACTCAAAGCCCCTATCAACTTCCTTATTCTATTTAAACTTAGTCTTTAATCCACCTTTAATGGTGTCTAATATAGGAGCACAAATCTCACTAAACCCTCTAATAAACTTCCTATAAAATTGGGCTAAGCCATGGAAACTTCTTACCTATGTCCCTATTTTTGGAGTTGGCCAGCTAAGGATAGCTACAACCTTGTCTTGGTCCATCTTGAGGTTTCCTTGTGAGACAACAAAACCCAGGTAGACTAATTATTGCTTTAGAAATTCACATTTTTCCAAATTGATAGACAGTTGCTCTCCATGCAATCTTTTTAACACAACCTCTAGGTGCTGAAGGTGTTTTTCCTTTGTCTTGTTGAATATCAGTATATCACCAAGGTAGACTACTACAAACCTGCCTATGTAGTCTTTTATCACTTCATTCATCAACCTCATGAATGTATTAGGGGCATTAGTAAGCCCAAATGGCATGACAAGCCATTCATATAGTCATGTTGTGGTCTTGAAGGTCATCTTCCATTCATCTCCCTCCTTGATCCAAATTTGGTGATAATCACTATTGAGATCTAGTTTTGTAAAGTACCTTCCCCCATCAAGACAACCCATTAAATCCTCAATCCTAGGAATTGGGAATCTATACCTTATCGTGATTCTATTAATTACCCTTGATTTGGTACATACCCTCCACTTACCTCCCTTTTTAGGTGCCAATACCAATGGGACTACACAAGGTCTTATGTTCTTCCTTATCAAATTTTGATCAAGTAATTCTTGGACTTGTCTTCCTATCTCTTTGTTCTGATCAGGGGTCATTTTATAAGCTGCTTTGTTGGGCAAATAAGCTCCTGGCACAAAGTCAATTTGATAACTAACTGCTCTCTTTGGTGGTAGGGTTGTTGGACTACCATCACTTACTATGTCCTTGAATTATTCTAATAACTTTTCCACTTCTGCAGGTAGGGGCTCTTCTTTGTATTTGTTTTCCTCTTTTGGCTTCACCACTATGTCAAAACTCATTTCATCTTCCTTCTTGAGGTCCTTCATGAATTCTTTTCCACTCACTAATAATACACTAGGGCTCACTATTTTGGCATCTTCTCAACTCACAAGTGACTGTATGTTAAAGTTTACTCCATTCTTTTGGAAGGAATAAGAGCTCCTTTGCCCATTATGTATGGCCTTCCTATCATATTGCCATGGTCTGCCTAATAATAAGTGGTAGGCATCCATGGGTAGTATGTCACACAATACCTTGTCTTGATATCCTCCAATGGAAAATTGCACCCATGCTTGTGCACTCACCAACACATTTTGCCCCTTATTCAACCAAGTGACCCTATATGGGTGTGTATGTGGAATATTTGCCAAACCAAGTTTGCTCACTGCCTCCTTTGAGATTATGTTGTTAGTAGACCCAGAGTCTATTATGACCTTACATACTTTGCCAAGAATTTTACACTTCACTTTAAACAAGGCTCTTCTCTACTTATGTTCTTCCTTCATAGGTTCTTTTTAGCAATATCCTTCTAAACATCAAATTTTCTCCACTCTCTGAATCAAGATTCACTTTGAGAGTTTTCACACTACTTATCTCCTCTTGAACATAACTAACTATTTTCTCTGATTGAGATGATGTTTCCTTTTCAGGACACCTATAGGTTGGATGCTCAAGTTGTCCACAGTTATAACACTTCATATTAGCAAACTGGGACCCTCTACTAGAGCCACCAAATTTTCCTCTATTATTGCCAAAACCTTTGCCTCTATTTTGATTTCCTCTTCCACTTGATTCAATGGTCTACTATGTCACTCTTGATTCTCCTTTTGGTCTTGGTTCATTCCTCCTTCCACCATAATTACCTATATGGCCTCTACCATCTCTTCCTCTACCTCTACTTCAACTTCTTGCATCATGCTTTTTTTTAATCTTCTCCTCCACCTTGAGAGCAAGTTGAAAGCATTGATGAACTATCCTTGGACTCAAGAGGCTTATCTCCTCTTGTAAATTCCATTTTAACCCATTTAGATACCTAGCCACCTTTAGGTTTTCTTCTTCCATTAAATGTGACCTAAGACATAGCTTATGCAACTCTTATGTATAGGCACTCACTTCAAGATCTTGTTGCCTTAGGTTTTGTCTTTTCTTGTGTAATTGTACTTCATAGTCATCTGGCAGGTATATCTCTCTGATTTTTGTCACCATACCTTTCCAATTAGCAATAGGATTATTTCCTTCTTTTAACCTCTCATCTTGCATGAACTTCCACCATGTGAGGGAAACTCGTCTCATTCTTGACTTAGTCAATCTAACTCTTTGGGCTTCACTTATACCTTCACGCTCAAAATGGTTCTCCATTCCTTCTATCTGCTCCATGACTAATTTTTCTTTCATATTGCCACTAAATAGTGGTATTCCTTCCAAGGACTTGCCACTCATGGCCTTTAATGCCCTTAAGAAAGGTTCTTCCTCTAGCACAGGGTTTGGTTCCAAAATTTGGTCTTCTTCTACTAGCTCTTTGCCTTTATCTTCCACTTCTCTAACCTTCTCACTAACTATTTATGTCTTGGTCTCTACTGCACCAAGTTTACTTTTAATATCTGGTAACCTTTCCCTAAGGAGTCTATTTTCCTCCTCTTGATCTTCCACCTTCTTTGAAAGCTCTACATTCGTCACCATTTTGGATGAACCCACTAATTCTAGTGAGTACAACATCCACCTTCACTAACCCAAATCTTTTGGGGCTCTGGTACTAATTTGATAGGGAGACTCCTCTAATAACTATTCCTAGTTCTTCACTAAGCATGTAATTAGACTTCTTAGGGCTTCTTCACTCTTAGAACCCTATTACCTTAGGAGGTTCACTTAGTTATCCCCCTCTCTCCTAGAGTTTCCCTACCAGTTCAAATGATCTCTTCTCCCATGAACTCAAAATAGTAAGTCCATACACTAGCCACTTGTCCCTCTCCCAATTACCTTGTAGGAGTCAAGGGCTCTTCTCCATTTTGTTCACTCACTGAACAACTCTTCTAGACTAGTCTAGAAATCATTTTCATCAGATTGTTAACAAGAACTCCTGCAAGTATGTTTTGACACTCTTCCCTAAACAAACTATATCCAATCTTGCCTAGGGCAAGAGAATTTCATATGCCTGCATCCCTACAAGAAAACTAACAAAAGAGTAAATAATATATAGTGGCTCCATTTGTTCTATGTACATTGTTGCCTAGAAGAGTTCAAACGGAAGCCATTATTTATAGCTTGGTTGTTCCTCATAATCAAACCAAGTAACGAGACTACATCTACATGAACAAAAACAAAATTGCAAACAGAAAGTGAACACACAAGTAATTGACAAAAGGAATTTGATTAACTATAGATGGAAATTACACACTGCAAAAATTAAAAACTCAATAGAAAATAAAATCCAATTGAATCCAACTATTTTCCAACCTAAAAATCCCACCTTACAACCCGAAATCCCAAGGTCTTGTGTCAGCCTCATATTGGTTACAAAAACTATTAAAAACCAAATGTTCTTCCATTATATGTACATTGGAAAAACTGACTCATCGACATAGCCTATTCTGATGCTATGATCGGGGATCGGTCTAACCAATTCCTGGTTTCACCGCTCAACCAAGTCTTCCCGATGATCGATTTGACGTAACCTGATGACTTAAGTCTAGTTGGTCATCCATTGACCTAGCTTGTGCCGATGTCTTCATCAGGGGTCGGTCTAACTCAAAACCCACTGCGCTGATAAACCAAGTTATCATGATGGACTATTGTCAGTGAGACTCCACCCAATGTTCACTTTGGCAAGACTTAACCTAACATACCCATCAATGATCGGTCTGACTCAAAATGCACTTCACCGCTAGTGTTAGCTACCCCACCGAGTATTATCGACATTGCTTCACTGTTTCCTTTGTCGGCTTGACTTGACCTGATGCTCCTCAAAGACTCTCTTCTGCACTCATTCTAATGACCATTGAGAAAAACCCTATGTATACTCTGGACAACAAATCAAATTTTGGGGGTTAATAGCTAACCCATAGGTGCTCCTGCACCACCAAAACTCCATGTCTTTGGTTTCAGGAATAACAACTTCCCATCTGCGGGCGAAGCATATAGGCATTTGAGAAGACAAGGAAATCCAAGATCGAATCTTCAGGGTTGGGCTCCCCCTTCATCTGCAAGGAATGGTTCAGAATGGGAATTGGTGGTATTGAGAAGGGCAAGGAGAGCAAGGAGGCAAAACACAAACATGAATGAAGGTGCATGAGATATGGCACAACATATGTGGGTCATCCCGCTCACTTTAAGAATGCCTTCTTTTACTTCTAGGGCCGGCAAAATATCTTTGGGTAAGAGATTTTTTCAACCTTTTATTGCTTAGGGTAACCCTAGGGTACCAACTAATTTAGCTCATTCTAGAAGCTATTGTTTCCAATCAAAAGATAATATGATGAAGGGTTCTATAAACCCAGGAAGTTCTAATAGAAATTAGTTAAGTGAGATGGTGAAAAGAATTATATCTAAGTTAAAATTTATAATTATCAACATCTATGGCCCCATTGAGAACAAAGACAAAAGGACAGTATGGGAAGAGATTGAAACCTTTTTGGAAACTATATCTAATTAGTTTTGTATACTTGGAGGAGATTTCAATGTCTTTCTAGACCCCAAGTAAAAATGGTAGGGGGGCTCTAATAAGGTATCAATATCTACTATAGATTTAGTGAATATATTAGTAGAAATTAGTTAGTGGAAATCAAATGTGAAAAAGACAAATTTACATAGAATAATAGAAGGCAATGTTTCAGTAACATTGCTGAAAAACTAGATCAATTTTTAATCAAAGGTAATTGGGTAGAATTCCCCTTTAGTCTTATGGTAGAAATCTTACCATATTCAAGTTTGGATCACTACCCTATTCAATTCTCTATTATGGAGGACTCTCAACCTAGTAGATGCCCCTTCAAATTTGAACAAATGTGGCTTAAGGATGAGAATCTTTTGAAATTAATCGAAGAGTGGTGGTTTGAGGCTAAGGTTAAGGACTCTAAAATGTATTGTTTAGTTACTATAATAAAATTGATAAAAAATAAAGTTTTGTCTTGGAATAAAAATGTCTTTGGTAATATTTTTGAGACTAAATTCAAATTAGAAGAGGAACTTGAAATGATCAATAAGCAGGTCATAGACATTGGGATGGATGAGGATTAATATCTCAAAGAAAAAAGGTTGAAATTGGAATATGAGGACATTTTGGCTAAAGAATAAATCTTTTGGTGTCAGAAATCCAGGGAAACTTGGTTAGAGGTTGGGGATAAAAATACCATTTTTTTCGTAATAGTACTAAACATCGCATGAACCTTAACAAAATTACTAAAATAAAGGATATGAATGGATCTCCTATCAATGACCCATAGATTATAGTGGACTCAATTTTTAATCACTTTGAAAAACTTCTGAACAATTGGGAGGTCTCTACTCTAAAACATCAAAATCAAATACTTATCAACATTCCAAAAATTATTACAAAAGAACAAAATCAAATGCTCACTGCAAAATTTTCTAAGGAAGAAATTGAAATTGAATTTAAACACATTTATCCTGAAAAGGCATCGGGCCCTGATGATTTCTCAACCCTATTCTTCAAAAAATGTTGGCACTTAATAGGAGATGGAGTGGCAGAAGCATTAGAAGGTGTGATAAACTCTAGTAACCTCCTTTGGGAGATTAATAACACTTTGTTAACATTGATACCCAAGACAAAAAAAAGTGCATAGTTTTTATGATCTATGACCCATATCACTTTGTAAGAAATCTATAATATCCTCACAAAAACTATGGCCAATAGAATTTAGAAAATCCTTTCTTTCATTACTAGTGAGGAAAAAAATGCATTTGTTCTAAGTAGATATTTCTATGATGGTGTTATAATTGCCCAAGAGGTCATTCATTCTATTCAACAAAACAAAAATCATATCATGTTAATCAAATTAGACATTAGCAAAGCCTATGACAAAGTGGATTGGTGATTCCTTTGCAAAGTGCTTGAAGGATTTGGTTTCTCAAAATAGTGGGTTAACCTGAATTTTGAATGTATTTCTACCCGCAAGCTTTCTATTTTGATCAATAGAACACCTGAAGGCTTCTTAGTACTTCTAGAGGCATTAGACAGGAATACCCTCTTTCTCCCTTTCTCTTCATCATTATGGCAGAAGCATTAGGCATAACTATTAATAAAGCTAAGGAAAATGGCCATTTACAAGGTATCGATATTACAAGTGACACAGATCCCACTACACATCAACAATTTGTTGATGACACCATGCTATATGGGAGTTGTAATGTTGAGGAAGCTAGGAACTTAAAAACCATCTTGGATACTTACAAAAAGGCTTTAGGACAAGAGATTAATAACTCCAAATCTAAAATCTTATTCTTTGATGCTGACCCCAAAGATGAAGAGAAAATTTGCAGAATCCTAAACTTTAAAGGGGCACTCCCAAGTAAATATTTAGGCCTCCCCTTAGATAAAGGTAGTAGATCTACAAAACTTTGCGATAACATCATCACAAAAATCAAATACAAAATAGAATCATGAAAAGCAAAATGATTGTCCTCTGTCAGGAAAGAAACTATGCTGAGATTAGTCCTTGCATCGATCCCTATCTAATAGCTATCATGTATACATTTACCTGTGAATAAGAAAGAGGAAATCAATAAAATGCTTAAAACCTTCTTCTGGTAGGGTACTGAAGACAAGAAAAGATCATCTTTGATTGCTTGGGATAATGTTTGTATACCAAAGAAGAAGGAGGTTTATGTTTAAAAACCATTTAAGAAAATAGTAAAGCACTAGGTGCTAAATTAATCTGGGGTATGTGTAACAACTCAGAGTTAAAATGGGTAAAGATCCTAAGAAATAAATACATGAAGAGCTTAGAACCAACCAAACTATTTCATATGGAAAATCCCTGAAAAGGCTAAAGAGTATGGAACTTTATGATGGATCGTTGAGACCTAATTAGTGAGAAATTAACATGGAACTTGGGTAAAGGGGATGGGGCACTTTTTTGGGAAGATTCTTGGGGGGGAAAAGAGAGGATTGCAGGTGTAGACAATTTCAAGTCTTCCAAAAGGATCCTGGAATCCCAATGGGGTAAAAATATTAAAAACTATATAGATTTCCAAGACACTTAGGATATTCTTGGCTAGAAATGGAAAAGTCTAGATAGCATAAATATCCTAGAGAAAGAAAAAACTAATGCTAAAAAGAAATTCTCTAGAACAAAAAAACATCACTTTAAATACATGTAAGGGCATACTTGTTTGGGGTGGCACAAAGACAGGAGAATATAATACTAGAGATGGATATAAGAGACTAATGGGAAAACAACTTAGACCAAAAACTAACCTACCCTTGCATCTATGTTGGGATAAAAATTGTCTCCCCAAAGTTGGCTACTTTTAATGGATTGCCCTACAAAAAAACACTCACTACAGATAGGTTTACAATTGGGATATGAGGGACCAAGCAGGTGTTCCTTGTGTGAAAAAGACCAAGAGATAACATACCATATCCTTTTAAATTGTGTATACTCAAATGCATGTTGGAAATGGCTATGTGGAAGAATGGGGTGGATCTCGACTTTACCTAATAATATTTTAAGCCTATTCCAAGCATGACCCAATACAAACAAAAACAACATCTATAATATGGTCTAGACAATCAACCCTTCCATAATGATATGCGAACTTTGAAAGAGATAAACCAAAGGTTATTCAAAGAGGAAAAAATGACTAAGGATCAATTGATAAATAAGATTCATGCAAACATTATTGAGACAATCAACAACAAGATTATTAACCAACCCAAAGTCAAGGCTATCATGACCTGGTGGGATGATAAAATGCGTAGCATATGGGAATGATTAAAACTCCCCATCTTTATAGGACCCAGACAACCATGACAAAAAAAGGCTAGACATGAATGCAAGTGGAACCCTCCCAAAAAAGGTTGGTTTAAGTTAATCTTTGATGGAGCCTCTAGAGGGAACCTGGGCAAGGCTAGACTAGGATATGTGGTTCAAAATAACAATGGTATTGAGATAACATCTCTCTCAGAACCTCTGGTAATACCACCAGTAATATAGCAGGGCTTCATGTTTTGGTTGAAGGATTGAACCTGTGTAAAGAAATGAAAAAGAAACTAGATATTGAGGGAGTTTCAACTATAATCATTAATGGTTTAAGAAAAGGTAGTACTCCTGATTGGAAACTAAACTCTTTATTATCCATTGCTCTTAAGCTTGTAACCTCATTCACTAAAGCCACCTTTAATCACATTTTTCGTGAAGGAAATAAAAAAGTAGATGTACTTGCTAACAAAGGACCTGATGAGTATGCTCTAGGAATTTTAATCTTTCTTTAATCCCATCATCCTCTCTTAATGTCTAAAATAATAATATATTATACATACATACATACATACATACATACATACATACATACATACATAGATATATATATATATATATATATATATACATACATACATACATACATACATACATACATACATACATATATATATATATGTACATATACATACATACATACATATATATATGTACATATATACATACATATATATATGTACATATATACATACATATATATATGTACATACATATATATATATATATATATATATATATATATATATATATATATATATATATATATATATATATATATATATAGATACATGTATATATATATATGTATATATATATACATATACATATATACATGTATGTATATATATATATACATGTATGTATATATATATATATACATGTATGTATATATATCTATACATGTATATATATACATGTATGTATATATATATATATACATGTATGTATATATATATACATGTATGTATATATATATATACATACATGTATATATATATACATGTATATATATATATATACATACATGTATATATATATATACATACATGTATATATATATATACATACATGTATATATATATACATGTATGTATATATATATATACATGTATGTATATATATATATATACATGTATATATATATATACATACATGTATATATATATATATATATATATATATATATATATACATACATGTATGTATGTA